>JAJGRX010001270.1:0-498867 GCA_025461125.1 Carex kokanica
ATCGCAAAAAAAAAAAGGGAAGAGCCTCAAAACTTCAGTTGAAGTTTCCGATTAAAATTTTCATTTCTATTCTCAAATCTACGTAGCTCAGTAAATTAGTTATCTAATGAACTTGTAGAATAGAAATGAAAATGAAAATCTTAATCGGAAACTTCAACTGATTTACTGAGCTAATTTCATTAGATAACTAATTTACTGAGCTACGTAGATTTGAGAATAGAAATGAAAATCTTAATCGGAAACTTCAACTGAAGTTTTGAGGCTCTTCCCTTTGTTTTTTTGCGATTCTGAATTTGGAAATCTAGCAAAGCTAGTTCGGACGTATGCGCATTTTCACAAGCTTTCCGAAAAGTGGTCATTTGCTGAAATCTGACACTCGAGCGCCGTTTTATGGCCGTTTAAAGTTTCGTAAAATTCGAATTTTTATTTCTCAGATCTAAAAAAAAAAAAAAAAAAAAAAAATGGGGCCGCTCAGCTGATCTGCGGCCCCCAGGTCTAAAAAAAAAAAAAAAAAAAAGGGCCGCAGATCAGCTGAGCGGCCCCATTTCTGGGGCCGCTCAGCTGATCTGCGGTCCCCAGTAAATGGGGCCGCTCAGCTAATCTGCGGCCGTGCTAAATTTGAAATTCTGACGAAACGGTGCCGTTTTGGTTTATTTTTTTTTGGGCTGTGCTATATTTAAAAATTTCGGTGTTTTTAGGCCATTAGATGTCATAACTCATATATTTTTGTTGATTGAAGGGCTAATCTTCACTTAATTTTTTAACAATAAATGTTCGGTCATGTATGTCCAAAAAAAATGTGTGCTCGTCAATAAACATTAATGACGGACCACGTTAATATTTTTTCATGGTAATTTCATGTGTAAGTAAAAAAATATATATATATAACTTCATTTTAAAATAGAATTGTATATCAATCCGAATTAATTGAACCAAGAAGAATGATCTGAGAAGCCCACATTTTAAGACTCTCAATCTTACTTAAGTTTTTTATATTTTGCCAATGGAAGAAATTTATAAATTAAAAATATAGAAGATAAATATAATCACAATTTGTTACCTACTAATTTACTTAATTTTTATCTAGCATACCTGTCTAACAAAGTTACATGAGTAGAATTATGGTGTTCTTAAACTCATAAAGTCTTGTGATGAGCTTAACTTCAAAATTATCGGATTTACATAAAACGACGAATCTAAATTATTGAAACTGATTCACTTGACAAGTGATATTTGCTTTTTTTTCCTGCTTGATTTTATATTAAATTAATTTGAAATTTTATAAATTTTGTATGTAAACATATCAGTAAAAAAAAATGAAAATGAAAACTCATGTAATAATTATAAATTTATTCATACAAAACATTAAAAGTACAAGATCTTTCTTTCGCACATGAAATGCATAAACACACTGCAGCAGTAGAGTTACTAAGATCAAATTAAGGAAATCAAACTGAGGTCTTGCATAAGGGTAGTGCACCATGTAAATTGCCTCCTTTTAGCTCAAGGAGCTCATCGCTCATGGGGTTTTGGGCTCTGGTACTCCTGGCATTTTCGGAATTGTGGGAAAATGAAACCAGCCGCATGGTAATTTTGGAAGGGTTGGTACAACAGGATCTTTAGGTACAATTGGTACCACAGGGTCTTTCAGCAAGGGGTCTTTTGGTAGGGGATTATTTGGCAAGGGGTCGACTTTTGGCAGCTCCGGTACTGTCATACCGGGGAAGGTTTGCTGTGGTGTCACGTCCAGGTTGCGAGCCGCATGCACTGTGTAAATGTTGGATGAAAGCACAAAAGCAACAGAAACGAACATGGAGAGAAGGCAAGTTTGGTAGGAAGCCATGATAGAGATGTATAAAATTCCTGGGATGATTTTGAAATAGACACATTGGGTGGTATTTATAGGGTCAAAAGGGGTTACACGTTACAGTAAAACTAGAGGGTCATGTGAAAAGGTCTATGGTTGGTTCAGGAGATGGTCAGTTTTGGGGTTTGAGTTTATTAGATCGGTTGGGGGAACCAATTACAGTTGTTTGTTTAATTAAAGATAAATCCATCATGTGAATATGTGATAAAGTATGTTTCAGAATAAAAGAGGATAAGATAATGTTTAGTTTCTCAGAGACATAATTGCTCATTTCATAGAATCTAATTTGTTTGTTTGTTTTTTAATGAATTGTTTATTAATTCTGATATATTTTTTTGTTGATGTATTTTTAAGAAATCAAATCCAAGTCCTTCGTGATTATTGCTCATCATCATCCGTGATATATATAATTATTGTTCTCATTTCATATCATGTATTAGGGAAATCCTTTTATACCTGCATGCACTCTATTCTTCTGTGTACTAGTAATTTTTAAGAGAATTTTTGTCTATAGAAAATATTAAGAAAGAAGAGAGAAATAGAAAGAGTATCTGTGATTTTTTTATGAGTAGAAAGATAGGTAGAGGAGGAACCGATCCAAAAAAACCAGTGTTAGAATCGGTAGGGGAGACACCCATTCTAACCCAGTTCTATTTTTTTTGTTTTTAATTTTCTCTATTAAAAAATTAAATTTTTTTAAGAAAATAGATAGAGTATATTTATTATATCTAAATTTGAAGAGATTTTATCTATTTTCTTAAACACTTTTATATTTTAATAGAGAAAATTAAAAACAAAAAACAGAACTGTGTTAGAATCAATGTCTCCCCTGCTGATTCTAATATTAGATTTTTTTTGAATCGGTTCCTCCCGTACCTATCTTTCTAGTGATGAAAAGTTACAGGCACTTGTTCTATTTATCTCTCTTCTTTTTTTATTTTTTATTTTTTTATTTTCTATAGGCAAAAAATATCATTTTTTAATTGTCTGTGACAAGCTAGTGATCTTCAAAATATGAGAATATTATCAAATATTTTTTTGTAATTTTACGTGTATTACCAATCTCTATGTGTGGAAAGTCGTTGGTTCGAAATCGCGATGAAAAAATCCTTGTAAATATTAAATAGTTGGGTGGCTTGACCCTAAACCCTAAATCTTTACTAAAAAAAAATGTATTAGCATTTACCAACATTGTTTATTTGACTTCTGAGCAAAACTTTTTTCATATTTAATTATCAGGAGGTAAAAAAAAAAATGAAAATACAAAAAGAGATTTCACGATATGTACGTAATTGAAAAAAATATTACTAACTTTTTTTCTCTTCTCATTTGATTGGTCATAATTTATTTTTATATTTTCTTTGTATTGCACGGGCGGATTTAACTTTTGATACTCCACTGTGCCTCGAGTAGAACTAGGGTGTTCCTAAGCTCACCAATTCTTTCCGTGAGCTCGACTCTAAAACCTATCGAATTGACTTCAAACGACATTTTCAAAATGTTAGATGTTCAATCTATATTAAAATGTGCTTGGAGACCAAATTTTACATTTTTTAAAATTTTTTTACTATTTATTAAGATGGTTTGAAAATTGCTGTTTTTATTAAAATTCTGCACTATTGAAAAACAGCGATTTTCAAACCATCTTAATAAATAGTAAAAAAATTCCAAAAAATGTAAAATTTGGTCTGCAAGCACATTTTAATATGGATTGAACATCTAACAGTTTGAAAATGTCATTTGAAGTCAAATCAATAGGTTTTAGAGTAGAGCTCACGGAATGACTTGATGAGCTTAGGAACACCCTAGTTCTACTCCTGTGCCTCCGTTTAAATTCCTTATTTAAACTATGATTCTACCCTTGAACTTTTGCTGCGAAGACATGTTGCTTAGTACAACATTGGTTATGCAACTTGAGTAAAATAGGGGTGTTTTTAGGTTTGGTTGAGTTCAACTTTAAAATTTACTGAATTGATGAACTTAAATGTTGAAACCAATCTGCTAATACGAATAATATGTTTACATACAAAATTTATGAAATTTCAAATTAATTTAATATAAAATCAAGCAGGGAAAAAAGAGGTTTATAATTTAATTTTAAAGCATTTGTTTTTCATTATTTTTTAATCGATTGACTTTTTAAAAAAAATTAATATGTTTGCATGCAAATATCACTTGTCAAGTGAATCAGTTTCAATAATTTAGATTCGTCGTTTTAAGTAAATCCGATAATTTTGAAGTTAAGCTCATCACAAGACTTGATGAGTTTAAGAACACCATAATTCTACTCATGTAACTTTGTTAGACAGGTATGCTAGATAAAAATTAAGTAAATTAGTAGGTAACAAATTGTGATTATATTTATCTTATATATTTTTAATTTATAAATTTCTTCCATTGGCAAAATCTAAAAACTTAAAAGTAAGATTGAGAGTCTTAAAATGTGGGCCTCTCAGATCATTCTTCTTGGTTCAATTAATTCGGATTGATCTAAAATTCTATTTTAAAATGAAGTTATATATTTTATTTTTTTTACTTACTCATGAAATTACCATGAAAAAATATTAACGTGGTCCGTCATTAATGTTTATTGACGAGCACACATTTTTTATATGAGTTATGACTCATCCAATGGCCTAAAAACATTGATGATGTGACTTTGGTGAGAGGCTAGAACACTTTTCAGATGTGCTATATATTACGATTTCTAAACTTAAATGAAAAATTATAATATTTTAACTTTTTTTTCATGTCATGACATGAAGAGTTTGTAAAAAAAAAAATACTAATATGGAAACTTTCTCGGATGTTAAATTTACAAATTTTATTATTAAAATAAAGTTAAACTGTCTTAATATATTATAAGAATTGTTCAAATGTCTTTGAAAGTGGGTTTAGTTTAACATCAGGGACGTATATATATATCTAGTAACAGAGTGGAGATGGCTAATTAAGCTACCTCATGATTTTTGAAATCTTGATCGTATATATTAGAATTCAATTAGTACTTTTATTTTGGCCTGTTAGCTAGCTAGTCATCCTATGTTATCATGCGTAATCTGATCTACAAAAACAAAGGAATCATACTATTGTCGTGCATGTGGTCTAGAATCTAGATTACTTTCTTAATTTAAATTGAGCAATAAAATAGACCACCAAAAAAATAACATAGAATAAAATAATTTAGCGATGATGTTAGCACCCTCATATTCAAGACCAATGCAATACCCTTACCATGCATGTAGAATCAGATCTGAGTCTTCCGTTTTAATCTGACACAAATCTCAAAGTAAGCTCCTTGAAATGATTTTGACTCGGCTAAGAGTATTATATTCCCTGCGGTGGATACTCACTACATATTCAAATTATAGTTTTGCTCTTGAAACCTCCAAATCATTCGCACATGCAGCGAATTTATCTTTTTTTTCTTGCTTAGTTGTTTTCTGATTTTTTTTTTATTTGATTCGAATAAAAAATAAGGAGGAGGGCACACAGACAGGCATTTGAATAAGAAGTTATTTGAGGAAATTGAACATTAAGTCATAACGAAATTTACATGAAGATTCATTTAAGTTGGCATCTTATGTATTGCTTTAAAATTTTTAAAAAAGAACTTGTCATTAAATTAAATTGCAAGGCCTCTCGGTAAATAACTTTCTTATTAATACAAATTGTTGGCTGGTTGTTACACCAACCTTCAAAAAAAAAAGAAAATTGCAAGGACTCAATAAAATATTTCACCAAAAAGAGGCTAACACATACTAAAAAATATATATATATTGGGAGCTATACATACCAAAAATGTAAGGTCAATTTAATTCTAACATATAAAAAATAAGGTTTTAAAAATCATGGAGGTGGTTAGCCACTCGAACTCGGGGCTAAATCCGCCCATGAAAGGTTTCATGCTATTCATTTAGAAGAAAATTAAAGAGGTAAGAATTCGGTTCATAAAATGATGAAAATAAACTGGTATCATTTTTTAGAGCTGTGAACATAATCATGAGTTTGATGTGAGAAATTCGTCTCGTTTGATCCGCTAATGTTCTCGGAGATATCGCCTGGCGACTCCAGAGCGATTTTGAGAGTTGAAAAAGTCCGTGTTTCCTCCGCTAACTTTTGCAATTTTCTTGTGGAAATTATGTTACGAGATTAGTATTATTATGTGTTGATATTCATGCAGAAATAATTTGAACGGTTCAAATTTTGAAATTCGGTGAAGGCAGTACTTTGAGCACGCGATTTTTTCATCATAGACATTTGGTTGATCCATGTCTAATAGATATTTGGGGCATTATATGAGAGTTTCATATATTCTAAAATAAATTTATAAGGTTTTTGGCTTGAATTTGACAATTTGATTTTGAAATACGAATAAATAGTGTGTTTGTGATAGTTAGTAATATTTTTTCAATCACGCTTCATTAAATCTCTTTTGTAATTTTCTTTTCTTTTTACCACCTGATAAAAATTGGATTGAAGTTTTTGCTTACAGACAAATAAAAAATGTTGATAGCACATTCAAAAGTTCGAAAAAAGAAAGTGATTGATAGCATTTTTGAAGATCAAGCTTGTAATTAGAACCTTTCGTTGGTCTATTGGCAAAAATATATGGCTCTTATGTGAGAAGTTATGGGTTCGAAACTCACAAAATGAAAAAATTTATGTAATATGCATAGGAGGTTGAAGTGTGTTGGATGGATTGACCTCCAACTCATAATTAAAAAAAAAGAAAAAAAAGATTAGTAGCTTGTCACAGAATGAAATACATCATATGATGTAGAAATTTTCACTTATTCAAGAATGTATCCCCTCTGATGTAAGAATTTATATTATCAGTTTTTAATGGAAGCCTATATATGGGCAAATTGGCCAAAAAAAAAATTCATCATATGAAATGAGAACAATAATTATAATATGCATGATGATGGATCCCATCTTTTTGCAAAGGACTTTGGTTTGATTTCTTAATTAAAATATTTACAAAAAATAGATCGGAGTTAAATAAATTTGTATTTAAAAAAAGGAAAGAAACATCCTATGAAATGAACAATTATTTACCAGTCTGAGATTTGAGTCTCTGAAAAAACTAAACACTGAATCTTATTCTTTTTTTCTTATTCTGAAACTTACTTTATGTGTCAATTATGACATATTCACATGATTGATTTATCTTGAACAAACAACTGTACTTATTCCCCCAACCAATATAATAAACTCAAAGCCCAAAAATAACCATCTCCTTAACCAACCATACACACTTTCGCATGATACGCTACTTTTACTGTAACCCCTTTTGATCCTATAAATACCACCTGATATGATATGTCACTTTCAAAATCATCCCAAGAATTTTATACATCTCTATCATGACTTCCTATCACACTTGCCTCCTCTCTTTATTCATTTCTGTTGCTTTTGTGCTCTCATCCAACATTTACGCAGTGCATGCGGCTCGCAACCTAGACGTGACACCGCAGCAAGCGTTCCCCGGCCTGACAATACCAAAAGTCCCCCTGTTGAAAGACCCTTTGGTACCGATTGTACCTAAATTTCCTGTTGTACCAACTTTTCGAATGCCGAAAATACTGCCGAAGCCCACAATTTTTCGAAAATTACCCTTCGGCTCATTTCATTTCCCCACAATTCCGAAAATATTTCGAGGTTGGCCCAAAATCCCATAAGCTCCTTTGGGCTAAAAGGAAGAAGGCATTTTGCATGGTGCACCTTATGGAAGACAGTGTGTGTGCAAGTGCCTTGTGGAACTAGACATTAGGATCAGTTTAGTTTCCAAAATTAGACCTTTAATTGTATCTATATTATTGCAGTGTGTGTTTCTCTATTTCATGTGCGAAAGATAATATCTTGTAGTATGTTTTATATGAATAAAGTTGCAATTATGACATAGTTTTCGTTTTCATATATATGTTGTGCCTTATGCTTATTGCTAATTTGCTTCAAAAGTGGGCTTAATTTAAAATTAGGGACGAATCTCGTAAGGGGTAGTGGCTAAACTACCTCATGGTTTTTTAAATCTTGATCATGTATATTAGAGTAAATTAGTTTTTGTTTCGGTATGTTCTTCTAGCTATCCTATTTCATATTGCGTAGTCTACAAATAAAAATAAAATAAAAAAAAAAAAATCAGTACTATTGTAATCTAGATTACTTCTTAATTTAATTTGAGCATTAAAAGAGACCGCAGCAAAAATAATTTAATTTGGGCTTAATTTAACATTAGCCTCCCTTTATATTCAAATCCTAGTTGCGCTCCTGAAATCTCTACTCCTCCAAATTATTCTTTTCTAAACTTTCTAGCTAATCCATGAAATCATTCAAAATTAGCATATTAAAATGTATTCGCACTTAAAAAACTGAGAGGGGCCGAACATGCAACAAATTTCCCTTTGTCTTCTTGCTTAGTTTGTTTTTCTTCCGAATTTAAAAAAAGAAAAAGAAAAAGGAGGGAGCACACAGGCAGGTATTTGAAAAAGAATCAAGTTATTTGAGGAAACAGAAGAGTCATACCGAATTTTACATGAAGAACCTTTGAAGTTGTCATATTATGATTACTTCAAAAATTGTGGTGCACCAAAAAGAAAATCCGCCCATGGGAGATTTCATGTTATTCAATTTGTAATGAATTCATTTAAAAATTTCTATAGTAAGTTTAGTAGAAGAAAATTAAAAGGAAATGAGGTAGGAGCTCGGTCCATAAGATTATGAAAATAAATTGGTGCCAATTTTCCAGAGCTACGAACAGAATAATGAGTCGGGTCTCTCTCTAGTTATATGCAATAAATGCTCGCCAAAATGATTTTCCAAAAAAAAAAAAAGAATTGTATGACATAGTACAACTCATCGTAGCACTTGCAAATTTAATTATCTATTTTAAATTGATGGTTCTCATCTTATCGTAGCACAACACCAGTGGCTTAAAAGAAACAAACATAACTTACAAAAAAAAAATTTTGTTTGGAAATAAGGCACAATGCCAGTTTCATATAGAAACAAAGATAACTTACAAACTACATACGCAAGTTCAAGCTCCAAAGAGCATCTAAAAAGCAGTATTAAAACACAATCTAAAAACCAGGAATGCAAAATACTAAAGATGGAATATGGATAATAAGCCACGCAGGGCACATGCAAAACATAAGGGTTAATCCACAAAGCACACAAGCCAAATGAGCAAACTCTAGTTAAAGTTGTCTTCTTCTTCCGAATTGTCCACCAACTGTCCTGCTGTATTTGGGTCCCATTCCTGAAGAGGAACGTCATCCATAGACTGTGGCATCCAAGCTGCTCTCTCCTGGGTGTCACCCTCCTCCAGTGTACCTGTCCAGTATAGAACCAAATGAACAATATTAGTAACAATCGAACAAACTGTATCAATTATGTCACACTCTACTCTATATTTAATTCGGTGTTACTTGCTTTGTAATTAAATTTGGTGTTTCGGACGTTTGGGTTTTCTTATTTTCGAGGATGGTACTAGTGTGAACTATGTGTACATATTTTTTATCTTAATGAAATCGTCGGTAAGCAGTTGCTTACTGACCATCAAAAAAAAAAAGAGTGATTAAAACAGATATTATTTCTTAAGTTCCAAATAGTCCATGCAAAGGCACTGATCGTAATCATAAAGAATTGTTTGGTCCTATGAGGTAAGGCAAATCCAAAATTGAGTATATCTTGAAAGGTAGACCATTCAGGTAAGAAATGCTGGCAGTTCCCGAACCAAAATAAAACCTGTCTAGTTTTTGGGCACAGGAGAAACAAGTGATCCACAGTTTCATCGTCTTGACAAAATTGACAACAATGGTTACCCGACCATCCTTTGGAACCTCAGTTATCTTTAGAGCCCACAATTTTCATCATAGGCATTTTGTTGATCCATGTGTAATAGCTATTTCGGGCAATATATGAGAGTTTTTGTAGTATACATCAATTTGGGCACCGTGTGGGATTTTTTTTTTATTAAAGCGCCCCGGTACACTCCAGCAATTTTCAAGAATTGAACATGCGACCTTTCTATAATAAGACGAAACTTGTATCACCATACTAAGTCTGCAATTCACATCGTGAGATTTGATTGCTTCACATGTGTAAGTTGACATAGGTTTGTGATATATATATATATAGGGATGGGCTATGGTGAGCTATGGAGTAAAACAAGTTTTTACTCCATGCCTCATTATTTTCTTTTTGAAATCCAAACAACCGATCCGAACCGTTGAACATGATCTCCATATTGAAATGTGCTTGGAGACCAAATTTTACATTTTTTGGAATTTTTTTACTATTTATTAAGCCACTTTGAAAATCGTTGATCCATTGGTCCAGAATTTTTTACTGTTTTGCTACTGTTCACCCAGATCAGCGATTTTCAAAGTGGCTTAATAAATAGTAAAAAAATTCCAAAAAATGTAAAATTTGGTCTCCAAGCACATTTCAATATGGAGATCATGTTGAGCGGTTCGGATCGGTTGTTTGGATTTTCAAAATGAAAATATGACGTGAAGTACAAACTTGTTTTACTCCATAGCTCACCATAGCCCATCCCATATATATGGAGTTTGGTTTTAAGGGATATGTAGCTTGCAGTGTCCTTTGTCATTTATTTTCATTTAATTAACTATGTAAAATAAGATGAATTGTTTGTATTCTTATTACTAGCTGGAGTTTGGATCTATATAATGCGGAAACAGGGGAAAGCAAACTTTCAATCTATAGGGATCAAACACGTAGTGAATGTTAATCATATAATTAGTTTTTTTATATATATGGGGTCAATTTTAAATTATACAGTAAAATTATATCTAAACACTATATTTTGAAAATAAACGATGGCCAGTTGATCCTCATTCATTCAAGGTGAATCTGCCCCGGCTAACTGTGTAATTAAGAGTTGCTGAAGTGTAAAACATGGCGTCTTCGAAATGAGATGAGACCTACAAATCCCTTTGTCAACTTTAACTATTGTATCATTCGATGGTTTAGCATAGTTTTTATTATAGTGGAAAGAAATTGATATAAATCATCTCGCAAATAACTATTGAAAAAAAAGCGTGCCAATGAAAATCTGCTCATGTTTGGGCGCCTACTCTATAATAAATTAATAAGGTTTTCGGCTTGAATTAGACAATTTGATCTAGAAATATAAATAAAAAGTGTGTTTGTGATATTTAGTAATATAGTTTCAATTACATTTCATTTTCTAATTTCCTTTTCCTTTTACCTCCTGAAAATTAAATTGGATCTAAAAGTTTTGCTTAAAGACAAATAAACAATGTTGATAAGACATTCAACACGAAAAAGAAAATGATTGATAGCATTTTTCTTAGATGACTAGCTTGTCACAAGCAAATAAAATCACCATGTTGAAGATATCAAATCCAATCAAGATCAAAATTAATCCATTTATGATTTCTGACAGCCCTGAAGCTTACAAATAAAATATTGTAAATTAGGAAATTCCAGCTGGTACAAATTAGCTAGATCGGAATCAAGCGGTATACAGCAAATTGTATATTAGGAAATACTTGTACATTAGGAAGTAGCAACGGCTAGTCAATTTAGCCTATATATACATATGTACTCTGTGTAAATCAAAATAGAAATCATCACGTTTCACTATTATTTGCAATACACCTCGAGCTCATCTCTTTACAAAGGACTTAGGTTTGATTTCTTAAAAATGCACCTAAAAAAACAAACATTGAGCAATTATTAACAAGCCATATATTATTCAAGTCTCTGAAGAAACAAAACACTAAATCTTATCCTCTTTTACTTTGAAACTTTATCACATATTCACGTGATGGATTTATCTTGAACAAACAACGTAACTGCCCTTGGTTCCCCCAACCGATCTAATAAACTCAATGCCCAAAACTAACCGTCTCCTTAACCAAACATAGACCCTTTCACATGACATGCTACTTTTACTGTACTCTTTTTACCCTATAAATACCTCCCAATGTGTCTCCTTCAAAATCATCCAGGAATTGTATACATCTCTATCATGGCTTTCTACCACATTTGCCTCCTTTCCATGTTCATTGCTGTTGCATTTGTGCTTTCATCCAACATTTACACAGTGCATGCCGCTCGCAACCTAGACGTGACACCACAACAAACCTTCCCCGGCATGACGGTACCAAAAATCAACCCCCTCCCAAAAGATCCTGTACCGGACCTGCCAAAAGTCGACCCCTTGCCGAAAGAACCTTTGCCAAAAGACCCCCTCCCAAAAGATCCTGTACCGGAGCTGCCAAAAGTCGACCCCTTGCCAAAAGCCCCCCTGCTGAAAGACCCTGTGGTACCGACCGTACCTAAATATCCTGTGGTACCAACCCTTCCAAAATTACCCTTCGGATCGTTTCATTTTCCCACACACCCAAAAATGCCCGGAGTACCAGAGCCCAAAATCCCATGAGCTCCTTGGGCTAAAAAGAAGGCATTTTGCATGGTGCACCTTATGGAAGACTGCGTGCAAGTGCCTTGTGGAACTAGACCTCAGTTTCCTTAATTAGACCTTAGTAAATCTACTACTGCAGTTTGTTTAAGTATTTCGTCTGCGAAAGAAGATCTTGTACTTTTAAATGTTTGTATGAATAAAGTTATAATTATGACATGCGTTTTTCTTTTCATCTGTTGTGGCCTATGCTTATTGTTCTTGTAACCCCTATAATTTAACACTAGCAAATAGTGGCAAAAGGAAATCTGATAATTGCATGCATGAAAGTCCCACAGAGCCATAAAGGTTTGTGGTAATAAGAGTTGTCCAATATTATTATGAAAAGAAAAGATTATAACTACATATTAGTATGTGAAACAAAGAATTACTAAGAACTCCAATTGAGGATGAAAGCCCTTAACTGCTTATTGTCCATCACAGTGACTTTGATCCAAATTTTAACACTCTATGCGGTTTCAAGAAATGTTGCCCTGTCATTTTCTCACAAAACAGGTTGAAAATACATAAACAGCTTGCGGTTAGCGTGCATTAATTTGGCGATATTCTCTTCGAGAATTTTGATTTAAACTTCCAAATATCACCTCGTTCAAAGCTTGGAGGACCCCGGATTAGGGGTGTCAATACTTTTTTAACAGTTTACCGTTCCATACCGTATTCGATAAAACGGGTATGAGTAAGGTTTTTTTTGTTATCTTATCGGATATGGATAAAAAAAACAGGAAAAGGAAAATTAAAATGAACCTGAAAAAATAAATGATTCGGCACATATGTGATGCACACAAATGTATGTTTAAATATTATTTTGTGTGCATTATAAATAAAACAAAATCATTTGTTCTCATAAAATTAAGCACGCAGATCCACGCTGGAAGGTTACAGCGTGGCAAAAGGTTACTTCTCATAATCGAGGTGGTAAACATGTAGACTGCATAACATACTTCAAAAATATTGCTGATGTATAACATTGTGCAAGGATAAGCCGACATTTTCATTAATATCCAAAATTAAATACAAATTATTAATTTAAGCTGGATATTTTTAAAAATATCCAAACCGGCCAATTTTGGCCGGTTGGATTAAAAATTTGGACTGGCTATTTTTGAAACATTTGTTAGATTACTTCTTTTGATGTATAATTAACATAATTATACTAAAATATGCTAAATTGCTTGAAATTATGTTAAATTACGCTAAATTACGCTAAATTACGCTAATTACGCTAATTATACTGAAATATGCTAAATTATGCTAAATTATGCCGATTTAGTGCCATCTTTCATAAATCGTAAAAAATAGTAAAAATTGGTATTCTACAAGTTCATTGTATAACCAATTTACTGAGCTACTTATATCGAAAAATAGAAATGAAAATCTTAATCGGAAACTTTAACTCAAGTTTTGAGGCTCTTCTATTTATTTTTTGGCAATTTTGAATTTCAAAAAATGGCATAGCCATCACCAATGCATGCATATTTTCACAAGCTTTCCGAAAAGTGGTCATTTGCTGAAATCAGACACTCGAGCGCCGTTTTATGGCCGTTTGAAGTTTTGTCGTCGTTTTTCGCTTTCTCAATGAAGATATCGTCTCTCTTATCGTAATTTAGCGTTGTTTAACATAATTTCAAGTAATTTAGCGTATTTTAGTATAATTATGTTTATTATACATCAAAAGAAGTAATCTAACAAATATTTCAAAAAAGAAAAACTCCTAACCATTCCTAATTTAAATCTCAACCTATTTTTTTGACCGGTTTGGACATTTTTAAAAATATCCAGCTAAGCTAAGGTGGGTATAATTAATAATTTGTATTTAATTTTGGATATAATAAAAATGTCGGAAGGATAAGCTTGTCATAGAGGATTAACTTGGTGGCGGAGCTCAATTTGTATTTTGATAGGCTATAGTACACACTATTAAATTTTCTTAATGAATGATTCTTTATAAGTAAATTCAGAAATATTTGAAAGGCTGATCACCAATTTAACTAAAATCCCTTTTAAAATATTATATAAGTTATAACATCGAAAATTTTGGAGGCAGCAGTTGGCTCTAGTTTCTATTAAGATCCGCCCGTGAAGTAACTAACAGAGAAAAGAGAAAATACAGAGAATGAATAGAAATGAGCAATTAGGAAGCAACCTTAGAAGTCTTTAAAGAAAGTAAACACTTTAATGTAATGTTATCCTTTCCCTTTAAACTTAGAACTTCATATCACATGCATGTACATTTGGTCTTGAACTAACAACCATACTCGATTCCCAACAAACAACCAATCTACTAAACATTTATGCTTACACACAGCAAATACATACAAGTACTTTAATCATTTATTTAACCAATTACATTCCCTTTTCCGTGACTCAGTTTTGCCCTATAAAATATAAATACAAACCAAAATGTCTCCTTCAAAATCATCCCACGAATATTGTACATCTCTATCATGGGTTCCTACAACACTTGCTACTTCTCATTCTTCCTTGCTATTGCTCTTTTGTTTTCGTACAACATTGACACACTGCATGCCGCTTGCAACCTAAATTTGATGCTACAACAGACCTTCCCAGGCCTGACTGAACCAAAAACGAACCCTCTGCCAAAAGATCCCTTACCAGTGCCAGAGCTGCCAAAAATCGAACCCTTGCCGAAAGATCCCCTGCTGAAAGACCCGGTGATACCGACCATACCTAAAGATCCTGATGTACCAAATCTTTCGAAGCTGAAAGTATTACCAATACTGCCAAAGCATGAACACTTGCCAAAATTACCTTTTAATCCATTCCATTTTCCTTTATTTCCATTTTCCTCAATTACTAATTCCTGTGCCTCACTTTCCTATTGGTCCCAAAATACCATGAAGGCCTTGGGCTTTAAGGGGGCACTGTGCATGGTGCTTCCTCATGGAAGGCAGTGTTCAAGGGCCTTGTGAAACTAGATTTCAGTTTAGTTTCCTTCGAATTCAGTAATTCTATTACTGCTGTGTGTTCATACATGTTTCATCTGCAAACGATCTTGTAATTCAGTTGTTTGGTATGAAAGCTTTAATATTATGACCTTGGTTTAATTGGTTCCCCTGTTGTGATGTATTTAATGTTCTTGGCTTATTTGTGGTACTATAGAGCTCAATTTAATCACAAGCAATTACATTATAGTCCCACAGATATTTGTGGTCAACTAGAGATAATACACCAAAATAACAAAGGGAAGGAAAATGTCAGAACTATTGAGTGAAATAAAACGCAGGATACTAAACCTTCATGTCTTGGATGATAGCACCAAGCTGCTCACTTTGATCACGTAGAGATTTGATCTCATTGTTAAAATCCTGTATGGCCTGAACCAATTCTCCTTCCACAGCAGCTCCTGGTGCAATCTGAACCAATTTTGCCATGCAATCCTTTTAACTTGAAAAATCCCATGCATCCTAGAAAGAGTGAAGCCTCAATTGTGCAATGGAGCACACAAACTCGGCTTGCTAATGAAAATGCAGTCAATTTCTCAATCTTTGAAAGGTATGAATCAACTCATCCAGAGTTTGGATTAACCAGGTTTTGCATAAATTTATGATTTGCTTCAATTAGGCTATTTCAATTTTCATTCCCTGATTTCATGATTTTCATTCTCAGATTTTATGATTTGCTCCAATTAGAACTTGATTGCATAACAATGGCTGAACACAATTAAGCTACTAAAACACTAAAGAAAAAAAGAAAGACCAGAAATTAACTAGTACAGATAAATGTGGGCCCGCACGTACCGGTAAAAGACAGACAAATGGATAGCTTGCTTTGGTACCATGAGTTGCTCTGGAGTGGCGGTAAGGAGAGCGTCGATGCATTGGCACTTTCTGAACAGCTCGACTCGTGACATGGCACCTCTTCTTTTCTACCGTTCACTCTCTGAGGAACCTTTTCTGGAAAGATTTTGATGGATCAAATGAATTAAACTAACAACAAAATAGTAATCCAGTAAGAGAGATGAAGAAAGAGTTACATGGAGTTTATCCATGGAAAGTATGGTAATACTATTCAACCACCTCTTATTCTTGATTTATTTTGGTTTTACATTCTAGAATTTCGGTTTGGGCGTTTTTGACTTTTCATGGAGTAGCATAAGGAAACCAATTTTGATTTTTAGCCACTTCGATATTTTAAGTTAAGAGATGCGCTCAGTTGGTGTGGCGGGCTTTGTGAACTCAGCCCGGCCCGGTAAGAAAAATGGGGACGGGTGAGGGGGAGTAGGGTCAAGATTTTAACCGAGTAGTTTAGTTTCGGCTGTATCATACAGCGTACGGACTGTAGAATTAAAAGAGTGTTGCACACAGTCCTCAAAATTCATCCAAAACTTCCACGTTAACTTGAATCTTGCCAATAAAATTAAACTAAACAAGATTTTTGGTCTGTTTCTGAGTTAAACCCTAGGCTTTTCTCTATATAATTTCAGCCTATCAATCTTGTAAAAAGAAATATTAAAGGGGTTTATCTGCATATTTTTAATGTTCACAATATTATTTTTCTTATATTTATTTAGACTAAATAACAGTAAGTACAAAAAAAATACTGTAAACACAATTAATTTACTTCTGTTAAATTTGTAATGGTAGTGTGGTGACAACAACAAAAATCATGATTTTAAAATGGTTGTATTTTTTTGTTTTGGTGAATAAGAACAGCTTGTTATATAATTAATTATCATCACACTATTTCGCGACGGACGGAGTGTCTGCCGCCAAAAAGTTGTTGCGTGTTAAGACTTTTTCTTTCAAGCAAACAATGTATAATTTTTTTTTTTTAAATGTAAACCCAATTCAACGTTAAATTTCTACATAATTAATATCTGTGGAAGAAAATTTATGAAAATACTCCCCACCATCAAAATCAACCTTCGCATGTTTCTGAAATCGTAACCTTAGATCCAATAACAACCGAATACAATACAGGCCCGGTATTCTGGCCCAATGAGCCCAATCATATCTGGCCATCGACTAAAGACATTTCGGTGCTGCTACCAAGTTTTATCGGTTTAAAATTTTAATGGTAATCTTGTCCCAAATTTGCTTAATCATGCAGTGAACTAAAATTCTCCACTTTTAACTGTAGTATATTTTCTATTTCTGGAATTGCAAGCAAGAAGAAGTGCCAACTTGTTGTTTACATTGTAATCTGTTATTTTTTTCTTTTCTGTCGCTCGTACACACACGCACACGCACACAAATGCAACTTTTTTTGTTATATATATGGAAGAATATTCTGCTGGACATACAATTTTTCCTAAATTCAAACCATTATTTTGTTTTCATGTAAGTTGTTAATTTCTTCTAGTAATGAAAAAAGTTCATCAAGTCTCTTGTCATATTATTGTTGGATCATAATCCAACGTTGAGCATATATGTAAATATAATTATGAATTGTTTATTGTCATATATGGTTGTCACAATTAAGTGATCTAATATGAAATTAAGATATTAGACAATCTATGTATTTAACAGAGTATAGTCCATAAATGCGTAAAATAATTTAGGTAAATATCAAATTATTAATAGACTGATTTTGAGATTTACAATTCATAAAAATAACCATGAAAGTGCGGCCAAACAATTGTGTCTACTAAAACTTAGAACCTGTGATCTCTTGAAAGTAATTTTAATAGCTTACCATCTGAAAAAAATTATATCTATTTAAGTTAAAAGGAATTAAACAATCATATCGTCGACAAATGAAATCACAAACCACAAATCGTACATCTTATCTAGTACTTATCTTGCTCCAGTAAATGGCAAGTAAAAAAAATAGAATGCCCCACAGAAAGATCCAACCTAAGACATTAAGAAATGTTGATGAGCATGATTTTAGGGAAAGAACATGGCTAAGGTAATAATCCTTTATTTTAATGAAACAGGTTGAATTTTCTTATATTAAAAAGCATTTTCGTGTGGAGCATTGCAGTAATAATTTATCAGAGATAAATAAGGACAGCTAAAGTAATTGGTGTCAGGCTTAAACCAGATAAATCAAACAATATTAATTAATCATTTAAATTTCAAATATGGTTTGATTCACCTACTACTGCTACTAATTATGTCAGCAGAGGGGCTCCTCATTAGCTCTTGTAGAATTTCCCCAATTTTTTTAATCCCATTTAAAAATGCTCAAATGCATCCAAAAAGCTGCAACTGAGTGCAAAAATCATTGCACCAACATTCAACAAACACAAATCAAACAGCCAACATATCATATTTCTTCCTTTCCGTTGTTTGAGTAAAAAAGGAGCAAAAGGCAACACAAAGAACCAAGCTTGGGAATAAAAAATTGTGATGAGCATGGATTTAGGGAAAAGGACATGGCTAAAAAGATTTTAGGATGCCATGTTAAATGGCCTAAAAGCCTGGGTTGTCTCCTCTTTCACCAAATGCGGTCAAATGGAAAGCATCTTTTCTTCACCAAAATGTCACATGCATGGATTAGTCATTAGTGGTCACCGATAGACCCATAAAATACTGCCATATTTTTTGTTTTCTTTTTCGAAATTTGCATCTTTTTGCGTGTTTTATCACAACAAAAGACACATCACAGGTCTTAAAGATAACCATGCATATGCATTGCTTCAAATTATCATGTAAAGGTTGCATTTGCACGATGCACCATCCTTTATTTTGTTTATTTAATTTCTTTTTCTTGTAAAAGAACTCTTCTTGTGTTTATTAATTCATAAAAGATTGCTTTAAACTTACATGAAACCCCATCTTCAGTGATATCAGCCGTCTCACAAGCATATGACATTAGTTACCTAATGAAATAAATCACATCATATGAGTATGACTACTTTATCATGTCGCTGTATTGGTTATCTAATTTGGAAGAAGAATATTCAACATGTCCAATAGTGAAATACGGAGAAAAAGGCACCAAAATCTAAAAATTCTGAGCAAGTGATAGGCAATAATTAAAGAGATGGGAGTCCAAAAAGGCTATAAATATAGACAATTAATGAGATATGTTATAATGTGCTCTCTCTCTCTCTCTCTCTCCCTTAATTTCACCACCTTGGTCTTTGGTGTATTTATCCGTAGGGACACATTACATGTAGGTGAGCCACTCTAGACTTGATTCCAGGTAAATTTTACTTTTGGTGGTACTCAACTGCCCCATTTCAGCTACCTTTGTTCTTCTTCTTTTTGGATATATTCACTTTTTAGAATTTTTATGAAATTGGTTTTGCTTGTAGTTATCCACCCCTTCAGTACAAGAACGATTTTCATTGGGCTTTTTTTTTCAGTGGCATTGAACAAAAAATAGAATTTAATTGAAATTATGGAATTATGTCAAAAAAAATACGGGTGTCTCTCACTTTTGCATTTAGATTTCTCTTATGTTCCAACTAAATAGAATAAAAAAATTCTTGGGAGAATTTGAAATTATGGAATAGTGCATTTTCCGCGTGAAATAGGTCAGCTTACCCGGTTGGTTTTGGAATTCGTATCCTCTGCATTAACGTGCCATTTGAGTTAATGATCTGGACCGTCAGATTTATATCATCACTAATATTAATGGGCCCCCGTGTGTTGTAGGTGTGGACCGGATTGGTCCGAAATTAAATCACACGGCCGAAAAAATTAACTCAAACGGTACATTAATGCAAAGAATATGGATTCTTGATTTTGTGGAACTGATGAATAAGGTGACATATTTTATATTCCATCACAATTCCACTTATTACTAATTAAACAAGTCCAAAGCTCAGTTGTTGTAGTTATTCTTGAGGATTAATTAAAGAATGAAATTCTTTGATAATAATATTATGAGGAAGTTCTAATGTTATAAGTTTTGATGTCAAAGAAATGAGGATTTTAATATCAAAATATAATACAATCTTATTTTTCATTTGTATTTCTAAATTTGAAATTCAAATTTCCAATCAAACCTTTATCTTATTCATTTTCATGCTGGACACGTTCACACAAATATTTATGATTTTTAAAATTTATTTTATACTAGATCACCTGGTCAAAAAATAAACAAACATGGTTAATAATGCTAGATATATTTTAATGAGGAGGGTTCAAATGTCTCTATTTTTTGTGCCTACTTACATTATGCCTCTATTTAATTAATTTTATTAACTTAAAATTTAAAACTTACATGTCAAAAGATGCCGTTAGATATGATCAAAATTATTTTATCTATGCACACGTAAGAGATTACAACATTTTGATTTGTTTTAATTAGTATCAAGAGATTGCAAAAGTACACCAATGTGGATAATTCTAGATGTTAAGTTTTTAACTTATTGATTCTTATGAAAACATAAAAAAAATGATAATTTTTGTGTACACCTAGAGAAAATAGTGTAGATGACATCTAACTATTTTATTTTGACATATACATTTTAAAAAAATTATTATTACAAAATTAAGAAGTTGAGACATGATGGAGGCATTTGAACCTTCCCCTATTTTAATGCATTCATTTAATTGTTGACATTTTCATTCATTATAAAATAAATTTTGAAAATCATAAAAATTTTGTTTGGGTTCATCAATGTTTGAATTTAACATTTGAGTTTGAAATTTCAAAATATAAAAAAAATGAGGGGAGATTTAGTTTTTTTGTCTAGTGTCACACCCCGGAACAGGGGGTCGCGCAGTTCTCGCCGTGAATATACAGTTGCCCGTATATTCACAAGGCATGTACGATATAATCTACTCACTTTAAAATTTATACACATATCATATGATTTGATTTAAAACAAATTTGGTTCAAATCCGATTCAATTCGGCCCATTTATACTCAAAACAGTGAATTCAGAACACCCATTGCGGCCCGCAGTAGGGCCCATTGCGGCCCGCAACCTCTACTCTAATTTCTGACTCAAGTTGTTGCGGCCCGCAACCACCCCTCTTACGGCCCGCAATAATTCCTCTGACTCAAAAACCCCACTTTAGTTGCGGCCCGCAAGGAAATGGTTGCGGCCCGCAATCCATATACGAATTTCTCAGCTGAGTTTTCCGGCTCTGTCTCCTTTATTGCGGCCCGCAATCAATTAATTGCGGCCCGTAATGATATACACAGATTTATCCAGAGCCATTTCCCGGCTCTGTCTCCTTTATTGCGGCCCGCAATAAGGTTATTGCGGCCCGCAATAAGGTTATTGCGGCCCGCAATAAGCCTACAGAATTCATACCTTTGCCCATTTCATGCCATTTCAACCCCGTTTTCAAACCCGATCAATCCCATTATTATGTAAACAATCTAACCCCATTCCACTAGCAATTTAAACACCACCTCACATGTATTCAAGACATTTAAATCATGCAAATCTAAAATCGAAATAAACGGAAACAATCAAGCAACATATTCATAAATATTTCGCAAAAACAACATGTCTTATCAAATTTACAAATAACAAGGCCTGTTTTAATTTGGTTACACCACAAAATACCGGGATGGTTAAATCTACAGGGCATACCCTATCTATGCGGCTTAGGCCTCACTTGTCGCGCCCGAGTGCCCTTTTTCACTCGCGTTTACCTGCACACATTTATATAAGAAGAAGAAAAATTCCCCGAGGGGATGGGGGTGAGAAAACTTGTCATCCGTTTTCTCAGTGCGGAATTTATAGGGCTACTGGATTTGTAAGAAACCCATTACTAGAACTAAACAATTACCGCATCTAATTATTCAGTTAATCAATCAGTCATGATAACATGCATATGCTCACACACAGATTCAAACGAATTTCAACTATTATTTCATTCAAAAGTAATCAAAGGATTTCCAGAATTCTTGGGGCTTAACTAGTAACCTTGCACAGTCCGGTTAACAACGATAGATATCAACAATCTATCCCATCTGGCTTAACAATTCTCTTACCTGGTTTCAAGTTATACAATCACATCACAAAATCAATTCGAATAATCACTAGCATATCTCGCGACTATGCAACAGAATATCACTTTGTTAAACGAGAACAAATAAACTTTTCACTGAATCACTTAAATCACTGAACCACTGAACCACTGTTTCACTACCTACGATCACAATACACTTATCCCTTACCCAACCGGTACTGGGTTCACTAGGGCCATTCACCAGATGCGCATAAGGGTCCTGGAGTAAAGTCTAGTAGCTAATTAGACTTTACAATTCACTGTTCACTTCAATCATTCAATTCAATTCAGTACTGTGGTTCCATTCACTTATCCAACACGATAGAACAGAAATCGATAAACCATACCAACATGAGAATCATCACAGATATAACAATTCAATTATATTAATATGCAATTCATGCAAATGCGACAACTAATGCTTTCAATCAGAGATTCAACATGATGATATGCAACGTATATTCAATCAAGTCATCAATATATATAAGTTATATGCACCGTTATTTAGTTCTACGAAATAAATCCCAAAACAGATCCCGTGAACCCCCGCACCTGGTTATGTAGGGCACGTAGAGGGTCCGCGATCTTGCGACTCAATAAGCTCGTCTATTCCACTACGCGTGCTCGTGCGGATCTATTCACAAGTCAATTCACTCAAATTCAGACACTTTTGCGGATTAAACCCTTAACTTTACGTATTCACTAATTCTAGGGTTTAAGGCATAAATAGTCACAATTCGGTTCAGGTTTGATTCAATTCAAGAGGACGGTACCAAAACTCAAATCGATTTCGGGGAAATCCATAAATCGGAAATTTGGTTACAAATTGGAACACGAAATCGACAAATAAATACTTTAGAAACAACAAAGACATAGTACAATCAATTTGGTGCAATTCTACGGGTTTTCACCGAAACCCTAGAAATACGAAAACTCGAAATGAGAGAGAAATAGAGAGGAAATTTACCAACCAATCGGGTGAGGGTGCGAGATTCAAGCTCCTCTCTCGGAATCTCGATTTTTGGGCGAAATGGTCACCGGGGGGTCTCTCTCTCACTCTCTCTCACTCTCTCGTTCTTTCTCTCTTTGGCGAAACCAGGAAAAGAAAAGAGAAGGAGGGGATGCAGGAAAGGAAAGGAAGAAAAGAGAAGGAGGAAGGAGGAATGACAAAAGGGCCCCACTTGTAAATTTACAATTTTGCAAATAAAACCTCACACTTGTCCCATATTCGATATAATTGAATTCTTACACATTTTACTCTTCTCTCTTAACACAAATTATCGTATAATTATTGTTCACCATTCACGTCACTAAATTCGTATATACGTATATATATATTATTCGATTTACCACTTATCATTTTGATTAAATCTGAATTTTAAAAGTTCACGGTGTTACATCTAGTGACTAATTAAGAAGTTGTTGGTTCAAAAGCTGATTGAATGAATGGATATTTAAATTAGGAGAGACTTAACTCCCGTAATACCATTACTATATATTTGAAAGAAAAATAAAAGAGTGAGGTTGTGACATTTTATGACATGAAATATTTGTGGCATTAGAACATTCCTCATCGCACGCTAACACAACATCAACAATGTATCTATATTTCAAACTATGAAATTTCTTTGTCAATATAAATCTTTAATCCTCTGTTGGTTGAGAAATGTAGGCCAAGGAGCCACCACCGTTGTGGAGGTGTGGGACCTAACTAGGTGTACTTTACCAGGGGCGGATGCAGAATTTTGATCAGAATAGGGCAAAAAATTATTAAATTGGATTTAAATAGATAATCGGATCCAAACCCATTAGATAATCGGATAATAGATAAAGCATGATAACAAAAACAACAAAAATAGTATTATAACACAACCTACTCCATAATATTTAGATAATCAACTATAGGGTAGGGCAATATCAATTTTCAGGGTAGGGCAAAGGCCCAAAATCCAGTATTTGTAAATTAGTTTTGGATTTTCAGGATAGGGCAATTCTACAGTAGATCTGCCCCTGTACTTTACCTTCAAATGACAGATCTCATTGGGACGTGCTGTGGGCGGCAGGGGTATGGACACTATGAAGGGAGCGGAATAGAATGCTATTCTCAAACCAGCGCCAAGTGGTGACTCACTTGTTGGAGGATACAATAGGGGAGATAATGCTTTGGCTACAAAATGAATAATTTAAGTTTTCAATTCTTTTATAATTGTGTTTTATCAAGTAGGATCCTTAGTGTGCTATTACGTTCTAGCCGTTTAGACTGAAATAGCAGTGTGGTAAAAACTTCTCTTTTTTATAAAAATTTGTTAGCGGTTATCCGCCAACCTTAAAAAAAAAAAAGCTTATAAAATTGAAGCTTATTTTATTCTAGATCAACAGTTCAATAATAAATGCTCGATTAATTATGTTTTTTTCGGTATTGATTGTTTGTCATAAGTACAAATAATGCTCATAACCAGATAACAGTTTTTTTTTTCTTAATTTGAAACCAGCTGACAGTTAATAGTGCTGGTGATGCATTACATGCGTATCGTTAGTTTTGTTTAGTATCCGATCTCTATCATAAAAAAAAAAAGTGATTATTTTTTATGTTTCATAAAATTTTAGGGTTTTCTAAAGCAATATCTTCACAAATTAGGAATGAGCATGTCGTAAAGCGCATGACCAAATTCTATCTATCGTAAATCTTTATTTATGCTTGATAAACCTAAAATAGCCCATAAAAAATAATAATTTATTGTTTGTGATCGTGTCGCGGAACTAAAATAAAATATTTTCACATGTCTTCTACTCTAATAAATTAGCAAAATATAAAGTACGCAACAAATGATGATTTGTCGTTGATATTGGCAAAAAAAAAAAAAAAAAAAAAACTTGTTTGATATCAATCCATGGTCCAAGAACTAAGTCATACTACTTAATGTATATTCTAGGATTTGCATAAGCAAATTAAAATAGTTAACTTAAGGACCATATCTTTAATTTAGTGATTAAGATAATATTTTTCATCTGAAATGTCGCAGGTTTAAAATTTGAGCAAAAGATCTTTGTGAATATTTAAAGTTCAAAATCTTAACCTTCATTTTTATCTAACAAAAATAGCTAATTAAATTTTTTAAATTCTAAATAGTAAGCAGTAGCATGAACATAATTAAATAATAATAATACTACAAAGTGTTTCGATATCTAACAAAGCAAGCAAATTCATTGCAAAATATGAATTCCAATTCTCATTTGTAAATAAATTATATACGAGATTGGTGATTAATTTTTTAGAGAATGATGGAGGTTTAATTTTCTAAACTCCAATATTTATGAAGGATTCTATTTGGATTTTATTTCTGCAATTTGTCGCGCGGAAAACATCATTGCTCATCATTGGATCAAATACTAATTATCAAGGCTTGTAATTGTTAATTGAGATTTAGTGGTGAAATTGTAAATTTAAAAGCTTGTTGACTTCCCTGATAAAATCTAATTAAAACTTGCGTCAACCATTTGTGACAGCCACTGATTATAAATTTGGTGACCCCTTAAGATGGTTTGACTTTGAAATAAAATCGAAGATTAAGGAGCTAATTGCTAGTACGACACTGAATTGATAATTAATCGCTCACTTTGTTCGATGAACCTGTAGATCGATCAGTACTGAAACAATCCTATGAAGGATCTATTAATGTTTGACCTACGAAGTATAATTAATGGTTTTTTCGATCAAATTTGTGTCAGTGGAGAATTTGACTTTGGAACCATCACAATTTTTAATTCCCTTTTAGCATTAAATTACATTTTGAGAGTCATACTTAATTTGGTCAGGGGACAAACACCATATTTCCTTGTGAGAGATTGTAGTTTCAAAATTCGACTAAAAAACTCTTATAAAATTAAATTAAAATTTGGGAAGTGTTTTTCCTATGAATTTATATATTAGGATTAAAATGCCTCATTAATTTTGTGTCCCATCCATATCCCATATCCTTATCTTAATTTTCAAAGTTCACATACGATCCGAACCAATATCTGTCTAAAAAAATAGTAAATAAATTTTAAAAAATAGAAAATTTAGTCTCCAAGCACATTTTAATATGGAGATCATGTTGAGCAGTTCGGATCGTCTGCTTGGATTTTTAAAACAGAGATAAGAATGTGGGGGCATAAATGGAGCTCGAAAATAATATAGCATTTTTAACCCTACACGAATTTATATCAGATGGTTCGAATTTGCAGATGCGATCTAAACCTCACATTTAATCCAGTGTCCTACAATTCTGGTATTGCTTGTTAATATTAAATTTTATTTTATATTTTTTTGTCAGAACTTGATCATTATTTATGACCAGTGAGCAATATTATGAAATAGTGTTCTTGGAAAATTGATGAACATTTATTATTTTTGAACAATTTGGAATAGTGTTTTTTTTTTTTCTGACAACTTGTATATGGCTTCAACAGTATCGCTTATTTCCTTTTTACTCTTCTTTATTTCTCTCTTCAATAACAGAATCTCCTTTATAGAATTTCTACAATTTTATTTGAGTATTTTTTAACATCATTTGAACCGGTTGATCAACTTACAAATATGAGTAGAACTAGAGAGTTCTTCAATTCATTAAGTTTTTTTTTTGTAAACTCTTGACTCTAAAATTTATTGGATTCGCTTCAACGGATGAATCTGAACTGTTGAAATCCATTTATCTTACGAGTGATGTGTTGCGAAAATTTTAAACTTCTAAATTAAGTTAGTATAAAGTCAAGCGGTCAAAATTATAAAGTTTATAAATTAATTTTAATGCATTCATTTTTTTAACTTTTTTTACCACTTGACTCTATATAAAACTAATTTTAAAATTTTAATTTTTTTTGCATATGGACACATCACTCCCAAGGTAATGGATTTGAACGGTTCAAAGTCATCGTTTGAAACCAATCCGATAGTTTTTAAAATTGAATTTACATGATACTTAGTGAACTTAAGAACACGCTAGTTCTACTAAAAAAAATTAAAATGAGCAATTAAAATATTAAATAAATCTGTTGTTATTCCTTTGTAAAAACAGGAACTTGTTAAGTTGTTATTCCCAGGGGCGGACCCAAGTGTATCCAGGGGGGGCAGCTGCCCCCCCCTGGATTTTGATTTTTGAGTTTTAGTGAAAATTTAGCGGTTCCGACCGACTTTGCCCCCTTCTGAAATTTTTTTTGCCCCCCTCTGGACGTTTGATTTGTAATTTGGGTTAAATTTAGGGTTAAAAAATTGAAATAAATTTGTTGAATTTTGATTGATAATTAGAATTATAAGTCAAAACATCAGAAATTATAATTCAAAGCATTGGAAAGTATAAGTTAAAGCATTGTTTTTTATCGAGCACCCAATTGGTTAATGGATTTAAACCCGATTCGATTTTTTTTTTGCCCCCCCCCCCGACGAAAATCCTGGATCCGCCCCTGGTTATTCCCGTTGAAAATTTTCCATGTACGAACTCAACGAAGTAGATTTTTCATGCACGAATCTCAACAAAGATTAACAGTTAGAGATCGAAATAACAGCAGATTTATTTCCTGTCGGAACTGGGAAGGTGTCAAGTCTCCTTAGTCCTTACACGGAAGAAGGGAAAGCCATTCAAATGTGTTTCACAGAAAATCCGACGGTCTCCTCGGTCCATGCAGAGTACGTATCCTCTGAGATATCTCAACTTTTGCGTGACCGACGTGTCCGGTGCCTATTTGGGGATAGCGCAGGGGACCAGTATTATTTCTGCTTCGAGATTCGTGTAGAACGTATTTGAATGGTTGAGATATCTCAGAGGATATGATTTTGTCCGATGTCGGGAAGAAAAAGATCACGAGATGTGTCAATGTAAGAACCCACTGCAATACTGGCCCACAACATTGGAATCGCATGGACCATCTGATCCTGATACCCACGTAACGACGAAAACTATATTCTTTGAATAATGATTGGGACGCATTGGTCTACCACGTCACGTAAATATGATCAAAATGCTCCCCAGTTTTGTAATTTCCAATTTTAGGACCCAACGGTTCCACTCAAAAAAATTATAAAAGACCCAACAATTAAATTGAAGGAAAAACTTTTCGAACAGGAGGATTTCAAATGTTTCTATTATGTTTTCAACTTAAATGTTAAGATAAAATTATCAGATATGATTTATATTATTTTCTCATTGTATACGTAAAGGATTACGATATTTTAATTTTGTTTTAATTAATATTAAGAGCTTGTAAAAATATACCAATGCAGATAAATTTTGAAGGTTGATTTTCAACTTATTGATTCATATAAAACAAAAACAAAAATGAAAATTTATTATGTGCATATAGAGAAAATATATCAAATCTAACCGTTATATTTTATTCTTTTGATATATAATTTTTAAAATTTTTGTTGTTAAAAAATTATAACGTAGTGAGTATGATGAAAGAATAAAAAATGAAAATATTTGAACCTTTCTTTTCTTTTCTTTTTTAAACTATCGAGTACATATATGATATATACCATGCATCAATTAAGCCATCGTTAATCTCCTTAGTATCTTAATCTTGCTCAATACTTATTTTTTATAAGAATTAAGTTTATCCTCCTTTAGTCTCCACAGTGCCGTATGTAGTCTTGCATGGATTTTGAACTTCCACATTTATTCGAGGAGCTTTCACTGTTTAATTTCTTTCTTAACATTTATTGCCTTCTCAACTTTCTTAAGATTAAGAAGCCATTTTCATAATTTGTGATGTAAATTGCCTCCTAGCATGAACTAAACTTTAATCCTATAAATCTTGCCGAATAGCTTTTCAAAGAGTACTTTTTTATAATCAATAAGGCTGATATTGTATTTCGTGCCTTTCATTTTCTGAAAAATATGTTTATTACATCTGACACAAAATACATTAATTACAAGCAAAATTTAAATAAATATAAATATTTTTTGAAATATAAAGACCTAATACCTATATATAACAATAATAATACAATAAGCCACGCTGATTATTTGCAGACGAATGCACAAAAAAAAAAATTACTATGGGAGTTTCTTTTTCTTTTTTTTCTTTTTTTGCATGTATACATATGAAGAACAACCCTTTTATTAAATGAGGAGAGAATGAAAATATATGAGGTTTTGGATTGGAATAAATTAGGACAGAGAAGAATCAGATAGATAGATCAGGATATAAATAATTGTAGGAAGTTGAAATCATTACTCTCCTTATAAAATATAATTCTCGTTTCCAAATAGTAGTGCACACATATATATCGCATATTTTAGAACTTGAGCAAGAATTTATACGTATAAGCCACCTATCTTAAATTATGAATTTATGAGAAAAATAGAAAATGGATAAATCTATGTAAAGTCATATAGCATTATTGATTATTTCGATTTACAAAAAAAAAATTAGGGGCATATACCTAATCTATTTCTTTAGTAGTGATTATAATAAATATAAGCCATTTTGAAGAATGTGTGCTATTAGCTAGTAGCATGCATCTAAACAAATAAAAAGCCAGTCAAATTATATATATATATATAGAGAATGGCTAATATCAAAACGTTTGTTCCTGGACTCAGGAACAAACGATTCCGTTCTCTAATTTCCAAAGTTCAAACAACAAATCCAAACCGTTAGATGTTCAATATATATTAAAATGTGCTTGGAGACTAAATTTTACATTTTTTGGAATATTTTTACTATTTATTAAGCTGGTTTGAAAACCGCTGTTTTTCAATGCTGCAGAAATTTCATAAAATCAGCGATTTTCAAACCAGCTTAATAAATAGTAAAAAAATTCCAAAGAATGTAAAATTTGGTCTCCAAGCACATTTTAATATAGATTGAACATCTAACGGTTTGGATTTGTTGTTTGAACTTCGGAAATTAGAGAACGGAACCGTTTGTTCCTGAGCCCAGGAACAAACGTTTTGATATTAGCCATTCTCTATATATATATATATATATTTTTTTTATGTTTGAGATAAGATGATGATTATAAATTGTCTCGTTAAGACTCACATGTCTAATTGAAATTTAGTTTACAATATAACTTATATGTGCAAATCTTAACAGAAAACAAGCGGTTTAGATCTAACATCATACCGAATTTGATCTGATACCCATAAAAAAAATCCTTGCTCCCCTACCTAAACACAAATCTAATTAGATTGACAAATTTGACGTTACGCTAATGATTGAAATTCTACTTCCCTAATTAAAGAAAATATAATATTTTATGTAACCCAGCTAGTTTTTGTGATATATACAAACTACAAAGTAATATTTGGACGTACTAATTGTTCAAACTATTTTGTACTTCACTTACAAAAAGAGAAACCAGATCACGTATTAATTACAAAAAAAATTAAATGAGATCTTAAAGTCACCCACCAACACATGCTGACCAGACCTAGACCTAGACCTACTCATTCAAATTTACTGCGGCGTAGTACCGACATGGTAGAGCGGAGCCTTTCCATTTCCACCTAACTAATAATAGAGATAGTCTCAAGGATAATTAACAACAAAACAAAACAAAAACAATAAAAAATCGAATGAATGAACGATCACATCCAAAGCATGCTCTGGCTCTGCTAGCCCGTCCATCCTCAGTGTACGGCGGAGATCTCCCTCTCTTTTGACTTGTCCAACTTGGACATAAAAACCCCAAAATACCCCAGAAAAAAAAGAGCATCAGAACCTCTCAGAGGATAACGACAAAGCTGAGGGTAACATGGTAATTCTTACTCTGCCAATGATTGAACAAGTGAGCCAGTCGCCACAACGGCCACAGGAGACTTTACAGGGTGGAGACTGTGAATGCGTCACGGCCGTCGGATCTGGTGGGGACCGGTTACGGATTACGGATAAAGGTGGGGCCGGAGGTAAACGACGGCGTAGAAAGCGGTGGTGGAATGGCGGGAAACAAGGTCCTTTTGTTTTTTTGTTTTGCTTTTTGGATCTTTGCACTTAAGTGCTTGTAGTACTTCAAATTTGGTAAATGATTCATACATGCTTCTATATTGAGTAAATCCAAATTATTTTTTATTGCGTTTTTCACTTGTCAAATTACATCAATGCGATGTCCTGTAATGGCATTAAATACTAATAATAAATGCTAAAATTATTCAAAAACATTGTTCAATTGTTAACGATTGTTCTTAGAGTTAATTTTCGATGTACCCTCCAACTTTTACTAATTTTTTTATTTCTCTCTCAAGTCTTCAATATATTTTATTTACCTTTCAACTCTTCCAATTCTTTTTTATTTACCCTTATAGTTAATTCACACATTTTAATTTTTATATTTTCGATTATACCCTCTTGTGTTATTTTTCTTCACTTCGTCCATATATCGACCCTTTTATTTTATTGCTTTGAAGCCCGCCATTGAACAAATCAGAAGTACAAAAAAATCGAAGACCGGGTGACACTCGTTGGGACTCTCTCTACGGGAGCATTTTGAACTTCATTGCTACTTTACGAAAATCTTATGATGGATAAGTTCTATTAAACCAAAATCATTGATTCAACTATGAAGCAATATATTAGAATTTGGCTGAAATATTCAAATAATTCCCAAGGCCAAAGGCCACCTTTTCCCTTTGGTTTCAAGACAATTTCTATTTTCATTCCATTTCCCAACTTGTTCGTGATGCGCCATAACATCTTTGTCTAGTCAAAAAACACAACTTTTTTTTTTTGTTTTGTTTAGATTTGACAACAAAAGCTAATTTTGTTATGCTTCTCATTTCTAAATTGATCAGATTTGCTAGATTCCTATTACATTTTGGTTTTCTGTTTTCTGTTCTAAGCTCAATGAAAGATGGGTGAATTTAACTCCAAAATTTATTGGAATAATTTCAAATGACGAATCCAAACCGTTGAAATTTATCTATTTCATGAGTGATGTATGTATATGTCAAATTTATAAATTTATTTAATATGAAGTCAAGTTGTCAAAAAGGAGGGGGGAGGGGGTTTGTAAGTTAATCTTAATAAGTTCATTTGTTTATCATTTTTTAGTGCAAGACTATATCCTAAATTTATTCAAAAAAATTATAAGCATGACATGTAAACTCACAACTTGTGAAGTAGATCGGTTTTATGGGTTTGGATTCATCAAAGGTAATTCGACAGATTTTAGTGCTATGGATTGCTTTAATAAAACAAAAGATTGATTTAGATTGATTTTATTTTGATAAAAGTGTATATAAATTAATACTAAATGCGGCTTTAACTATTTTATTATTCTAAGTACTTGTTGCATCTTAGATACATCAAAACTTTTTATTTAAAATAAGAAGATAATTAAGCATGTAAAAATATAAGTTATTCAATCAGATTAAATAATGATGAAAGATAGACAATCAAACGATTAAAAACACAGAGGACATGACAGGAATAATAACCTTGAAAACTCAAATTTTTTATGTAACTTATTTGATAGTAGTATATTATTTTTATTACTTTTTATAAAATATTACATTCAATCATGTGAGTGGATGCTCTATAAAAATATATTTCATAATAAGAGTTTCTATATAAAGACGCATCTATTCCATTTAAGCAGCTTACCACCTATTTTATTATTTTCATTAAATACTTTTGTATAAAATAATTAAGTTTAACAAAATAATTTGAAAAGTATTAATCAAGAATGAAAGCAGCAAATAAAATTCTGTGAGCTTCAATATTAAAAAATGAGCACTTAAAATAGCAATGCCCAAATTTCCGACATTTTTATTAATATCCAAAGTTAATTACAAATTAACAAATATACCCACGTTAGCTGGGTATTTTTAAAAATGGCCAAACCGGCCATTTAATGACCAATTCTCAATTTTTTCTCAACCGGCCTTTTATAGATTTGGAATTTTGTTGTTGTTGTTTTAGATCCGATAAATACCTATTTTTCTCTCTCCTACCTCTCACAACTCACTCAAAACCCATTTAACAGAAAGAGAGGAAGAGAATGACAGAAAGAAAAGGTGATTTCTGAGACGAAAATGGCGATATTTGAGGCGGTTTTATGTAAATTTATTTATTTTTTCCTTTTTTTTTTTTTAGAAATTGTTTAGAATTATTATAAATTGTCTAATCCATAACTTTCATTTCAAACCCTAGATCTTACCATAACACCCAAACCCGAACTTCGAAAAAGAGGAAGTGAAACCACACGCAATGCTCGCATATTCCTTGCTAACAATTTTTGGACTGGTGAAGCCCAATTTAGGAGACATTTATTTTGTTTAGGGTTTCCACCCAACGAGGTTGAAAAACATGCTACCACGGATGATCCGACTAGTAAAAGCGTTCTTTACGAGAACTTCGGCGATATCGACCCTCCACCTGATTGGGAAGTCTGCCCCGCATGTCGTATCAGGGGGATATTGCGGAGATGTTATTTTGTCATCTCTGTGGCGTAAGAGTTCACCCCAAATATATTGACAAGAATGCTGATCTGGTAAACAATTATCGTTTCCAAACGTGGGAGTGTGTTGCGTGCTGCTACAGGCCTTCGAAGACGACGGGAGAAAGTTCCACTACTCCTAAGCCATAGTGTTTGCTATATGAGAATATGTGGCGTGTATTTGATGTTATTCTAGTATTTTCTGTTTAGATTTTATATTGTAGTATGCATGTTGTTATTTTTGTTTTGTTGTTTATCTATTTGAACTCTTCCAATTTATTTTAGTATAATTTAACATAATTAACATAATTTATTTTATTTTAGTATAATTTAGCATATTTTAGTTTATTTTAGTATAATTTAGTGACAAAAAAGATCTAAAAAATATATAAATACTATCATAAAAACACCATAAACTCTGCAGCATAATTTATTTTGTTTTATGTGTTTTTATTTCATACTAGCATAATTTAGTTTACTTTATGGTGCGCCCTTTTCACTTCAGAAATCACATTTTCTCTCTCTTTCTCTTCCTCTCTTTCTGTTATGTGGGTTTGAGTGAGTTGTGAGAGGTATGAGAGAGAAAGTTGGGTATTTATCGAGTCTAAACAGCAAAAAAGAATTTCAAACCGGCCATTAAATGACCTGTTGAGAAAAAATTAAGAGCCAGTCATTTAATGACTAGTTTGGGCATCTTTTAAAATACCCAGTTAACGTGGGTATATTTATTAATTTATAATTAACTTTGGATATTAATAAAAATTTCGGCCCAAATTTCAAATAATGGTGTATTTTGAAAAAAAAGAATACTGGGAATAGAAACTATGCTTTTTGAAAGGTGTGTTTCCCATTGAGGCAAGGCACCCTTGATTCAAAATATACGGCATATCCATTCAGGTCCCATAAAACTGGAGAGCAAACTGATCAAGTCATTACCTTTGATACGTCTCCAGTTATATGTTAACCGGAGAGGAGAGTAAATAAAACAAAGCCATCTTCATTTATATATAACGATCAGTTGTACTCTGGATAGTCCCATTCGTTCTTCTGCCCCCCTCACACACTCTATCCTTCGCTGTATTCGCAAAATAGCCTCCAAATCGCACCACACTCCGACGATCACCGGAGATCCGTACAACAATGGCCTCCGCAGTTGCATCTCCGAGCTCCCCACTCTCCCATCCCTGGATGAGCCCCCGAATCTCCTTCAGCAGTGACAAAACTGAAATGTCGTCAAATGTGGGCCCTGCCACCACCACATCCCTTTCTCCTCCGATCTCCTCTCTCCCCGCCACGTCATTGTGTCCTGCTCCTGACAAGGACTTCATTGAGTTTGAGTTTCCGCTGGATGATGATCCGGCCAAGATGATTTCAGCCGACGAGCTTTTCTCCAAAGGTAAGCTCCTTCCTCTCCGGCCCCATCGCGCCTCTGTTGACAACTGCGGTGAGACCCGACCGCCGGTTGCAATCAAATCTCGTCCTTCTCCGGCGATCGCCTTAGAATCCGACCCCTACGTGTTCTCTCCCAAAGCCCCAAGCTGCTCCAGCCGCTGGAGAGAGCTACTTGGTCTGAAAAAGTCTCAAAACAGCCCGAACAAGTCCGATCTTTCTCAGAGGAATCCTTCCTCCCTCTCGAAGAACTCCACATCTCATTCGAACCCTATTCCTACTACTTCCGCAAGATCCTTAAAATATTTTATCCATAGAAACACCAGATCCGATTCAGCTCTCAGCTTACCATTACTTCACCGGGATTCGGATGCGGATTGTGTTTCAATGTCTGCCCGTTTATCCGTCTCCTCTTCCTCCTCGTCCGAGAGGAACGAGCAGGATATACCCCGTCTTTCTCTAGATTCTGACAAAATCCCGCCACGTGTCAGGATGATCCGGGCTCGTTTGGAAGCAGCTCGGGCGGGTCGAAGCCCAATTAGAAGGTCAAATAACAGCGTGACGCTGGTCCCGCCTGTCAGAGGTGCGTCTGTTGATAGCCCGAGAATGAACTCCAGTGGTAAGATTATTTTCCAAGGGTTGGAAAGAAGCTCCAGTAGCCCAGGGAGTTTCAACGGCGGTCCCAGACCTGTCCGGCCGAGGAATGGAATGGAGAGATCGTACTCGGCTAACGTGGTTCGGGTTAGCCCGGTCCTTAATGTGCCTGTTTGTTCTCTGCGTGGTTCGACCAAGTCCGGTTCTGTTTTTGGTTTGGGGCAGTTGTTTTCTCCCCAGAAGAAGGATCGGGATGGTTCTTTGACCGGTTCAGGCTCTGTTCGACCTGGGTCGTCTCTGGCTCGAACTGCCTCCAGGGCAAGGGTTGAGAAGGTTGTTTCTTCCGGTTAAAGAGATTAGAAAATGGGGTTGTTTTGCTGTTTTGGATGACGGGTCGAGTTGATTTTTTTTTAAGAGAAACAGGCCGAGAATTAACCGAAATTTATTTTAGGCTTTAGAAGGTTTTTAATTTCTTTTTGTTTTTCTATTATTATTTTTTAACAACCAATTGGTTTTGGTGCTGCGCATCTTTTTTCCGCTCGCAATAGCGTGTAAATATTTTGTTAATTTGTCCGATTTTGTTTGTTTTAACTTAATGAGAAGATTAATTTCTTTTATAATTGTGAAATTTATGTTGTTGTACATTTTTTTTGTATGATTAAAAGGCCGAAGCTTGTTTCATTTAAGAAAAGTTAATTTACACCCTTCATACTGTTTTATCGCCTTATAACACTAAAATAAAAGACCCTAACAATAAACAATAATAGCAAAGAACAAATATATGTATCTCATATAGATTCAACTACAAAGCATAAATGACCAAAAACAGCCTATTAACTACCATAAACTGTAACCAAAAACCAAAGAAGTAGTTCATGTGAGATTGAAATCTAAGTCACTCACTGAAACTGTAGACAAAATATGTAACTGCAAAAAAGGTCTTCTAATTAGTTGTACATTGTTTCTATCTACTCACTCAGGTCATGTTTGGTTGTGGAGTAAAGTTAATGAGGATTAAATGACTTACTCCATCTTACTCCACATATTTTACATCTTGTTTGGTAGTATAACTCATAGCTTAAATTAATCCGCCTAGAGGAGTAAAGTGTTGGAAACTGAGCCTCTTCCTATGATAGTGGGCCCTACAGGTGGAGAAAGTGTGAAGTAAGTTAATCCACCTGAAATGGTGGAGTAACTTACTCCGGATTAACTCACTGCTTACTCCACCTTACTCCTCTTCTTTTACTTCTCGTTTGGCTACCTAAGTGTGGAGTAAGGGGTTTACTTCACCTCTTACTCCACAACCAAACATGGCCTCAGTGATTACCTGTGCGTTATTTCCTTTCGACCAGTCAAACTGGACATCTCCATTTTAGCATCGATCTGATCACTGTACGCCATGTGCGCTTAATGCTTAGGAACCCGTGAATCCAAGTCTCGGATTAATTTACTTTTTAGTTTTTACATTGTTCAGTATTTTTTTTTTCCTTTTTTAACAATAGTTTGACGTGGTGCCGTTAGAGCCGATCATTGCTGTACACAGTAAACACTGGTTGCTAACGGGAGCTGGGGAGAGAAGGCGCAAGATAGTCTCCTTGGCACTGCTGTCCTCGATATCCGTACAGTCGTGCCCATGTGAGCACTGCAGCGTTGCTCTGAGCCCCTTTCTGATAAATACGGACAAGTATCTTCTCCAATACTGTAAAAGATAAAATGTTTGAGATTCGAGCTAGCGCAGGAGCAATATTATTAAGCTTTGAGATTCGTTCCAAGTTAAAAGAACGGTCCAGATCCAGGAAGGATCTGAATTTCTTCCCCTAAAAAAAAAAAAAATACACCTCTCTCTCCTTTTCAGTAACTGCACTGGTGCTCTTGTCGTTTTCTGCTCCACCTGGGTCCTGGGTGGTCTATTCAAAATTCGTTAATTTCTTTGCGCATCGGCCCGTTGAAAATATCATACATACATTATCAGTCATATTTTTATTTAGTTTTGATCCCTGTGAAGTGTGAACAGATGCCAAGTTTTGGAATTATCCAAAAAAATAAAATAAAATAAAAAGAGTGCCCCTACTCCCTACCAGTGGAGCAGGAGTGCAACATACAGTGACATTTGTAAGATGTTTGTCGCAAGTTCTCTCGTAGAAAACATCTTTTGATGCCATAATTTGACATTATAAATTTTCACATTTGTACTTCATTCGGTTTTAAAGAATGATTGTGCTAAATTGCAACCAATGTACATTATGTTCTGTCTGACAAAAACATCAAGGGGTTGATTAACAAAATGCAATATATCAAAGGGCTTTTCAGAGAAAGGCTTTCTGCTTTTTCCAAATTTTCAATTTTAGTCTGGTTTAATACACTCAGAAATCTGGGTGTCATATCAGAAAAAAAAAAATCAATAAAAAAAGGAACCTGGTGGTCCATTTAGAAAACCAATATGAACCGTTGGATGATGCACGCATGTGATTCCTCCAACCTGCTCGGTTGCTTCCTTCTGAGTTCTCCCGCTTGCTATGATAATTAATAGAGCGTCAGTACTTGATGTGATGCGCTCTGACGGCTGAGATTTTCCAGTCCAATAAATTAAAACAGTGCCAGGCCATGATGTGATGCCTTCTGACGGCTGAGATCCTCCTGTCCAATAAATCACGCCTATGCCTGCGTGCTTCCTGGGTGGCAAGAAAATGAATCACGCGTAGCGTAGGTACATCTCTTGAGCTTACTGCCACTCTGCCACCACATCCACATAATTATTTCTGTGTAAGGCCTTGCAATCTAAACAATTATATTTGGACCCAAATTCCTTCTCTAGATTTGAACAGGAGATCGCGTCCGTTCAATTATTGACCCGCTACAGCAAGTACATAAAGCGCATTTTAATTTGTGAAAAAAGTTAAAGAGGATTGTATCCAATATCCATAATCCATCTAATCAGATCACATGACGGTGCTCTGAATCTCTGCCCCTACACAGGGAGGCAAAGATTCTGTAATCTTAATTGAATATTAATCTAGAATTTTTAATTAGTTATTAGGGGCATGAAATGTGACAAGATGTGTATAAATAAAGAGCTTATGGTATGTAGGTCAGTAGGTGTGAGGATAATTATTGAATGGTAGTTTGTCTCGTAGTGACTAATGGAGAGACAAAATAAAACCCAAGTGCTCTTATTAGCTGTACCATGTATTAGTCTCAGAGCCAGTATGTCCTAGTAAGTTGAGATTGGTTATATATTTTTAATTTTTGGAATTTTTTTTTTCTATTGTTTGGTTAATTTTGTTTAGAGCTGTGTTTGAAAATTGGGTTGGTGGTTTATAGGGTGCATATGAACATATCTAGGTCCTCTAGCCATGTGTTTTTTCTTGGGTGATTATTAAATAATGTCATAAGTCTCATGATTAATTCTGATTTATTGACTCGATTGAGGTACTCCAGAGCCAATTAGATCCTTTTATTAGTTAACAAATTAATCGGTATTATTTTTAACAAAGTTTTGTTGACATGATCCATAATTAATTACCCATCATTTAGAGTTCAAAATTGTTATACTACAATAGACAAATAAGCCTACAATATTGTAGAGTAAGCATCAACTAGTCTTCTTTCAAAACCCTGCAAGATTTATTTTTCATTTTTGTACTTGTGCTACGATATTTATTTTGAGAATTTTGATAATATTTTCAAAATAACTTTTCAATGGTTGAAAAATAATAACTTTATAGTTTTACGGTTTGAAATGTACATAATATATCAATAATGTTTTGTGCTATCTATGTACTGTTAATTTACCATTAGAATTTATATATCACTTATAAATGATAAAACATGAACGTGTTTATAATATTGAATTTTAAATTAAGAATTTATTTTATTTTATTAAGATAAATGATTATCAAGTGATTTCTCTTTTTATTTGTTTATTAATAAAAAGAGTTACTAATTTAGTTTTTTTTGTTGGATTTAATATTAATATTTGAGTGAGGTTATGGTGTTTTGTAACGTACACCTATCTAGTGCGTTTCGATACAACAAGCGTTGAATTTGTATCGAGATGGATGAAAATTGAAGCACATCCAACGTGTACATACAAGATGCGTGCTAGATTTGTATCGAGATGTGTGCTGGATTTGTATGGAAAGTGTACATACAAAGCACTATTGTCTCACTCGAATACTCGATGATAATTACATGGAAAAATAATTTTAAGCTCAATAGTGTTCGACAAGTTGGTAGGATTAAATTTTAAGCTCCGCTAAGGAAGAGATGTTCAGCAACAAAAAGTTAAGAAAGTGCATACTTAGCTTTCTTAAGGAACTTCAAGTCCTTAAGCTATGTAGAATGACTCCTTAAAAATGTGAGCACACTTAAAAATGTAGACAAAATAAGTCTTAAGAAAGTGATTTTAAGTTTTACAGAAGAGCAAGTGTTTGGCACGCTTAAGACTCCTTAGTCTCTTAAGGAGCTCTAAGGAATTCTAAGAAGGGTGTGCCGAACACTACCAATATGTTGGTTTACAGTGCCAATAGAAAGTTTGATCTCCCCCCTCTCTCTATCATTCTAATTGCAACAAAAGAGAAAAAAAAAAAAAAAAAAAAAAATCAAATGCAAGGCCAGTCTTCGTATATGAATGTGTTGTCAGTCGGTCTCCTAAGCATGTTGAACTTATTAAACAATGTATGATGAGAGAATTGTTTATGTACTAGAGAAGATCACACCAATGTGCTTAGCATGTTATTAGACATAAATTAATGACGCACATCAATCAAAACCAATAATTCTTTCAAATGCGCCAAAACAATCAACAACTCACCACCTCATGCTTTATGAACTTTTAACATATGTAAACTACAACAAGTATCTCTAGTAATAATGCTCTCATGCAACATTATAATTTTTTTGTGGAATTTATAGTTCAGAATTTGCAAGATTTAAACTGTATATATTCTAATCAAATCGTGCAAATCAGGACTGTGACCCGGCAGGGTGACTTCAGCTAAAATTATTTTGGTGCCTATTTGAATTATAGGGGCCTGCTTTTAGATTTGTGCCAGGATAAAATGGGCGATGCAGATCTCATTGTACACGGTAGGATATCGCAGTATCGCACTGGATCTAAATTCTAAACATCTAAACCCGACCCCTTACATAGATTAGATGACGACATGACTGAGAACAAACGGTAGATTTGGAGGCAATTTGGTGGGCCATGTCCATATTAAACCAGGTCAGTGTGACAGTGCTGCAGGGACCTGGTTTTGGTGTTATTATTTCTTTATGCTTCCATATCCTGAATTTATTTTTTCCTATTTGTTTATGTATTGGATGCTCTTTCCTGAACAACTAGTAGTTAATTTAACCATAATAAATCGCTGTATACATCAAGCTCGACTTGTTGCCTTTTCCGCTGCAATAAAAGCCAGATCTTAAAACACCGTCTTTTGAGATCAGCGAAATTTACTTATTTGAAACAACTTCTAATCTCAATTTGTTTATCAGAAATAAAAACTTTTAATCTCAATTACCATGATTCAAACCAATAATTTTGTTCTCATGAAAAAAGTTGTTCCTAATAAAATTAAAATAAATTTACATTGTTATCTTAATAAAATAATGCGTGCAATAAAAAAAATGTATGGAAGAAGCTAGACTAGCAGAGTTTAATTGATGTCATACAACATTTATAAGGGAGGAAAAAACAAAGAAAGCAAAGCAGAGAGATTCTGATATTTTGGAATAGAGTGCAAGGTTAGACTTGGCTAGGCTAGGTATGCTTCTGTGCAGTTCCTTAATTTCATATTTGACCCTTACTGACCAAATTCAAACTTTTACACTGCCGAATTTATGTGGGTTTCTGCAATCCAGATTTGTTGCTTTCTTCTGGTAACATATTTTGGCTTGGTACATGAATACTTGAATTTGCCTTGTTGCTTACCTCCTTATTATATATTCCATATTTCCATCCATACTCCAAACGATGCCTTTTGTGAATCTATTTATTTGTGATAGTTCATCTTGAAATTTCTTGAGGCATCTGTTTTTCTCCATATGCAATGAATTCAGATCCAGTGCAATCCCTGACCGTGTAGAGTGAGATCTGAGGCGTCCGTTTTAATCTGACACAAATATCAAAGCGGATCCTCTAATTATCCGAATAGGTTCGGAAATAAATTTGGTTCGGCTAGAAGTATTCTATCTCCTGTAGTACTGCAAGTGATACTCACTAGGCAATAAAGATAGAATTCAGAGTAGGTCTGATGAGCATCGGACCTAATGTGGTTCGATGGGTGTTGTGACCATCTGATCTGTATCAAGATTCGTGTGCTCCGCATCAAAATCCGTGCAGGTGTGCATTAATTTCTGTGTGCATAGATCTTGATGCTAATCGTACGGTGATAGAGCTAATTGAAAAGATATACTGTTCACGGCGACATGGGTTGTTGTGAATAATCATGCTGAAAATGAATATAACCGTTTCAATTTAAAAATAATTTCTAGCAGCACAATATTATTTCAGCTGAATTTTCTTATAGAGTGCATTGTCTCAATCACAAAATATTTAATTTTAACTATTTTTTCTTTTAATTTAAGATGGTAACCCGAGTGTTGGTAGGTAGGTGTGTTCATCAGGTTCGGTTTAATCGGTTTAAACCAAACTGAGAGAATTTGAATTAAATGGTTCGGTTTTTCCAGTTAAATATATTAATTTGGTTCAATTTTTAAAACCAGTTAGACTGAATGATCGAATATTTTAAACTCATCCCCATATGAACCAAACATTTTGCCATTGTCTTGTATACTTTGTCTCATTAAATGATCAAACTCTATCACTTCGCGGTACAGGAGATGGAGTTTTATTGAGATAAGGAGGGCCCTCAAGGCCCTTCTTCAAAGTTTCTTAAAACTAATTATTTTTTCTTAGAATTTGAGGCATAATACTGTGATATGTTGTAAAATTATTTTTTCAATTCTTCAAATTCGATGCATAATGAATAATATTTTTTAATTGAGAAAAGATAATATTTCAATCCCTTAATTAAGCTCAATTCCAACAATATTCCCATAAATCTCTAATTGTTAATTTTTTTCTTAATCACACTACATACCATTTAAATGGGCCACATTTCTTATGTACTTCCGTAGCCCATTTATCAGAAAATTCCTTTCTGATTTTATCTACACCTTAAATACACCAGACAAGCATTGAAATCATGGACATATAAAAGTAGCAGAATTGATATGAAAATGAACTGACCATTATTGATATTACCCCAATTGAAAGAAAATCTTGCCTTGTTGGGTGACAATTTAGCATGAATTTAACAATTAAATTCTTCAGAGTATGAGTCTTTGATCCAGTGGCTATGAAAATCCTCTTTATATGAAAGATGACATGTTCGAAATCCGATGGAGAATCTCTTCTAAATATTTAAATTTTAAATTGTTTACCATTTATCTTTTATCCAAGAAAAAAATCAAACCGTTCAGGGCAGATTTACCATGTTCTATCCGGATCCGACTCTGCAATATACAAAATGTGTAACAATCTGAATTTAAATTGGATGGTTGAAATGTAATATACAAAATGTGTGACAATCTGAATTTAATCACAAGTCTCTACAATCACAAGTGAAAACCTATCTACTAAGGTATAAGCACACATTTAATAATTTCCGAGAGAAACTATATATATAATTTTTTTTTAAAAGTTCAATTAAATTTCAAAGTACATAACTAAAAAAATTAAAATTATAGATGGCTCAGGGCTGAAGATCCACCTTGATTGAACTCAAATTTTTTTGCGAGGAAGGGTAAATATTAACAGCAACTTTGATTGAAAAAGAAATGATGTTTGTACTAATATAGAAGCTGGCCTATAAAGTTCTAATTGGGCTTTCTGAGAGCCTTGTTTATTTCTTAAGAAGTTTAGTGTAGCCCAGTATACTGTTTAACTATTTAGCGGCCCAAAAAGGATAAGTTGTGGATTTTATAACCAACCAAGATACAAAGAAACTATGCTTGGTTTATTGCAAACTTGAATGATCTTGTTTTATATTTCTGGCAACAATTCAGGTTCCACTTTTTTCCTTTGCCTTTTTTTTAAGAAAAAAAGGTCCAATCTGGTATCACCCATAGTGAGGCTATGATACTAGCATATTGGATGCTGGTCCGTACTATGAATTTATTTTTTTTAAAGTTTAAACAGTCGACTTGAACCGCTCAAAATGATTTTTATATGAAAAAGTACTTAGAGACTAAAATTATATTATTTTTTATATACTTTTTTACTATTTTTTTAGACAGTTAGAAAGTCGTATAGATTATGGACCATCTAAATATCATGATTATCTACCTATCTTAAAAATAGTAATTTAAAAAAATGTAAAATTTGGTCTTAAAATACATTTTCATAAATAAATCATGGTGAGCAGTTTATATTGACTTTTTAGACTTTTAAAAATAGAGATATAAATCAATTCACTCCATTCAAACCTGTGCAAAGATAAAATGATGATTGTCAAAATTATAAAAAATGATAATTCAAGTAAGAAACTAATATTATTGGATATAGTTAATGAGTGAGGCTACGGTACTATGCATAGCACGGTTGGATCTGTGCTACGGCTCAATATTTGAGTTTTCAAAATCCTAACGGTCGATCCGAACCGTTCAACATGATTATAAAATGAATATTTACTTGCAAACCAAAATTTATATTTTTTCGAATTTTTTTACTATTTTTTTAGATAGGTAGAAATTCACTTGATCTGAAAATTCTGGACCATCCAAAAACAGTGATTTTCTACCTATCTAAAAAATAGTAAAAAAATTCGAAAACAGTGATTTAAAGGGAATCCAACGTATGACCAAGCCATTTCTATATATACAAATCAGCATTTTTATCCTTCACATTTTATAATTTTACCAAAAGACTATATGTTTTTGTCTTTCTCATAAAATACTAAATGCGTGACTATAGCTTAAAGGTTAGGTTTATACATTGTTCCCGTAGAAATTTGAGTTCCAATTCTAACTGCAACACATTATGAATTTTATAATTCAAACTCCAATTTAAATTTTCAGTGCAACTTATGATTTTTTCAGCATAAGTGACTTACCAGACTGCAAATATTTTTCAAGGAAAATTTTCACAGGATAATGACATTTTGTGAAAATTACATGCAGAGGGAATTGGCAAATGGTCAAACAATCAAATTTTAGTTACACAACTGGAGACATAGTCATCTTAGATTTGAACTGCAGGACTTATACAAGGAAGTAAGAAACAAGGGCATAACGGTCAAACAGATGTATCAAACGCAAAATATTGGGGAGTTGTTTCATGATATAAGTTTTATTCTGAATGATGCACAAGCTATTCAACAGCTAAATAAATTGAGTAAGATACTGGTAGCTCAGACACCGGGCATAACAGCACAGGACAATGCCAGCTAGATGTTAGAGCCTTCCAAAATATTCTCAGTTAAATCAGCATATCAAGGCATGAAAAATATGCCTACGATTCAGACAAATATTCATAGAGTTTGGAAGTACAAGGTAGCTCCTAGAATCAAGGTGTTTGCATGGTTGTCATATTATAACATAATACTTACAACTGATAATTTGGCCAAAAGAGGCTGGCATCTTCCAAGTATGTGTTTCTTATGCAGAAATGCAAATGAAACAGTTCAACATCTGTTCTCAGAGTGTTCATTCATGCTAGACATGTACAAAATGGTAGATGGAATGTTGTTTACGCATAATCATGATTGGAAGATCTTACTGCAAAAAGAACCGACATTTTTATTAATATCCAAAGTTAATTACAAATTAATAAATATACCCACTAATGTTGGAAATTTATAAAAATATTCATATCGGCCATTTTCTGGCCGGTTTTATTTTTTTTTGGCACCGGCCAGAAAATGGCCGGTACTAATTTTTTTTATTTTTTAGAGACACTATGAATAGCAAGATGCCGAAATCTAACACTAATTAAAAATTCAAATTTATTTTCTAAATATTTGTTAGATTACTTTTTTTGATATATAATTAGCATATTTATACTAAAATACGCTAAATTACTTGAAATTATGTTAAATTACGCTGAATTACACAAAATTAAGCTAAATTATGTTAAATTATACTAAAATATGGCAAATTACGCTAAATTACATATGAATAGAGATGATATCTTTACGGAGAAGGCAAAAAACGACGACGAAACTTCAAACGGTCATAAAACGGCACTCGAGTGTCCGATTTTAGCAAATGACCACTTTTCAGAATGCTTGCAAAAATACTCATGCGTCAGTGCTTGCTTTGCCGAAGTTCCAAAATTCAGAATTACCAAAAAATAATGGGAAGAGCCTCAAAACTTGAGTTGAAGTTTCCGATTAAGATTTTCATTTCTATTGTTCAATCTACGTACTCAGTAAATTAGTTATATAATGAACTTGTAGGATACAAATTTTTATTATTTTTGGAATTTTTTTTACTATTTTTTATTCAATATACGTAGCTCAGTAAATTAGTTATGATTTATTATTCAATCTACATAGCGTAATGTAGCGTAATTTACTATATTTTAGCATAATTTAACATAATTATTGTAAATTATTGTAATTTAGTGTAATTCAGCGTAATTTAACATAATTTCAAGTAATTTAGCGTATTTTAGTATAAATATGCTAATTATATATATATAAAAAATAATCTAACAAATATTAAAAAAATTTGAATTTTTAGTGTTAGATTTCAGCATCTTGCTATTCATAGTGTCTCTAAAAAAATAAAATTAGTACCGGCCATTTTCTGGCCGGTACTGAAAAAATTAAAATCGGCTAGAAAATGGCCGGTATGGATATTTGTATAAATGCCCAACATTAGTGGGTATATTTATTAATTTGTAATTAACTTTGGATATTAATAAAAATGTCGGCAAAAAGAAGAAGTACAAAGATGGATAGTTCGAAAGGGAGGTGAAAAAAGTATCAAAGAAATGCTTCTCGCAATAATGTTTGTCGGATGGAGAGAAAGGTGTACAAGAATATTTAGACATCAAAGCAAAACACTGACAGAGTTGGTGCATGAGGTTCAAGATATGTGGAAGGTTCATCATTGATGAATATAAGAGTTTTATTTTTTCAGTAGTTTAAAAGAAAATTTTAGGTCTTTAAATTTTGATTCAATAATGTTGAATCAATTTGTATTTCTTTAAAAGCAATCTTTGAGTTTCATTTTAAGACTCAACTCTGGTAAGTTTTACCATTTCAATATATCAATAAGGACTTGAATCCTTATTTTTACTAAAAAAAAAAAACTCCAATTTGAACTTTCTGGTTCTACCCTGGCTCTACTTACAACTTCAATAGTTAATGTTGGATGATTAAGTCTCGGTCTCTCTACATATTTTTTTAAAGTAGTGTCAAATCGATCAACTAGTCAACAAAAACATTGAGCAAATCCTAATACATAAAAGGTGCTCATGACAGTTATCTCTACCCTTCCTTTTCATATCTTTGTTGTAAATCAAAAGTATGATGTGGAACAATTATTAGAATATAGAAAACAAATCTAGCAGAATTTGGTTTCTGAATGCTTATTTAATAAATTTGACTGCATATCTTTTGTAGGTATCAAAGAACTCATGTATTTTAAATAGAAAAAGGAGGAGAAATATTGAAAATATGATTTCAACCAATTTAAAATAAAGGAAGATAAGATCATAGTTTGTAGACTTGATAGTGACTCAAACTTGTTGAAAATTATACAAATTATGGTCTGTGATGAAGTTCGATTCTTGTCAACTTGACTGTTACTAAATTTCGATTTAATTTATCATATTGAATAGCTGTTAATTCACGGATGGATGCAAAGCTAGACTTTGCTTCTGGTTTCTTATTTAAATATTGACATGAAATTGCCTTCTTAAAAAAGTTTCATTTTCTTATATAAATTCTTTTATTTTTTGAATATAAAATAATTACCCATGCCAAGAGCTGATAGTTTGACCTCATTGTAGTTTTTAATGTGACTCTGAAAGAACACAATTTACAATAAAATAAATCTAATAGAAAGTCAGGAATTTATTGAGCCCAAAACGCTAATTTTAATAGTGGAACTGTATATTAATTATAAGCTGTTTGATGCTATAGTTCCAATCTTGGTTTTCAAAATTTAAATAGACAGTACGAGAAAGTCAATGAAGTCTAGATATCAAAATCCACGATAGAAATGAAATTTTGTAGTTATCATATTAGCCCGAAAACAATAGAAATAAAATTTTCAAAATCCACGATAAATGTTGCTAATATTGATTGATCAGGGAATCTCTGCATGCTTTAGCGTAAAATTTTCTAATTCATTTGTTTTAAAAAAAAATTCAGATTTGTGTCTCTAGATCCTGTTAATCTTTCTAACTAGGATTGCACGATCACACAAAACAAATCATAATAGCAACATCCGTCAAATAAACTGAAATCAAATTAATAGTAATGATATTTGTTGATTTTCTAATAAAAATATCAAAATATGTATAAAATCATATATACATAACACATTTTTATCAAGTTTTTCTAATAAAAATCTAAAGTAGACATAATTGATAATTAGCATAGTTAACATAATATAGAAGATACTTTATATAAGAATTGAATGGAGTAACAATTGTATGATAGATCATGCAAAACTTATGTCTCCTCTCTCCGTGCATATAGTTGTCACAAATATTAATTTCTAATAAAACTAATAAATATTTCTTATTATTAAAAATTCAAATAAACTTATTTTAAATCACATCCTAAAAGATATCATATGCTCTAGACCTTCGGTAAAAATAAAAAAATTATTCAATGAAAAGATATTTACACATATTTGTAGACACACATACCAACTTTTAAACTATGAACAAACGCAAAAGCAAGATTTTTTTTTTTAACTTACTTTTTGATAGCATTTCATATTTTTTTAATCTTATTTTTTGGAAGCGTTTCTTTTTTAATTTTCCTTTTTGGTATCATTTTTTATATCTGTTTAATTTAGACGGAACTCTATATATTTTTTTAACCTTGCGTTACTTTCAGTTGTAACGACATAATGCAACGCATGTCAGTACAGCGGAATCAATATAGTTGGAGTGATGATCTTGGTCAATTATCATTAATGATGGTAGTAAGTTTAGCACTGTTTTGAAAAAAAAAAACACTATTTTTTGAAATTGAGCTACATTTATTTTTCTTCGTGTGTAGATAATATAGATGTATATACAAATCAGCTTTCTCTTGTTTTTGCATTTGTCTAGAAGTCTTCAACCCTGCGCACCCTTAGTAAACTTAAGAATATCTTGGGTAGTTGGGTTAATGCTTATAATATTATTAATACTAGTCTGAGTTCGAATGCATAACTTCAAAAAAAAAAAATATATATATTTTTTTAGATAAAAATAGAGTTCAATCTTTCAACTTTGAAAGTTCAATAAGAAATTCTCCGGCCGGGTTCTAAATCTGCTAGCTCTCATCCAAATGACATTACTTTTTTCATTAAATCAAATACTTTTTTCATCGCAAATTTATTTTTTTTTTTTTATTTAAGTTGGTAACCTACCGGTAGGCTAAATAAAATCGTACTTTGAAAGTACAAAATCTTTATACGAACTTAGATTGATTTATAATCCTCGGTTATGTTTTTGACATTTTTTTTTATACTTTGTTTCATTAAAAGAGAAATAATTGAAACAAATAATGATCTAATAGAAAGAACTTTTTTCCAATATTGTACGCATGACATCTCATAAAAAATAACGGAGTTTGATTAATAAAGTCTATCAATTTCCGGTACAGGACAATGGAACTTTATTGAGATTGGGGGGGGGGGGGGGGGGGGGGGGGGGGGGGGGGTGAGGCACAAGGCCTTTTTTTTTTTGGTTTGGTTTAAAATCCGTATGTATTTTCATTAATCAGAACAAAGTTGTGGGGGGTGAGGCACAAGGCCTTTTTTTTTTGGTTTGGTTTAAAATCTGTAGGTATTTTCATTAATCAGAACAAACTAATTACACATAATTTCATACCAGTACATACAACAAATGTATCAGTATATTAAATATTACAATTGAAACCCCTTTTACAATAGTAGACAAGAAAAATTAGAAAAAAAAAATAGAACCAAAGGTTTCTGCGCTCAGATGGGTAGATATTGAGCCTGCAGGATTTTCTGTGCTCGTGCTCAAATTGGTAGGTTGTGAGCCTGCATAATTTCTTATCGTTAGCACAAAATAGTGATGTAGAAATCGAGGTGAGACAAGGGTATCCAGGTTAGCCTCCATGCTCAGATGAGGTTTGTGCCTGAATTATTTAAGAGAAAACACAGATGAATGAAATAGGAAGAAGGGAGGGAAGAGAAGAAGGAGACAATCATCATCATCATCGTCATTAACCATAAAATGCGTACCTTATTTATATACAACTAATGTACATAGTAGAGAAGAGGTGAAGCGAATTCACAGCACCTTCATCTGAACCTAGAGAGTCAAGGGGAGCAAAGAGCAATGACCAGATCCGTTAGACGGAAGCACATGCTCGGATAGACGAGACGGAGCGAGAAGCGGTAGTCAGATCCTCTAGACGAAAGCACCACTCAAATGAGGAGATAGATGGCGCAATCGGAACGGAAGGAGAGGTGGGTGGAAGGCGGAAGGTGGAAGGCAGAGCGAGAGAGCTAATTGACTCTCGAAACCTCAAATTTAAGTCTCCTCAGATATCGCCTTGGCGATATGTCTGAGGCTTACGGAGTTCACGAGGAAACACTTTTACGGTATTACAAGGCCATTTCTTCTTCAAAGTTTATGAGAACTAATTATATTTTCTTAGAATTTGAGACATGATATAATGATATGTTGTAAAATTATTATTTCAGTTCTTCAAATTCGATGTATAATGAAAACTATTGTTTAATTGAGAACAAATAATATTTCAGCCTCTTTAATTAAGCTCAAATCCCAACAATATTACCATAAATCTCTAATAGTGATTTTTTTTTTGTTAAACACACTGCATTCCATTTAAACGGGCCACATTGTTGTGTACTTCCTTAGCCCATTCCTTCTGATTTAATTCCATTTAGTAGCCCAATTTCCTGTATGACTGTTTATCGGCCCAAAATAAAGTTGTGACTTAATGTAACTAATCAAGATACAGAGAAACTATGTTTGATTTGTTGCAACTTGAATGATCTTGATTTATATTTCTGGCAACAATTCAGGTTCCATTTTTTTCCCCTTGTGCCTTTTTCTTCAGAAGAAAGCTCCAATCTATTATTACTCATCGTGAGGCTACGGTACTAATAATGCATATGACATAGAGTTCCGTACTATAAATTCGTATCCTTTTTTTTTTTTAAGTGCAAGTTAGCCGGAACCACTCGTAATGATCTCCATATGAGAAAAATACTAAAAATACTATTTTTTTTACTATCTTTTAGGCAGATAGAAAATTACATGATCTAAATATTTTGGACCATCCGAAGATAAGTGATTTTCAACTTGTCCAAAAAAATAGTAAAAGATTTAAAAAATGTAAAATTAGATCTCATATTACATTTCAATATAGAAATCATGTTGAGAAGTTCAGATTGACTAGTTGGACTTTTAAAAAGAGAGATATAAATCAATAGTAATGATCAGTCTACGCTATTTATAGTATCATAGCCTCGCTCCATTCTAACAGGTGCAAAAATAAAATGAAGATTGTTAAAAACTTAAAATTATTAGGGTATGATAATTCAAGTAAGAAACTAACATTATAGGATATAGTTAATATGGAACACATGCCATGCATATAAACTTTATGAGATTTGATATATTCTAATCATTTACCAAACAATTTGAATTTTTAAGAGATAACTGTGACGATCCTTGATATATTATTAGTAGAGGTGCTATCGGGTCGGGTCGGATCCGGATACTATTATATTTGGACCCGTATCCTAAAAGTGTTCGGGTCCAAATTTCGATCCATACACTTATTTGTTTCAAATCGGGTCGGGTCCGGATCTGGATACCTATCTACCCGTAGATATTTCGGGTCCAGTCTTTCGGTTCCGGGTAGATAGATACCCATAACTTGTTTGTGGATTATCGGGTCCGGTTCGGATATGGGGCGGTTCCGGATCTGGAGCGGATATATGTCACAACTCTCATACTACGGATGTTTTTCTTTTTTTCTCATTAAGTGCCTTCAATAATATTTTGTGAAACTTGGGTAGTATTTTCAGGATTTGATTGTTGATTGTTTGGAGTACTCATGGTGTAACAAAAAGTATTCGAAATTTTTTTATTTTTTGTTAATAGCTTTTGAATTCAAGAGGCTTGAGATAAATAACTTTTGAAAATCAAAATATTGAAGAATAAATATAATTTTTAGAAAGTAAAATATTGGAGATGGTGATTTCCTTTTCTATGATTCAAAAATCCATGAATGGAAAATTAATACTAATTTGTTTGAATAGAGAATTAAATTTATGACAAATATTTGATTTCAATGAGATTTATTGCGAATGACATATCAATGAGAGCAATAAATTTTCATGATAATAAGGAGGATATATAAGGCAGATATTGAAGGATATTCAAAGCAATAAATTTTATTCAAAAAATTAATATGCAAAATGTGATTACTGGCGTGACATTTGTTGATTTGATTATATGTAAAATTGTATTTCATAGTTATTCATATATGTTTTATCAGGTATTTATATGGGTATCGGGTCGGGTTCGGTTATGGGTCGGATAACTAAATCAAACCCATATCCTATCCATTACAATATCGGTTCCGGTTCGGATCCAGATCGGATATTAAATTATTAATTTTGTGACCGTACCCATAATTTAACCGGTTATATTTTTTAAACCATACCCTACCCAAATTAACCGGATCCGGGTCGGTTCCGGGTCGGATCCGGTTCGGTTCCAGATCGGATCTGGGTAATCGGATAAAAGTAGCACCTCTAATTATTAGCAACAATCATACGCATGAAACTTGATGAGTATGCTTTTAGTTGGGTCCCACAACGCATCAAGTAAATTTAATTTTAATTTCTAAATTTTTTAAATTAATGAAAAAATATCGACAAAATAATTAAATAATTTTATTATGAAGAAATCTTGTCGAACCCTATTGTCAGGATGCATGTCCCCATAATTGGGGTCAATCATTTAATCTAAAAAAAATTAATTGGGATCAATCATTTAATCTAAAAAAAATGGTGGTACTATGGTTATGTTTTCAGTAATTTAAAACAAAATAATAAAAGGTACCCTATTATTGACCGTCAAGTTAGTTGACAGTTTTTTTCACTATCTTCTTCTGTACTTTATTATAGTTAATTTAAAATTGAATAATTTGATAAACCATGTTTATTTATAGTTACAATAGTTTTTTTTTGGCTAGATATTTACAATAATTTCTCTCCAAAGTCCTTAATTCCAGCTACGTTCTCTGCTTCAGAGGTGGATATAAAGAAACCCTGAGTGACTAACCATCTCCATAAATGCAAATTAGTAATTTTATCCTTTACATTTTATAATTTTTAAAAATATCTATATATTTTTTGTGATTATAGATCAACGGTTAAACTTCTACATTGTCACCATTTGAAATTCCGGCTACGTTCTATGCTTCAGAGGTGAATTTAAAGAAAACCAGAGCGACTAAACCATCTCCAGAAATACAAATTAGCAATTCATCATTTACATTCTTGAAGAATAGTGGAAATATATCCACCGATTTCATATAGAAACCATAAGAATCTAATAGGTACCATACACTAGAGATAAGAGTTATACATCAAAGCTAGTAGCAAAACAGAAATAACAACAGCCATAATATTCTAAACCAACAACCCTAAAACAACAAAGAGGGAACAAAAATAGCAATGCATGAAACAGTATGACTAAAAAGATATAAAACTATTTCATTCTAATGCTCATCATTATCATCATTCAACTCTTCTCCATACATTTGATTTTGGAGGCTGCCAGCTCCAAAATCCTGAGTAGAGAGGTCCTCGGAAACCTGAGTTATATCCCGATTGCTGAATTCCTTCTCCATAATGAGATATGGGAGGTCATTAACATCAAAAGGAAGCATCAAACTTAAAGTAAGTAAAGAATGTTTACAACTAGATTGACACCAAAAATGTGCTAAGGAGATTATCTTGGTACCAATTGCTTTAGAAGATAGAGGATGAGTATCATTAAAACAAATGCGATTGTTTTTCAGCCAAATAGACCATAAGACTGATGCCCTTAATAATTCTACTAATAATCTGTCTTTTAAAGGAATAGATGCATCAAGCAACCACAAATCCTCTAAAGATTGACACTCAAAAGTAAAATTATTATAAGAATCAATCCAATTTCATATGGTTCTACTATAAGAACAAAGCACAAATAAATGATCAGTACTTTCAGGTTGATCACAGAACACACAAGTGGTATCACCTGGCCATCCTTTGACTGATAAATTGGTTTTGGTCAGAATTTTGTTACATTTGACCAGCCACAGAAATATTTTAATCTTTAAGGGTATATGGGATTTCCAAATAGAGGCATATTCTAAGTTAGGCATACCACCAAATTCCAACCAACTATAAAAAGAATAGACTGTAAACTGATCATTTTGAGACCATCTCCAAATCAATCTATCTTCAATATTATTGGATAAAGAAAAATGCTGAAACTTATGTAGTAAAGCTAACCATTCAACATAAAAGATACCAGTTAATTTCGGTGGAAAGATAAATGTAAATGAGAATTAGCAAAGGCATCAGCCATAGAAATAAACCTATGGGTAGCAATAGAAAATAAATTAGGAAATTGATGTTGTAATGCATGTTCATTGTACCATCTATCTAACCAAAAAACAGTAGATTTATCATTGCCTATCTCCTTATTAAGTCCTAAATTGATAACAACATGGTCTTTAAGAATTGATCTCCAAAAAGGAGAACAAAAAGATGGGGAAGTCTTTTTACCATATTTACTAATAAAAATATCTTTCCATCTACCAATAACAGAGTTGTCTAAAACTCTAATTCACCATTTAGCTAAAAGTGCCTATTCATTAATTTAAGATCTGCAACTCCTAAGCCCCCTTGATCTTTGCTTTTACAAACTACATTCCAAGCTACCAAGGAATATTTTCTACGAGTAGAATTGCCTCCATGCCATAAAAATTTTCTTCTAATTTTATCAATTTTATGTCTGATTTTGGCAGGCATTCTATAAATGGACAACCAATATAAAGGAACAGCAGAAAGAACAAAATTTAAGAGGATGACCCTACCCCCTAATGATAATAAGGAACCTTTCTAACTTTGAAGTTTCTTTTCAACCTTATCAATCAATAATTGCCAATCAATATCAGTTAATGATTTATTATAATAGGAACACCTAAGTAAGTGAGTGGTAAAGTAGCTACTTTACAACCTAAAACAGAAGCTAAATCACTACTTTCAAGCTTATTTAAGTTTAAAGGATACATCTCACTTTTTTCATAATTGATTTTTATACCTGATGCATTTTCAAAAGCTACAAGTAACCATTTTATATTGGCCAATATCGCTTTCTCAGCTTTGAGAAAAAGAAGAGTATTATCAGCAAAATGTAAATTCATTACATTACCTAAATTGAAAAAATTGCCTAAACCATCTACAAATCCCCCTTGATGAGCCTTAGTTAAAATTTTATTTAGGGCATCAGTTACTAAGATGAAAAGAAAATGAGATAAATGATCCCCTTGTCTAACTCATCTTTTACAAGAAAATATCATCAGTTACATTCTATGATTTAAAAAAATATCTATCTGTTTTTGTGACTATAGATTAATGGTTAGACTTCTACATTGTTACCGTGGAAACTTGAGTTCGAATTCTAATTGCAAGACATTATATATTTTATATTTCAACCCCAATTTAAATTTTCTGTTCTATCCTTGCCCTGCTTACAACTTCAATAGTTAACGTTGGATGATTAATCTATTGACTTTCTGATTTAATTCTCGGTCTCTCTTCTCTATATTTTTTTAAAATGTAGTGTCAAATCAATCAACTAGTCAACAAAACCATTGAGCAAGTCCTAATACATTAATACCCTTCCTCTTCTTCATATCTGTTGAAAATCAAAAGTATGATGTGGAACAATTATTAGAATATAGAAAAAAAAAATCTAGCACAATTTAATTTCTGAATGCTTAGTTTAATAAATTGGACTGCACATCTTTTATAGGTATCAAATAACTCATGAATTTTAAATAGAAAAAAGGAGGAGAAAAATTGAAAATATGATTTCAACCAATTTAAAATAAAGGAAGATAAGAGCATAGTTTGTAGACTTGATAGTGACACAAGCTTGTTTAAAATTATAAAAATCATGGTCTATGATAAAGTTCGATTCTTGTCAACTTGATTGTTAATAAATTTCGATTTAATCTATCATATTGAACAGGTGTTAATTCATGGATGGATGCAAAGCTAGACTTTGCTTCTGGTTTCTTATTTAAATATTGATATGAAATTGCCTTTTTTTTTAAAATCACTTTCTTACATAATATATATTTTTTTTAAAATAGGCTGTCTAAACAACCCTGGTAACTTGCATTACTTTCTGATATAAAATATTTCAATGCATTTAGAGAATTTGTTAATGTATATTTCTCACAATTTTGATTTGGATCCGTCCATCATTAAATATGCGCAAAACCTGATTGAAGACAATTACGATCGGGCGGTTCTTTTAACATGGCACGAATCTCAAAATATGTTTAATCTAGGCCCGTCCGTTTCAATTTGCTTGAGTCAGGTACCAGGGAGGATACGGATCCATATAAATGCTAATCCGTTTTATGTTAAGTGTGAATCATGAATAAAACACGGCTTGGAATTTTGTTCAAGTACATTAAATTTTATTAGGAAAAATATTATAATTATATCCAGTCGTGCAATTAACCAAGCAAAATATGAAAATTTTAAATATTTAATTTCGATTTTTTTAAAACAAATCTAGTATATTGAATTATAATATTTGAGTGCTATATATACATAAGTTTGTTGGGGTTCAGTCCATATTCTTCCCATTGATTACAAATATTACAAAAAATTTAATGTCCTTAACTGTAACATTTTTAATTAAATGATAACCATCCAATATATATATTTATATTGATGTACAAACATATATGTTGAATTAATTGGATACGCGAATAAATTTCCTTTCTTTCACAGAAGGCTTATACAATTCATTTGTATCCCTTCCAAATTAATTTCTTCCAAATTAATTTAGTATAAATTCAAAACAGTAAAAAAAATTATAAGTTAATTTTAATACATTTAATGTTTCATCATTTTTTTATTGATTAAAATTTCCTTTACAATTCATTTGTATATGTTTATTAAAATATTATTCACGAAGCGCTTTTACATACAAATACAATTCCCGGTAAAGGAGGTACAATACAGCCATTTGTTGGTTGCCGATGGAACCAATAACCAAAAAATTACGGTACCAGTCAAAGACGGAGCTTGTCTAGAAAACTATTTTTTATGTGATGCTTCGAATCTTGTTAAGATTCTCCTTTCTTTAATTGTAAGATACGCTAAGATTCGTAGAGTCATATGATATTTGGAGGAAACAAGTCATAATTAAGAGTTCAGAAATTTTTGTTTTACTTTTTGTCTATACTTTGCAATTTTCAGATTTAAAAAGTCATTCAAATCGTTGAACATGATTTCCAAATTAAAATACATTTGGAGATCAAATTTTATATTTTTTGAAATTTTTACTATTATTTTTAAGAGAGGGTTCAAATGCATCATGATTTTGTATTACAATATGCTCCACATCCTTTATCTCCGTTTTCAAAGTCCGAACAGTCGATCCAAACCGCTCAACATGATCTTCATAATAAAATATTCTTGGAGATCAAATTTTATATTTTTTAGAATTTTTTTTACTATTTTTTTACAAAGGTACAATATCACTTTTTCATATGGTCCAGAATCTCCTTAAAATAGTGATTTTGTATCTATCTAAAAAAATAGTAAAAAAATATAAAAAATATATAAAATTTGGTCTCCAAACATATTTTTATTATGAATATCATGTTGAGCGGTTCGGACCGACTGTTCGGACTTTGAAAACAGAGATAAAGAATGTGGAGCATATTGGAGCACAAAATCATGGTGCATTTGAACCCTCCTCTATTTTTAAATAGATAGAAAATCACTGTTTTTTTTTTATGGTCCAGACTTTTCTAGAAAACAGTAATTTCAAATTTGATCTCCAAGAACATTTTAATACGGAGATTATGCTAAATAATTTGGATCAACTGTTTAAAATATGAAAACATATATTTAAACAGGAAGTAAAACAAGTAAATTAATATGCATCTTTGTCCAAAAAATAAAAGAAGTGAAACAAAAGGCGACGGCAGTAATCAGCCCGACTAGTCAGAAAGAAACTAAAAAAATTGAGATTATAACATTAATTTTTATTTATGGCATCCAAAGCATAAAATAAATCATCCAGCTACATATTATAAAATTGTCATCTGAAAAGTTATAATAAAATGCAGTGTTCTAAATAGCGCGCTATAGCGTTTTTGGACTCTAAATGCTAAGCTATGGCATCAAAATGCGCTAATTGAGCTACGGCCGCTATAGCGTATAGCGTGTAGCGCAAATAGCGCGCGCTATGTATAATGGGCTTTTTTAGACAATTTATATGAACTTTAAATAATGACCCAAAAAAGTTAAATAAAAGATCAAACCGAAATCAATTGAAAACTTGTTGCTACAGATCTTTTAATTTGTCCAAAACGAAATCAATTTATTTTGTTGTCGAGAAGAAAACCCTTGTCACTGAAATTGGGAAAATTTTAAATTGGCGACCTTCCCAAATCACTTTAATGGCTTGATCGCTCAAACGATATCAAAAAAGGAAGCTACATACAGCGAGCTAGAAATATATTATATTATTACAACTTTTACAAATAAGTTATTTAATCCATATAAATATATTATATTTTTTGAGTAAAATATAAATATATTATATTATTACATCATATTTAACTAAACGATAACAAAATTTGTGTAATGAAGCACAAATCCTTCAACAGGCTCCACTCTATATGTGAATTCATAATTCAGATGTATCACTGTGATGAGAATATTTTATTCGATGAAAGCGACCGTATATTTATCTAAAGGCCAAGAAAAGTACTATTTGGAATTTTGCTTCTCGCGAACAATAATATGTACATATATTTTCTTATTTTAGTCGTCCTATGCGTTGGCTCTACTCGGAGGCGGGAGGCTGGGACACGATGGAAAAAATTTAGGATAGAATATAATTTTATAATATTTTGTAAATTTTTATATTTTCATAATTTTTCATATTCAAATTTATACTCATAGAGTCATATTTACGATATACTTTTGTCAATGAAGTACAACTTACAATTATTTTAAAATACATATATATTTTTTATAGTCGAAAATCATCTCTTTATCTACACGTGGCTCCAACTCTGTGAATTTTTTTTTTTTTGAAATGCTTGGCAGAGACTACTAAGTTGTATCTCTACTGTAATATTAAAGAAATTCTATAAACTCTAATTTAGTTCGGATTGATCTGAATTATGATAAGATAATACGAGTCCAAACTCAAATTTTGAGTTGATCCGGACCCCTCTACTGTACAAATCTGTATCATCCTAGGTACCTGATTGAGAACAATTAGCAACGGACGACTCAAATTAATCTTAGCCGGATCTAACTCAATCCGGTGCCTATAGGAACTGTAGGAGTTCATTTTGAGATTCGTGCCAGGTTGAAAGAATGATGCAGATTTAATAATTGGCTTAATAAATAGTAAACTAATTCCAAAAAATGTAAAATTTAGTCTCCAAGCACATTTTAATATATATATCACATCTAACGTTTTGGATCAACCGTTTAAACTTTTAAAATCGGAAAACCAATTGGTTGCACCACAACTCCGGAACAAACGTTTTGATATTAGCCAACCTCCTAAGACCTTATATTTATTTCAATTAACTTCCACGTAAACAGTAACAAACAAAAGAAATGCACATCATCTAGAATTTATCTATTAGGTCATGTTTGGTTGTGGAGTAAAGTTAATGAGGATTAAATGACTTACTCCATCTTACTCCACATATTTTACACCTTGTTTGGTAGTATAACTCATAGCTTAAATTAATCCGCCTAGAGGAGTAAAGTGTTGGAAACTGAGCCTCTTCCTATGATAGTGGGCCCTACAGGTGGAGTAAGTGTGGAGTAAGTTAATCCACCTGAAATGGTGGAGTAACTTACTCCGGATTAACTCACCGCTTACTCCACCTTACTCCTCTTCTTTTACTTCTCGTTTGGCTACCTAAGTGTGGAGTAAGGGGTTTACTCCACCTCTTACTCCACAACCAAACATGGCCTTAAGGATTTTTATTTTTATCGAAGCCCCTCAGTATTTTCTTTTTTTGAATGTCTGGAAGTGGCTCCCAGGATAGCCCCTCAGTATTTTCATTTGAGGAATAAATTTATTAATAATTAAAAATGGGTCCAGAAAAGAAATATCAAATAATTATGAGATGAAGATTTTAAATTGCTAAGATCAAAACAACGAAATAAGATTGAAAAATAATATTGGTATAGTTTTTCGTTATGATTTTTAATGCAAAGTTCAAATGAGAAGTTTAGTGTTGGAATGATTTTTTATTTTTTTTAAAAAACAGAGGGTGATATACTAAAAACAAACATATATCTATGATCAAAATACAGTTAAATTTTGGTGATTTTTTTTTTTAAAACAGGATAGGGGCGAAGCCTCTAAAATTTTTATATTTATTGACAAATAGAAATATGATATATTCAAAAGAGAAAAAAAAAACATAAAGTTTCTCAATGAGTATCAAGCAGAAAAAAAAATATTGGTATTGTTTTTCGTTATGATTTTTAATGCAAAGTTCAAATGAGAAGTTTAGTGTTGGAATGATTTTTTTTTTTAAACAGAGGGTGATATACTACAAAACAAACATATATCTATGATCAAAATACAGTTAAATTTTGGTGATTTTTTTTTTTTTAAAACAGGATAGGGGCGAAGCCTCTAATTTTATATTTATTGACAAATTAGAAATACGATATATTCAAAAGAGAAAAAAAAAAAAACATAAAGTTTCTCAATGAGTATCAAGCAGAAAAAAAAAAATAGAATTTCATCTATTGTAATACTTGACAAATTAACTAAAAAATGGAATAGAATTTAAAAATATTAGTAAACTTAAGTTGACACAAATATCACTGCTAGTTTATTTATATTAACATGTTTAAATCCAGAACTCAACATTTTCACTTGATGTAATTAGTATCCATACCTATCTCCCCAATGAAATCAATTGGCGAAGAACGGTCTAAATTAAAAGTTTAAATAATTTGCTTCCACATATCCTGACTCGGTTTAATCTGTAGTATGAATAGAATATGAAGTTGATTATTCCAAGTTTCTAACACCTTGAAACATGCAAAATTCATGGAGGTATAACGGCCTATGTAGCACAGGGGCTTACCTCATGTTCAATAAGTTTCCCATACGCATTAAATTAGTATCCACTTATCATTCTCTGTCGCTATCAAAACTACAGAATAGAGGGCTAGGCTTATAGTGAACATCATATCTTATCTTGCATATGACGTTAAATATCTGCTGATGTGATTTTTTTATATAGATATTTGACTTGTACCATTCTACAAGAATTTTCAAACAGTTTAAATTTTAAATTAGTTAGATGTGTCCACTTGCAAATCTTGTATAAACTTTTTTTTTTTTAGATAAATATTGCATGAACTTTTAAAACAAAAACAAAAAAGAACTTTTTTCTTCTTCTGAAAATGCTCCTCTATTTTATGGTTAAAAACTTAAAATTAAACACTAAGAAATATTCGTCATTTATTCACTCTTTATGATATGTGTTCGTATTGGATTTCTTCTCATTAATTTATGCGAATTTGCCTCATAATATGACTTTTTTTTTGCCATCAAGTCATGAAACAACCAATGTGTTGAGTCATTTTCATACTTAATATATTCTGAAATTTTTTGTTTGGTCAAGATTATAGACATCTTTAATTTAATTAATCACTAAGAAAGTTGGAGAAGTGTTTCCTAAGAAACATTGGTTTTAAAACAGACTAAGTGTGATTAAGTTTTTATTAAAAACAAAATAGCATAAATATTTTTTCTTAAAACATAATATTTTTTGTTTTTCATTCCAAATTCTGCTAGATTTTCCATCCTCCTATGAGTACAACCGTGAAAGAGATTAATATTTTTTTTTTGAATAATGACAACAAATATTTTTTTTATAGATTTTTCTCTTTCAATAATATTTTTTGAAAAAAAATAGAAAATCAATTATATTAACATTAGATTAAAAAAAAAGCAACACATCTTGTGTATATATATTAGGACCAAGGTTCTAAATAGCGTTTATAGTGTCGTAGCGGGAAGGCAAAAAAAAAAAGCTATAGCGAATAGCGTCGCTATAGCGGAAGCTATTCCAAATAGCGTTTTTTTTTTTTACATTTCGTATATTCAATATTTGTACTAAATATTAACATTATCTAAAGTCTCATAGAACAATAAATAACACCAAAGTAATTAAGAAACTATAATATTCATATTGAACCTGTACAAAGTCCAAATTGCGGTTCAAAATATCCATAGTAATATCATAAACTATTGATTTTTCCTATTAAAAATATCTTAAGCATCATGATTCATGACATAATCTATTTTTTTTTTCTATTCAAATTTTAATTTTGGTTTGGACTTTTTTTCTATTCAAATTTCAATTTCTATTCCCAATTTCAAATTGATTTATCTGTAGCAAGTAGCAACAAATTCAATTTGGATTTGAGATTTTTTTTTACCTTTATTTAAAACCCATATAAATTGCTTAAAACAAAAAAAAACCCATATTGTATAGCGCAAATAGCGGACCGCTATAGCGCTGTAGCGGCCGCTATAGCGGCCGTAACGCAAATAACGCATTTTGATGTCATAACGTAGCGTTTGGGGTCCAAAAATACTATAGCGGTGCTATAGCGCGCTATTTAGAACACTCCTCACCTCTTAAAAAAGAGTCGCATGTTCAATTTCCATAGGAGACATCTACGAGGAAAATAATATTGAGGTTCACAGATGAGCCTTTATTTAAAAACAAAACTCTGCATAATACAGGTCCCAACGGATTGTAAGTTACAATGGTTGGTTGTGGATTGAAAGTAGCATAATTTGATATTCGAATAAAAACATGGATAAAACTTGACCAATCCAAGTTCCATACACCCCTATGACTATGAGAGGATAAAAACTTAATGTCATGTTTACTGTCCATCATTAGTGTTTGTTAATTCTATGGTAGAATAGATCCGTTGGTGACTCTTATAACTTCCAATTTCTAAATAAATTATATAGAAGTTATGAATTTATGTTATTATTAAGAGTAGAAATAGTGTGTTCTTAAGTTCATCAAACTCCTTTGTGAACTTCACTCTAAAAATTTATCGGATTGACTTCAAACGATGAATCCAAACCGTTGAAACCGATCTACCTCTCGAGTGATGCGTATACATGGAAAAATTTAAAATTTTGAATTAATTTTGTATAGAGTCAAGTAGTAAAAAAATGTTCAAAAAAAAATGCATTAAAATTAATTTATAACCTTCTAATTTTGACCGTTTCACTTTATACCAAATTAATTCTAAAATTTAAAATTTCCACATACATGCACATTACTCGTGAAGTAGATCGGTTTCAACGGTTTGAATTCGTTGTTTGAAGTCAATCTGATAGATTTTAGAGTAAAATTCACAAAAAGACTTGATAAAATTAAAAACACCCTAGTTATACTCATATAATTAATGCAATTATGGTGCTGACAGTTCCATATAGAAATTGATTATTTCAAATGGTGAATATTTTCATCATAAAAACATTAAAAATTTGGAGTTATAATGAAATTGATTCTAGCAACATCAAAGCAAAAACCAATTGATGATCCATGTTTCAACTTTCAAGTCACACTTCCACGACTTACATTGTACCCTCTTGAAACCTTTAATTCTGAGCCTAAGGCCTAGTTGAATCATCATTGACTGTAATGCCCCCCATCAAATCCAACAAGACAAATATTCGTCAACCAAGTTGCACAGTTAGTACACACTTCACAATCAAACAAGAACCAACATTTTCTCAAAAAAAAAAAAAAAAAAAAAAAAAAACTAGCAGTAACTTCTAATTATGCATGGGAGATAATTTGGTTTTTCATATACTGCTATGAGCCTATGAAGTTTGATTTTTTTTTTCTCTCTCCGAGTACAATGTACTATAACCGACAATTTTATTAATATCCAAAGTTAATTAAAAATAAATAAATATACTTACTAATGTTGGGAATTTATAAAAATATCCATACTGACTATTTTTTGGCCTGTTTTAATTTTTTTTGGTACCGGCAAGAAAATGGCTGGTAATAATTTTTTTTTTTTAGAGACGCTATGAATAGCAAGATTCTGAAATCTAACACTAAAAATTTGATTTTTTTTAAATATTTATTAGATTACTTTTTTTGATATATAATGAACAAATTTATACTAAAATACGCTAAATTACTTGAAATTTTGTTAAATTACGCTGAATTACACTAAATTACGCTAAATTACAATAATTATGTTAAATTACACTAAATTTCGCTAAATTACACTAAATTACGCTAAATTAGGCCGATTTTGTGCCATCTTTCATAAATAAAAAAATAGTAAAAAAATCCAAAAATAATAAAAATTGGTATTCTACAAGTTCATTATATAACTAATTTACTGAGCTAATTAGATTGAATAATAGAAATGAAAATCTTAATCGGAAACTTCAACTCAAGTTTTGAGGCTCTTCCCTTTGTTTTTTGGCAATTCTGAATTTTGAAATCCAACAAAGCAGGCACTGACGCATGTGTATTTTTGCAAGCTTTCCGAAAAGTGGTTATTTGCTAAAATCGGATACTTGAGCGCCGTTTTATAACTGTTTAAAGTTTCGTCGTTATTTTTCACCTTCTTAGTGAAGATATCATCCCTATTCATATGTAATTTAGCGTAATTTACCGTATTTTAGCGTATTTTAGCATAATTTAACATAATTATTATAATTTAGCTTAATTTTGTGTAATTCAATGTAATTTTGTGTAATTCAGCGTAATTTAACATAATTTCAAGTAATTTAGCGTATTTTAGTATAAATATGGTAATTATATATATAAAAAAAGTAATCTAACAAATATTAAAAAAAAATCAAATTTTTAGTGTTAGATTTCAACATCTAGCTATTCATAGTGTCTCTATAAAAAAAAAAAAAATAGTAGTGGCCATTTTCTAGCCGGTACCAAAAAAATTAAAACCGGCCAGAAAATAGCCGGTATGGATATTTTTATAAATTTCCAACATTAGTGGGTATATTTATTAATTTGTAATTAACTTTGGATATTAATAAAAATCTCGGTACTATAATGTGATAGAGAGTTTCTTTCTAAAGACTGTTTTTTCAGAAGTACCGTCATAAGTTTTTTTATACTAAAATTTAATCAAAAGCTGACATTTATAAGTATCTAAATTAATCCTCCACTATTTCAACTACGATCGAGTTGGCGATTTATTGATATAATATACATGTTTAATTATAACAGTAAATTTTAGTATATGGGAAATGATCTTAAATATTATTTCAAATACTAACCTCTACAAAAAAAAATTACACATTAAAAAGGCTTCTAATTTGATAAAGTTTGTTATATTGTAGCTTGGAGACATTTTTTTCCGTAATGCTTTATACCATTTTTATATCTTTTACACTTGGAGTGTTCGATCGAACTTGTAACTTCTCTTTGAGAGAATTAAGTAAGGGGGTTCCGATGGGAATTAATTGGACCGAAATTCACCAGATGTTCAGTTTAAGTTATTCGATTGGTATCGAAATTAAATCCGCACTAACAATTTGGATTAATGGAACAGTTAAGATTTCTTAACTGCATATTTAAACCCGTTTGCACGAATCTCAATGCAGTTCAGATTGTATTAGATTGGACATCAGAGAAATTTAATTTTGATCTGATGTTCGTTGTAAACCCCCGCTCTTTTTATTTTTGAATTTGAGTGTGTGATATACTACGTACTAATACTAATAGATTGTGGGTGGGGGTACGTAGAAAAAAAAAATATAAGATGGACAATTTAGTCCAAATTTTTTTTAGTTACCACATCAATATTTCAAAATTATCACATCATTATTGATTTTTGAAAAATTGAAAACTTACCACGTGTGCATCTTGATGTTGAGCATGAGTTTTCTCCGTTTCCATTCAATTTGCGCTAAATGTAGAGCTTTTTATATGGTGGGACCCACACTTTGGTCATGCGTAGCACCAACGTGCGAACGTGGTAACATATGAATTTTGCAAAAATCAATAGTGAGATTAGAATTTTAAAATATTGAGGTGGTAACTAAATTTTTTTCTACAATCTAGCTCAAATCCATGGCCATGCAATTTGTAGCCTTTATTCAGATGAAAGCAATCAATCTCCACATCTTTTAAGTTCTGTATATTTCTTAATTTGTTGAATTGTTTTGTTGCAAGTTGAAAAATTAAGAAAAGTATATATTATCCTCTTAAGATCAAGTGACCAATTTTCCATCAGTCCATCAAACCTGTACAAATTAATCTTCTCAGTCATTAAAATGCACGTATGAAAATGTTTCTAATTAGTATTTGTGATTTTGTAGACCGGAGACAATTAACTTGCTATTAGTATTTATTACTATCAAATTGCATGACAATTTTTTTTAAAAAAAAATTCACATTCTTGATGAGTATTTAACTATTTATACATGTACAATCAATAATACATATTCGAAGCCAATTAAGTGTATCTAGACAAGCGTTGATTCAATCAAAATGTGCATGTATGACACGTGTATTTGAATTTAGACAAATGTTGATTTTGTTAAAATGTAGATGAAACAGCACGAGGGGTAGTTAAAATTGATGTAACGGTTATCAGAAATTAATGATAAGTGATGTAGTTAAAGTGTTAATTATATGGTATTATATATATTAAGCAATCTTAATTATACAACCTGTCAATATTGACTCCTTAATTACTTCAAATGTCATTTGATTATCTTTTCCCTTAATTTACAACTACTTCAATGACTATCAGGTTCATAAAAAAATAATTCTCATATTTTATATTCTATTAGCGGATGGAGTCTGACAGGGTCAGTTAGTGTTAATTAATGGGCGTTATCTTCTTAGTTATCTCCTAGTACTCTCCGTTCCAATGTACCATCTCTAATTTGCAAATAAACCCAAAAAATATTTATTTTTATAATTAACTTAATTTGTTCAGTTCTTTTTTTGTTTTGAAAGTCGACGTGAGAAGGGCTCGAACTCTCGATCTTTGAGTAACTATAGTCCAAGGACCTTTTCTTCTAGCCAACTGTGCTACCGCTCTATCTCCAGTTCATTTTTTGTTGGATTACTTGGACACCAAATTTGCCCCTTTTATTACTGATGAAGAAAAAAAAAATCAAATATCCACAGACATGATTAGTAATTAGTAAGCTTTTTTTTTTTTTTTTCAATTTAGGTATATGCCTATTTCCTTGTACAATTTTCTCTCTGGAATCCCCTCAACAGTTACTTGCTTGTGATTTTCTTATCTAAACCAGAAAGTTTAGGTGAATTATAAGGAATTTGTTTGGCTGAAGGGGTGAACTGTTGAAGCATTTGTTATACATCAATTCAGTTAAATTTTTCCATAGTGTGATATCTAGACCTAACTCCAAATATTTTGATTTTACTATAATTAATTGATCGAAGTATTAATTGTTGTAAATGATTACATATATTGAGATTAATTTGCATCTTTAGTACGTAGTGGTTAATTTTTTTTAATAGAAAGGCATTTCATTTTGGAAAAAAGAAAAGAAAAGGAAGGCATTTAGCTAGGGGGGTAGCAGGAAGATTGAAAAGTTTGGTGGGCTAGTATGCAAATATAGCATTATTTTCTAATGAACATTTCCAAGTTCATGAATAATCACAAGAAATGGATGCCAACCTGGATGATTATCTCATTTAATCATTGACCTATCAAGAAAAGACCTCAACATGAAATTTATATACATTAATTGGGTATTCTCAGAAGTCACTCTCATGAAAGAAATTTAATAATTAGTCAATCTCTTTCCTTTTATTTTTCCACAGTATTCCCTATCGCTTTTATATTTTTTCCAAACCATAGAAATTTAAAAATTCTTTCAGTCTCAAAACGTTTAAAAGTCTAAATTATATGCAATAAATTATTTAAGCAATGGATGACTTACAGATAGGTGTACATATGTTGTTTATTGAAAAATGAGATATACCTTCTTCATATTTTCTCTAGAAATTTTGAGGGGTTGTTTATTCATCTACCAATGATTTTTATTTCATTCATAATTAATATTAATGATCTCATCAGAACTTACTTGAGCTGTAAGGGCCCATGTAAATCATTATTTTTAATAAATATTTCTAAACACCCAATATTAGCAAACCATTTATCAGCAACTATGAGAACATGAAACCTTCTACAATTATTAATTAAATACCCAAAGTAAGGACTTATCATCAATATTAAAAAAAAAGAGAAGACATGTTGATCACAGCAGGTTTCATGATCCGGGCTCAAGACAACTGCCAACCAAATCTGACAAATGTTATCAAAATTGTGAAAGATGTACAAAAAAACAACCAAAACATGAGCAGGCAATAGCATGCATGATGAATGACGTAGGCTTTTTTAAAGACATGCCAAATGGGCCTATGTCATAAAACCTAACTTTATTCCGTTTGAACAACCAATTGGGTGGCCCAAATTGATGCCAAATAGTTTTCATTGGTCCCATTAGATGCCGCCAAGTGGCGCTAGATCGGCCAATCGCCGTCATCGGCTTTTGTCTTATTGGACAATTCATGTATGATACAGCCTCTAGTTCACATGTACCCCTTTTAGTTTATGGTGACAACTGTTAAAAACATAGGCAATGAGTGATGCAAATTTGTAGTAATAGCCTTAAATTTTTTTTTTTTTTTTCATTCTATCAATTAATAACCGTAACATATTTTTGTTACGGAATGGGATGGAAGTGGAAGAGAGTCCATTCATTCATTATTTCATTGTCAAAGTTTAAAAAAAAATTAGGACTGCTTTGAGTTTGATTAAATATTGAACTTTACAGGGTGACAAATGAAAATTACTAGTGTTTTAAGGATGTGTAGAAAGCATATGGGTACGTTTGGATGGGATCTAGAATAGCTAGAATAGTGAAAATTGAGAATAATAAATGAGAATAGAGAAAAAATAGTGATTTTCAAATTAGTGTGAAAATGGTGCTATTAGGATTAGTAAAAAATTTGTTTGGATTATACATTTGAAATAGTAAATAGTTGTAACCAATAAATAATAGTGTTAACAATGTGCTAATTAAGAGGAAAGATAAACAAGTGGGATCTCAAACGAATTGTCACGATGTGAAAATAGCAGAAGTGGTGTCAAATTTGTTATTTCGGAACTGTGTTGGCGGAAATCTGAAAAGAAAGTATTTTTTTTTCTCTTCACACTTCCGAATAGCAACTATTCCAACATTTACAAAGAAATGAGAATAGCATATATTCTAGCTATTCCTAATAGCAAAAATGTTATTTGAATATAACATTGCTATTCCGAATAGTTACTATTCTAAAATAATATCTATTCTTGTGTCATCCAAATATAGTCATTGTTCTCTTTCTTTCCTCGAAAAAAAAAAATAGCCGATCTACAAAAGAGGGTCTCATCACTTTGTTCCTGTAGCATTAACCTGTTCTTCTGTAGAAACTTATCTGTGACCTTTAGTGTAGCATTAGCCTGTGTTCATAGTTATTAGGTGCTTTGTCTTAATCTTAATTCGTAAGGTCACTAATAAATTAGTTATTACTAAAGAGTCGCTACACATATATTTGCTAAAAAAAAGTTTTCTACAGATAATCCCAATAGGATCAAGGATTGTGACCCAAATGGCTGAACAGACAGGTCAAACATCACAACACAACTGGTTTCTCTATAAAAGATAATATGAACAGTGCTCACTGTTGTCAATTTAGATTTCTATTTTTGTAACCAGTCCGATCTTCATCCGACGATGTACAGGGTGTGGTAGAGGTGAATCAATGTGGTCCCTATGAGAACTATGTGTTTGGTGTTAGGAGCCCTTTGATTGTGGATGGATTGACTTGATCTGGACACGTGGCAAATGACACGTGCATGCCATGTGGGGGGAGTGGGTGTAAAATTAGACCCAATTGGATGCAGTGTATTGGACCCATAATGAGGATTTTTTTTTTTTAAATAGAATTACTCTAAATTATTTCAATCAAACGAGCCTTCGTTGTTTTGATTTTCGAAAAATAGCCTCCACCGATTCCTAGGACCGGTGGAGCAAAAAAAACACAATCTACACCGGTCCCTAGGACCGGTGGAGGCTGTTTTGCGCTAGCCACACCTACCACACGGAAGACCACACAAAAAAACACCTGCACCGATCCTATGGATCGGTGTAGCTGCAATTTACACAAAAAAACACCTACACCGATCAACAGGATCGGTGTAGGGGGCCTTTATTTTTTTTAAGATTTAAGAGATAATATGAATGAAATTGAACCATAAAAATTCGAATTTTGTTTTTAATATTTGTTAGATTACTTTTTTTTTATGTATCCGAATTTTTTTTAATTAATACTAAAATACGCTAAATTACTTGAAATTATATTGAATTATGCTGAATTACACTAAATTAATTGAAATTACAATAATTATGTAGAATTATGCTAAAATACGGTAAATTACGCTAAATTACGTACGAATAGGGTCTATTTTGTGGCGTCTTTCATAAATCATAAAAAATAGTAAAAAAAATTCCAAAAATAATAAAAATTGGTATTCTACAAGTTCATTACATAACTAATTTACTGAGCTACGTAGATTGGAGAATAAAAATGAAAATCTTAATCGGAAACTTCAACTGAAGTTTTGAGACTCTTCCCTTTGTTTTTTGGCGATTCTGAATTTGGAAAATTAGCAAAGCGAGTTCGGATGCATGCGCATTTTCACAAGCTTTCCGAAAAGTGGTCATTTGCTGAAATCGGACACTCGAGTGCCGTTTTACAACCGTTTGAAGTTTCGTCGTCGTTTTTATCAGCAGAGGAAAGGGAGAGACAGCCGCGGGGCGGAAAAATAGGAAACCAAGCCTCCACCGATCCTAGGGATCGGTGGAGCTATGAATTGGGATTTTCTGCGGCGAGGTCAGGGGCTGGCGCAAAACAGACTCCACCGGTCCTAGGGATCAGTGGAGGCTATTTTTCAAAAATCAAAACAGCGAAGGCTTGGTTGGTTCAAATAATTTAAAGTAATTCTATTTAAAAAAAATCCATAATGAGTCTCTATCAAAGTCTTTTGTGACAATAAGATAATTCTCTCTTATTTTTAACAAGGAACTAATTTTCAAGGGGATAATTTTAAAAGGCAACCGTGGAATAAATTATATAATTGCGAAGAGAAAATAAAAAAAAATGTTAATTAAGGATGTAACGGGTCTGACTCCTCTAGAATCATCTTTATAATTAATTAATCATTGATGTGAACTCTGAGCTATATATTAATTTAACAATGTCATAATACCATGCTTGTTTAGAAAGTATATATAAAGGTATTGATGTCTATATTTATTTTGTTTGGATGAATTCAAGAAAAACCCTAATAAATTTTTTTTTTTTTTTTTATAATAAACTGAATCTATCTATCTATATATATAGAGAGAGAGATAGGCTAATATGCTTTTAGTAGCATATGGGCCGATATGCTTCCAACTCAAAATCGGATTTTCAAAGTCCAAACGGTCGATCTGAACCGTTCAAGTTGATCTACATATTGAAATCTGCTTAGAGACCAAATTTTACATTTTTTGGAATTTTTTTACTATTTATTAAGTCTTGAACCCAGTGTATTAATATTCGGTTCTCATTCGGTATGCGGAAGGCCACCGAATACCGTATATACGGTATTCGGCCGAATATACGGATTTTTGTTCGGATTTATATATGCGGATTTCCAAATAAGAATTAATATTAATAGTTATGCAAATCAATATCCTGCTGCTTAGAGATCAATGGAATCCGCATATGATATAAAATACAAGCATAAATTCAACACAAGTCTAGTACAAACCAGCATAAATTCATCACGGTTCTAGTACAAACAATTTATCAAACATAAATTCTAATTAAAATACAAACATAAATTCCCACAAATTCAAACATAAATTCCATGACAGCAAGCAGCTAATCGCACCAAGGGACATGTATAAAACAACAAAACAGAACAGGAACAACATAAGCCAACAAGGCGGCCACCAATAATAAGAAAAATAAGGCTGTATCAGAACAACACAAGCAAAAAAGCACAAGCAAGGCACTTAAGCAAAACCGACATAGTACTAGTCAGCACAGCACAGTTAACACGGAGCACAATCAACAGCCAATCAGCACATGTCAAGAAAAGGGAAAGAAGACCCGGTACCAGCAAGGTACTGGTACAGTACCAGCTAAGCAAAACAGAGACAGAAATTTTGCAGCCACGCACAAATTTTGCACATTTCAACAAATTTTGCAAGGAAAAAAATTAGGATTGTACCTTCACGCATGGTTTGGGGCTGGTGAAAATAAAATCTGATCCATCCAGAATGATTCGGTGGAGAGGATTGTACCTTCACGTTTGGACTAAGCTAAGAACCGAGATAGAAGCGGCGAGGATTCGGTGGAGCTGTGGAGAGGCGCTGGGAGGAGGAGGTTAGAGACGATTCGGTGGAGAGGCGTCGGATCTAGGTTTAACGAGAGGAGAGAGTGACTGAGTGACAGACGGATCGCGAAGGGAAGAGGGAAGGCAATAAAATTAATAAAATTACAGAGTTGTATATTGAATATGCGGATCCATATGGATTATATGCGGATTGCGAAAATATACTGCCGAATAATATTATATGCGGAAAGAATATACGGCTGAATATTCGAAACCGAATATTGAACCGAATACTGATTTTCTATTCGGATTCCAACCGAATACGAATATTCGGCCGAATGAACCAAATTTTAATACACTGCTTGAACCTGTCATCTGGACATTTTGTAATGTCCAAATTACCCTACTTCTTAAACATATATATATCTAATTAATTATGAGCACGTTGCAGTAATTTAAAAAAAAAACAGGGCCCTAAGGTTACTTAAATATTAATGAATTTTTCTTTGAAAGGTATAGGGAAGAAACTTCACATCAAATATATGATAAGATTATAGACAACATGCTTTGTTTTGCAGTGATAATATGGGTTTTTTTTTCAGGTTTAATTTGCAGTTTTTGTTAGGATAATGGATATTTGTTGACCATATACAATTTTAGGTATGAATATGTTTGGCAACTAATTAATGACTAACCGTTCTATTTAATGACAAAGATCATGACTCATGAGGTTTTAACACACCATTATAAATTTAACAAAAGAATGATAATAATATAAAACAAAGGATAAGATGGTGAACCCAAACATTGTTTCTTTGCTTATTTGGGCCCCTGATAGGTACTGTCAAATATGTCCATACCTAAAATTTGAAATGTGAAGTAATGCATTCTACAACTGTTTGATTTTTATAATGGATATATTTTTTAGTCAGCATCACCTCTTAACGTCGTACATATAAAATCTACCTGAATTCTTCCTTTTTATCAGTGTTCTAAATAGCGCGTCATAGCGGCGCTATAGCGTTTTTGGTCCCTAAACGCTACGCTATGATATCAAAATGTGCCATTTACTCTACGGCCGCTACAGCGCTATAGCGGTCCGCTATAAAATATGAGTTTTTTTTTAAGCAATTTATATGGGTTTTAAATGAAGATAAAAAAAATCTCAAACCGAAATTGAATTGGTTGCTACTTGCTACAGAAATCAATTTGAAATTGAGAATAGAAATAGAAATTTGAATATAAAAAAGTCCAAACCGAAATTAAAATTTGAATAGAAAAAAAATAGATTATGTCATGAATCATCATGCTTAAGATATTTTTAATAGGAAAAATCGATAGTTATGATATTACTATGGATATTTTGAACCGCAATTTGGACTTTGTATGGGTTCAATATGAATATTATAATTTCTTAATTACTTTTGTGTTATTTATTGTTCTATGAGACTTTAGATAATGTTGATATTTAGTGCAAATATTGAATATACGGAATGTAAAAAAAAAACGCTATTTGGAATAGCTTCCGCTATAGCGACGCTATTCGCTATAGCTTTTTTTTTAGCCTTCCCGCGCACTATGAACGCTATAAACGCTATTTAGAACCTTGCTTTTTATAGAAAATAATTACATTATTTAATATTGATTAATCCAAATTTAAACAGTAATTTATCGATGTTCTATATGATGATTTGCGCTACAAAAATTATTTTGCAAAAGTTTTATGATCTGCACTAAAGTTCATCAAATTAAAAGTATTTGCTATGTTAATATATCATTTAGAAAATATTTACGACTTCCCTTATTTATCATCCCATCATAATTCAATTTTTGAATTGTTCTTTCGTGATGAATATATATATATATGTCATTAAGATAAATTAAAGATGAGATCAATTCTCTCAACTTTAATAATCCACAAAAGTTTCGTTTAAATCTACGACCTTTCACACGTACACTAAACAATCATTCTTGAATAATAATATGTTATATATAAATTAATTATCGTATATAAACTTGGAATAATTTTTTTATTTTTTTATTTATAGCACTATGCAATTTACCATTACAACAATATTCCAAAAAAAAAAATGACTAGGTACATGCTAAGGATCTTATATAATACCATTGATCAGATCCTGGATTAGGGTTTACACCAGATGGCAGTCAAGCAGGCTCACTAAGTTCTACGCTTTGCCTGGAAAATGATATTAGCATGACACATGAGATTGGAGGCCCACCGACATATTCCACATCATCTTGCCAGGTGGCATGGCACTCTTTTCAAGGAAAACAACTTACCACTCTCTCTCTCCCTCTACCTCTCTCTCTCACACATAGAAGTTGACTTGTGCCCTCTATTAATACCCTACCTTCCCCTCTCCTTTCCTCCATTCTTCTCTTCTAATTCTCTTTGGAGAATCATGGCCATGAATATGAACTACCTCAGCATGGTGGAGGCAAAGTTGCCTCCCGGCTTCAGATTCCACCCGCAAGACGACGAGCTAGTGCTTGACTACCTCTGCAAGAAAGCTGGAGGCGGCGGCGGCAGCGTCAACAATTTCTACGGCTTCCCGACTTTGGTCGATGTCGACTTGAACAGAGTCGAGCCGTGGGACCTTCCTGGTTAGTCCTATTATCCTATTTCTATTTTTTTTATTTTCGTGATTGTCCTTGCATAACTCTGTACATATACTTGCATAGGTTTCTTGGTGCACTGTGAATTGATCTGACATGGGGTTTTCATTTGTCTTGATTTTTCCGGATGATATGCAAAAAAAATTCTCAAATTTTGTATGCAGTACTATAATCATATATATATATATATATTCTATGATCTCCTTTAATTATCATCTCAAAGTTTAAGAGACATGCTCTTTAATTAGGATTATAGGTATTTCATAAGGCGATTTTGGATATCAATTTTGCTGGTTAAGGACAGATAGGACTAACTGGTACAAAATCATGAAAAAAATTGTTCTAATGTCTCATGCTGTCATGCATCTCCTACATCTATTCTAAACTTGAAAATTTGTAACCTAAAATACCATTACTATGAAGCAAGTAAAACTTGATTGATCTGCTTTTGATCTAATTAATATGTCAAATTCATGTGGGCATCAGCATCACTTCTGAAGATTTTTATAATTTGATCGATTGATACTTTTGTCGTATAGGTCCCTGACACTTGTGATATTTCAGCTTTTAAAAAAAATAATTTAATATGACTTCTACTAAAAGACAATTTTCAGAAATCACCTTGCACATGTGTTGCTTCGCAAGGTTGTGAGAAAAGTTCTCGATCCATATAATTGTTTTCAATTTTGGTCCTCGGAATTAACGGAATTCAATAAATTTAATTTACTTGGGGAGTTTTCTTGGTGAAGTGGGTAATTAATATCCCTTAAATAGTATGTTCCTAGGATACAAGAGCATCAATTTATAATGAGAACAAGTTCACACGTCTTGTTCTCTTATTTTGGCTTTTTCCACAAAAAATCCCAAAATAACAGAAACTTATTCCCCTTTCCTAAAGAGTAAAGAGTATGGTCCCTTCTAAACCTCTTACATGTGGCATCCCGCTAACATGATGGCGTGCCCACTTTATATCCCCTTATAAAAGAAAATTGGTTTTTCTGTGTCTTTTGTTGAATATATATACCACTATGCAACAATTCACTGCATAGGCATATATTCAATTCTCTATACAATACAACATTAATAGATGCCATAAAAGTTTAGAAACCAATTCAATTTTGCGGAAACCAAATTTAGATGGGGACAAACTAATCCAAAAGGGCACCTTTCCCATTGCCTATTGATGGAAAAAGCTAACAATTTTATTTCGGAAAAAAGACAAAAAAAATATCTCATCTGAAACTTTTATAGGAAATATGCTTTGTTCCTTTCTTATGAAGATTCAAAAAGTTAGATAAACTCTGCTCTTTTTTTTTTTTTTCTAAATTAATGAGCATTTTTCCCAACAGAGCAACAACTATATATGGTTCTTTTTATAAAATATGGAAAAGTTTTTTATTATGGTCAATTTACTTCTTTTTGATAAATGCATAAAGCAAAATTAAGGAACAAAACTTGAATTTCAAGAGGAATAATTCATTTTATTATTTGTGAAAAGGAAGTTTATGATAGCAAACGATTCTACTATTTTATTTCATATTAGAAAAGTCTTTTTCAACAAGGATATATTGGAAAATTAAGAAAAATTTACCGAGTACAATTCTTATTTATATATTTATTTATTTATTTTTGGACCTTAATGCAGTGGAGGCATGTGTGGGAGGAAAGGATTGGTACTTTTACAGCCTGCGAGACCGAAAGTACGCAACCGGGCAGCGTACTAACAGAGCAACTGAATCGGGATATTGGAAGGCAACAGGAAAGGATCGCCAAGTTAGCCGCAAAGGGGTGCCCGTCGGCATGAGAAAGACACTTGTGTTTTACCAAGGAAGGGCTCCAAAGGGAAAGAAGAGCGACTGGGTCATGCACGAGTTCCGTCGGGAAGGGCAAGGTGAACTGACAAAGTTCTTCAAGGTAACTGACAAAGTTCCTAGCTTTTTAATATTTATTAAATAGTTTTGAAGCCTAGCTAGCTAGCTAGCGTCTTTAAAGTTTAAGTTATATATTGTTAATATAATTAAACCTTTTTCTCTAATTGTATTTTGAAGTGGTGATCGATGTTACATACAATTGCGGGTCTCTTGATATTCATTTAGAGAAAAAGAAACGTCAGGTAGGCGTGCTAGGATATGACATATTTTTTTAGATCACAACTAAAATGCTTAATTGATTTAATTATGAAAAGTGCAGGTGATATTAGGATTTAGGATATTCTTGTTTCCTAGCTAGGATAATTAAGTTTCTGAAAAAGTTCTTTCTGGTTACGATCAGTTTAATTTGTTTGTTATGAAAATATAATTCTTTTAAGTTAAAAGTTCATATTGGAAGTGATAAAAAAAAAAAATAGTTCATTTTACTGATATGAACGAGTGACAGCTGCCCATCCCCAGCATATTAAAGTGAAAAAAAAAAAATCAATCCTAATCTTTATTTTGATTTTTATATAAGATAACAAGCAGTATATATTTTTGGGGTCAAAATTATGAACCTAAAATGAACTTTTGATTATTAACAAAAATAAAAGTTTGACCAAAATTAAAAGTACTACTTGGTCTATGAATTAACTTTCCACGCATGTAGATGTAGTATAGTTGTATTTCATTTCAACGCGGAGATCGATAATGAGCTGTCTTTGAATGGATATGATGTGTGATATACTAATTTCATAAGCATATATATATATGTAGAAGTCAACTTGAAACTCATGTGAAAAGTCCATGCTTATTTTTAATGAAAAAACTAATAGCATGTGGTTTTGGATTCAAACAAAGGCGAATTAAAGATCATTCTTTGCCATACATATAAAAGATCGATCATCATTATTTTTAATGGTTTAGCTTCTAAATCTTATTTTGTAATTACTTAATTAGTTACATCCTTATCAAGCAAAATAGTAACACAATTTTGAGATCATCAATTAGCTAGGTGCACACAAAATACAACCGACGCCCACAATTAATGTACAACTTAAATATAAATTATTAAAAGGAAGTGGACATAATTTTTCTTTTTTGATCTTACTACAAGTCTAAGTTTTCTTCTATTTCTATGATTAAGCGCATGCTAACTAAGGAATTTAATACATCTCCTAATTCGAGTTTAAGATGCTTTTCTTTTTTAGTTTGTGTACGTTATGAAGTCAGAAAGCTGGGAAAAGTAAGCAAAAAAATTTATACCAGACGTGAGGAATATGACTCCTTCTAAAGGGAATAATACAGGACTAAAAGACATAATTGATAGCAATTATTTTATTTGACTGGCTTCAAGAAAATGCCATATTTCCTTCTCTAGTCTAGCTTAATTGGTAGTTTAAATTTATGTCACCAATTAACATCACATAACTCAACCATGCATATATATAGAATGAGTCAGATATATAACATATACATATTTTTGAAGCCTATACCTAGAGATTAACCTTTTAAATATGTTTACTTCTCTTGAAATAGGAGGATTGGGTGTTATGCCGCGTTTTCTTCAAGAGCCGGAGCATGATAGCTGCCTCTAATAGACCTACAGTGGAGAACAGCTACTTGACCGACACGGCCTCGACCTCTCTCCCGCCCCTTGTGGACACGACATTGATAAACTTCGACCAGCCTCAACAGCGAAGCATGGAAGGGTATCAGCAAGTGTCCTGCTTCTCCACATTTCTCCAAAGTGCAATGCCAACTAGCAGCAACTATATGCCGATGGGAGAAGGTGGAAGCAAAGCCTTTAACCAATTTGCCAGGTTTGATGGGGCTATAAAGAGAGAATCCCCTCAGAATTTGGGGCAAGGAGGAATCGACAACTACTTGGTGGAGAACGGTCTTTCTCATTTGCTGAATACATGTTAAGTAAGAGCGAGAATCGCGTGATGATTTGCATATTGCGAGAAATATTCATGTTTAATTAACCTGCGGAATTGATTGGAGAAACCCTTGTTTTTTAGCAGGCAGGATATTGGTTTAGGATTGCTATTGGCTGATATATAACTTGGTTTCATCTAGGCTTTGTATATAGTACTGAAAAAAAGAAAAAGAAAAAAAAAAGATCGTCAAAAATTAAAGAACGATTGGATGACTTTGGATTGTACAGAGTTTCTGCAACTGCAATTAAGTAGTGAATTATCTAAGGATTTTGTGTTGTTTTGAAAGACTTAATTATGATATTGATACAGAAAAGAATAACAAAATTGATTACATTATTGCGTTTTGTTTGCTCATGAACGGAAAGTAGTCGATCTCTTTGCGTTTTGGTTAAGTGCACTGAGGATAAGGAATGGGCTCTGTAATTGGTGGGTTATTTATTTTTTATTTTTTTTGCAAAAAGAAAACTATAAATCCAAATTAATTACAAACACTTCTTAATTATATTCGATCCATCAAAGGAATGGATAAATGTTATATTTTACGGCGCCTTAACCAATATATTTTAGGAGCTCATATATGTTTCTGTTGGCAATTAGACAGATAAATATAAGAGCAAACAATTAATAAACATATATATTAAAAAGCTAGAGAAGGAAAATATCTACTTACTATATATATATATTATGTGCCGGCATATATGTAATAGATGTGATTGAATCATTTATATATATACTGCTAACGAATGCAACAAATTAAAACTTGTATTTTTGGGTTTAAACCTCGTGTTTTAATAAATAAAATCTGAGTGAACAAATTAAAATACAATTTATAAACGCATGCAACATGGTGATGGGGCCATCCCCACATGGCGTTGATTGGGAACAAATTAAACGGAATCTTCTCTGCCTCTTGCCACTTCTTAGCTGATTGATACTTAACTGGGGTGCAATCCGACATAGCAAAAATACTGTGGAAAACCTAGCTAGCTATGTACCGGGAAGAATTTATTAAGATATTTCTATGACTGGTTCATCAAAACGGGTCGACTTAACTACTAATGTCAGTAAGCCTAATTAAGAAAGAGGAATTGGCCGTTTAATGAGCACTGCATGTGCCTTTTAATTTGCTACCGCCTCATAGACAGACGCATGCATGCCCGATCGATGGTGACTTGGATCAAGTTAATTAAGGAGAACCATATGATCGATCGAGCTCATCATCTAGCTATATGGAAGAACAGTGCTAATAGCAATCTTCTGGAATCTATATGGAAGGAAAGAAATTGGAGAATTATTTCATTTAGGGGCGGTTCAGGTTCTGCATGCACGTTGACTAAGATTGGCTAAGTCGTCCCCGTAAATTAATTTTTTTGCAATTTTGTCCTTGATATTTTATAATTTTTATAAGTACTTAGCCTTCAAACTCAATTTTCTAATTAATTCTTCACCTGCTTCCAACCGAGATTAATTATGGATGATATTAGGATGACATTCAAATGATTTTTGTTGTAGATAATATATGTTGTAAATTCTTTGCCGTCTCTTTGTAAACTCTTTTGCTTAGTTAATCAAATTTCTAAGTAAGTCCTCCGCCCACTTAAAAATGGTATAGCATATATTATTGAGAGCTAGCTAGCTCATGGTGGGAAATGCGCAGCAGAAATGAGATATCATTTCTATTAATTGTAAACCCAAAGCCATAGAAATCAACCAAGTGTATACCTAAACTCATTCCCCGTGTTGACAATATATATATATTATTATCTTACTTTGGTCAAGCCTGTATTTCTTAAACAATTCAAGAGATATTATTGAAAGCAACGCATAGCTAACTATCAAACTTAATTAGACTGTCTAAATTTTATTTTAACAATACAAAACAAGTACTGAATCATCAGTTTAGACTAGTCTACATCAGTATTTAATGCATAAGTGATCATAATGATTGATCAGCTAACAATCATTCATAATGCATAAGTAATCATAAGTAATCATAATGATTGATCAGCTAACAATCAGCTAACATCAGTATTTAATGCATAAGTAATCATAAGTAATCATAGCTTTGAAAAGACATTTAAACGATAAGAATAAAATGATAAAAATATATATATATTAAGTGAGTAGAACTAGGGTGTTCCTAAGCTCACCAAGTCCTTCTGTGAGCTTGACTCTAAAACCTATCGAATTGACTTCAAACGACATTTTCAAACTGTTAGATGTTCAATCTATATTAAATGTGCTTGGAGATCAAATTTTACATTTTTTGGAATTTTTTTACTATTTATTAAGATGGTTCGAAAATCGCTGTTTTTATTAAAATTCTGCACCATTGGAAAACAACAATTTTCAAACCATCTTAATAAATAGTACAAAAATCCAAAAAATGTAAAATTTGGTCTCCAAGCACATTTTAATATAGATTGAACATCTAACGGTTTGGAAATGTCATTTAAAGTCAATTCGATAGGTTTTAGAGTCGAGCTCACGAAGGGCTTGGTGAGCTTAGGAGCACCCTAGTTCTACTCATATTAAGTTACGTTCTCTATACCTCCGCCAGTCTAATATTTTTTTCAGAGTGAATTGGCCTAAAAATATATGGAGAAGATCAGTGTATAAAGTTTATTCTTTTCATAGATTAAAAATTAATTATTTTAACTAAATTACTAATTAACTCTATTTTATTGTGTTAATTTTTTTTTTGGCCAAGCAAAACTAACTCTTCCAATGACACATAGTCAGTACGGCAACAAAAAAAATGTCTAGTGTTCAAATTAATAATCTGAATTAATATCTATTCCGACATGCATATATATATATATATATATATATTTTTTTTAAAAAGGCCTGCGACTGCCCGTTCATTGTTCATTGGAAACCAACCAGAAAAATCTATTCCGACATATAATATTCCTTCTATCTACAGGAGACAATCATTAGTTCTAGTTTAATTAACTCTTGATTTTATATGAACCAGTCTTTGGTCTAGTGGCACAGGTGCATGACTTCCATGTGGGAGATCATGGATTCGAAATCCACAAAGTAGAAAAATTCTGAGTTTGAAGAAAACTGGTAGGCTAGACCTCCATCTTCCATTAAAAAAAAAAAAACTCTTGATTTTATTTTTAACAATATATATTCCTAATTTCCTACGCTGTTGTTGATAATTTTGCTTCAGTTTTTATTTAGTTGGATGAATATTTTTATCATTTTCAAGATTCCACCAAAAAGGGGATGGAAAATAATTATGTTTATTCAAACCTGAAAAACGAATCATGCATGTGCAATTGGTTTCAAAAAAGGATGGCAATTAGCAAAGGGATGAGAGAGAAAAGCCAGAACTCAGAGCACATGAATTCCTTCGATCAGGCGGTCAGGCCCACCAATTGGTATCTTAGTTCAATAAATGTATTGCTTCAATAAAAAAACTAGGTCCAAGCAATCATTCTTGGGCAGTAATTTATGTGCAAGAGGGATACTTGTCATAATTAGCATGCCATTTAATTCCAAGTTGGATCTATAATAATAGACTCCAATCATGTGCTTTTTGTTCTTATATGATATATGTTGACAATAAATACGAAAAGAAAATGCCACAGTCGTTCTCTTTTCTCATTTGTTATATTACCGGGAAGAAATACCGAGGAAGGAGCTTATGTTTAAATTTGTTACGCAAGATAAAGATATCAGCAAATATCAGGGTGTCAGATATATATATATATATTTTTTTATATTTTCTAAGAATATTGCATTTGTTATCGTTGAATGTTTTATTTTTAGTTGTAATATCTTATTATAAGTAAAATGAATTTGAGAGAGGAAAAAAAATAACTTCTTTCAAAGATTCAATATATGACATCTCAACCTCTAGAATTCAATTTATAATCCGTTTTAGAACGATAACGATTTTAATTATTTTCTTAGAACTAATAAGGAAGTTATCTGTACTAACATCCATGTCAACACTGCACCAAACTTAATAATTGAGCATTACGTAGTGCTCAAGATGGCGTATTTGACCAGCATAAAACAAAGTACGGACAGTATACTTCTAATAAAAAAATCCACCTTGTTCATAATTTCGAACAACACAACGAATTATTGAATAATTTTCACTTAAATACACACCAAAATGCAAAAGGAGAAGTTGCGTAATTCCCATACAAAAAAAAAAAAAAAAAAAAAAAAGAAATCTTAGGCTCTTAGCTGAAAAGCAGACAAGGAGAAGTATATGGAGTAGATTTCTGTCTTTTCTGTCCGAGCCCGGCCCATAAAAATTTAAGATTTAAAACAGGCTAATCCTACTTGCGAAGTTACGGTAGCAATGCTGGGCTGCTGTAGCAATAGGGACGATGTCTTTGTGCTTCGTCCGAGTATACTCGACACACTGAAAATTGCATTAGGTTTTGTTAATTCGTGGTATCCTAATGATGTTGACAATGATGGGAATGATTGAACATTATATGCTTATACAGAATTAGAGGCAAGTTCAATTTGTAATAAACATATAACAATCACTTGCTGAGCATTTACTCTAGCATCAACATACATGATTGTATACATACATATAATAGCCATTTCAAAACTAACAATGGCTTTTTTTTTCTGATGAATTGTTAGTGTACTCTCCCAATCAATAAAATGGCATCGTTGATTCAACATACAAACAGGAAAATTTGCAACTCGACTGATTTTCCAAGGAAACAAAATTAAAACACAACAAAAAATTTAGCTCCAAAAGCTAATCAAAGTATACCCTTAAATAGGAAATTATCAGCAAGAGGCATTTAGTATGCTAAATTATTTAGTAAACCCATATTTAAAGAAAAAAAGAATTATGTCTCATTTGTGAGCAGTTATCTCTTTTATGATGCCTTCTGTAAGTGTATCCACATCATAATTCTTTCCAAAAAATTTGACAAACTCCATCTTTGGGTTCATCAAGTACCTGAAAATGGCAGACAAAATCAGTATGAAAAGTAGAATATCGATTGAATAATAACTTCAGAGAACATAAAACATAAAAGAAGTACAGTGAGCTGCAAGAAACAACAAACAAATCTCCTGTGTCTTATTATAACTGGAGGCTAGAAGTCGCTTGCGTCAACTACAGAACTGAATGCCTAGGTACAAAATTCAAACTATAGAACATACCATCACTAGTACCAAATACCTATCCACACTGCATTCCTGTATGGCAACTGAGAAGTACGCTACCCCGAGCAAGTGTTATATACCTTTCTATATTTCTGACAATTCACTTTTTCAAATTCAGAACTTTACACAAGGGAAACAATAATTGATTGATTAAACTGGTATAATGGGTTTCTTGCCTGATGGAACACCATGACTCAGTGCAAGAGCCAAATGTAACTGATCCAGAACAATCCGCATAAACCCGAATTGATTTGGAATCATCAGTCAAAAATTACAGAACCCAAAGCAATCAACCCAGACAAGTGGAACATGATCTTAACCTGACTGGAAAATAAATATAAGTTGAAAGGACATGCACTCTGATTAAAAAGTTTGAAATGATCTACACCCAACTCAAAACCCAACCAAAAAACAAATGACTAGTCTACCCAAAATTGACCCAACCAAAAAAGGAAATGGAGCAGAAGATCCAAATGGATAACTCAAGACCTCAATTTGATGCAGAGCAATCATGACTAGAACAAAACACAACCAAGGAGAGAAATTGACTAAAACAGTCAAACCTTAAAGGACCAAAGAATGGTCGACAAGGTAACAGTTTGTTCACCTTACAACTACAGACTGTAAATAGATTAGAGGTAAAGTGCATACATGACAATAGAATGGTCGACAAGGTAATCAGAGTCTTGCTCATCAGTCTTCATATAATAAACTCGGAATGCACGCGCAACTTGCCTTATTTCATCTGACTTACCAGTTAACCCTATCAATCTTGGATGAAACTCTGCAAAAGAACTATACCAGATTAATTAACATAACATTGCATATAACATTTTGTGGTAAGACCCACTTGTAATTACAAATGCTCACAAATTACAACACGATCTCAATACAGTACCAGCCATGTCTTGCCCTAGTACAGTAACAGTCAGTTTACACCAAAACCAAAATCTCGTAAGTCGCAACTTGGGCCTGATCATGGGATTTAGATATTCAGTACAAGTGGCAATTGCCTGATCATGGGATTTAGATATTCGGTACAAGTGGCAACTTGCCTGATCGTGGGATTTAGATATTCGTTACAAGTTGCAACTTGCCTGATCATGGGATTTAGACATTCGGTACAATTAGCTATCAGCACAGACTGATGCAAAAATGCAAGCCTATGTTGTAAGTAGAAAAAGTTAAAATTCATTAAGAAGATAGAATGCAAACCATTAACATAATCGTGAATTTGCTCCACAGTATCTCTCTCAGGATCAACTGATATAAAAACAGGTACAATTTCCATCTTTGTCTTCTCCTCTACATGTTACATAATTAAAGAACCATTTATCTGTTAGTAGTGATAAGTGAACCATATTAGCACAGTCAGGCCTTGGCATTTCTGCCAGTATAATCAAGCCTTATAATTGAAGGTTCAAATTTGAGGGCAATTTAAGGCTAAATTGATCGAACTGATTCTCATTCTCACAAATTCAGCCTAAGGGAATTGAGCTAGCACTGACTTGTGCAACTGCCTCAGCTAAGCTTTAATTTAACTTCAACGTTCAATTAACATGCCAAATCCAAAAATGAAAAGAGAAAAAAAAAAAAAACCAAAGACCCAAAGAAGTGCAAAAGATTTTTCTCAAATTGGTGCATGTATAAGTTCAACTAGGTAACACAAGAAGTCTTATAACATACTGATCTTATCGATAGCAGTGACCATTTTTTGGAGCTCATCAGGGCAGATATCAGGGCAGTGAGTGAACCCGAAGTAGATCAATGTCCATTTTCCCAAAAAGTTCTTGTCAGTTTTTATATTTCCATTATGATCCACCAGCTTGAATGGGCCCCCTATGGCAGCAGTGCCAGCTGATGGCCCAGGCTTCACCGAACTCGTTCTTGATTTCAATTCTGTAATGATAACAGAAAGTAAGATTGTATATTATAGTTCTAAATTTTGTTATTCTTTTAATCTGTAATTCTAAGAAGACAATGACTGGAAGTTTGGAACACTTGAAAAGTCAATTTCTCGTTTAACATTGTGCTAAAATAAACCTATCTAAAGTGGGAATTCAAATTAAAGAACAATGCCTAAAGCATAATTCATCAATTCATATATGGTCCCTGAAGTGTAGATGTTCCCATTTGGTCATAAGCTTTACAATTTGTATCATATATTTGGACGAAATTTGAGACAAAATCTTACATCAACAATGAGGTACATGAAATTAGATTTATATGCTTGTATTCCTTCAGTGTAGATGTTCTCATTTGCTCGCATAATTTTGTTTACATTTTTTTAATCAGAAACCAAAACAAGAGAAACTGTCACAAATCAAAATTTCAAGGATCAAAATGCAAATTATTAATATTATACTATTTCAGAGACCAATGGAAAATATGGTATTTAAGGGACCAATCGGTGTAATTTGCTTCCAAGGACAAATATCCTATTGCCGCTATGAAGCAATTGAAAATCATCATAAACTTACAGTTCTGCTTTTAGTAAAATATGGCACTGTTTATGCTCTGAGTGCTCACTCCCTCTTTCTCTTCATGAACAATGATAGAGTAGGGAAGTGGTGCAATGCATTCAAGGATACATAGTTAATTTGATATATTTCAGGGCTAAACAAGAAATCTCTCTCCAAGAAAACCTAAAGCTTCAACTCACCAAAGTACCTTCAATATGCTGCTTCTTCTCCCTGTCGTAGTAAATGACAATTCCTCCTCCAGTTATCAGCAGTAAAATGAGGCTCAACCATGATACTGGCTGCATATGTCATTCAAACGGTTACAAATTGTGCAACCATGTTAAATTAATTTTGTTTTGTCATTCATTCATTTTTGTAAAAAAAACTTTTAACAGAGCCATGAATATAAGTTATTGTTTAACTTATTACTTTGTAGTAATTTTGATATTTACGTAATTGATTACCCCTCCACGGACGTCTTTCTTGGAAGAACCATTCTTGCCTGATCCACTGTCTCCTTTTCCCTTGTCATAATCAGATTTTGGCAATGTTTTTGTATCACTTTGCCCTTCTGAAGTATCAGTCTTGCCTGATCCACTGTCTCCTTTTCCCTTGTCAGAATCAGATTTTGGCAATGTTTTCATATCACTTTGCCCTCCTGAAGTTGTAGACACACTATATATATATCGATTGAACAGGGTCCCCGAAGCACTTGTCTGTGATAATGCAGTAAGCTGCCAAAAACAATGTTAATAGTTTGTGGCATATGACAATTTACAAACCAATGTTTTTCAGGTTGGATGATACCAATTGCGTTCGTTACATTTTGGATGCCACTATCAGTATAATATAGAAAGGTACTCACCACATACCATGAGGGCAATTCTTTTAGCATATCTATAACTTAGGTTCACCTTTCATAGAGCTGCAAATATACAAAAATCAAAACCCATAAAAGAAGAGCCACCTGAGGGGAGCTTCTGTGTAGAGGTTGAAGAATGGTTTGGCATCTCTTAAATCCAATCATTCCTCTTACCAAGCCTATTAAAGAAATTAGTAATTCACATTAAACTTGACAATAAAATGCATGAACCAGTAGAGTAATGGTATGTACCAGCTGATATGCAACCCAGTTTGGTACTGTTGAACTTCAGTTTTCCTTTGAGGTCTTCTTTTTTTTTTCTTTTAGGATGCCTAATACAATGCTGATTAATAATTGAAGTTTTACCATGAAAAAGTAACATAAACATATGGCCAAAAATCATCAGAATGTACCAGCCGGATTGGTACTAAATTGGTCTAGTTATGTTGGTTTAATCTGGTACAACATACAAGTATGATAGAGAGAGAGAGAGAGAGAGAGAGAGAACCTCTGTAGCTCCCCATTTTTGATGAAGACAGAGTATTTGCGATTTGAATAAAAAATCAAATTTGTTGAATAGAGAGATTCCTAAAACATGATTCCAGAGACGAGAAAAGAGAGGGGAAAAAAAAAACCAAGTCAACCAGAGAAAACATCAAATTTGAACCAAATAATTCAACACTTTCTTCACCGGATAACTCCTAAAATACTACAATCGAAATTAAGTACGATAAGATCTTAGATCTTATCATACATTAACTTATTCAACTTCTCCTATTAGGGTTAGCTACAGCGAGAACAACCTGTTGTTTCAGAGAGAACAATGAAGAAAAGAATACGTAGAAGAGGAGAGAATATTGAAGAGAGCCTACCAGCTTCGCAATTGGGATACGAAGAAAAATGGCGTACAGCTTCGACCAGGGTTCAGGGTTTTCGACTGAGGATTCTACCTCCTGCTATAGGGTCGAGTCCGCATCCTCTAAGGTAACAGAATATTTTAGTTTATATTTGGACCGTCCAATCAGAATTTGCGCCAATCCGACCCAAGGTGGAATGCACGTCCCCTTTAATATTCGTGCCAAAACAAATCGAACGGTCCAGATCTAACCTCAAAATTTCTGTTACCTCAGGTTAAATGAATTTGAGTCTGGCTGTGTGCGTAAGATTTAAATCGGATCCAAGAAAGAACAGAAGTATGACTTGTCCATTTTATAAATTTATAGGCCCGGCCGGGTATATATTCTCGGCCCAATATTGCATCAGATTCTGGGATCGGTGGACGTATATGAAAGACACGGTCAAACACAGGACACGTCCTGAACACAACACAGATTTGTCTTAGACACGTTGCACATGATTTATCCCAAGTTCACTTGGACATGCACGGATAGCTCTCCGTCATATGAGTACGTTTGGATGAACTCTAGAATAGCTAGAATAGCTACTGTTTAGAATAGTAAATAAGAATAGCTACTGTTTAAGAACAGTGCTAACTCAAGCTATTCGGAATAGTGAAAAAGTTGTTTAGATTGCATATTTGGAATAGAGATTGGAGGGAATGAATAAAGTAATAATTTATGTGTTAGATTAAATATAATACAACATAATATTAATTTAAATATTAAATGTAATATAATATTATTTTAAATATTAGATTAGTATTAAATATAATATAATATTAGTTTAAATATTAAATATAATATAATATTAGGTTAAATGTTAAATGTAATATAATATTAATTTAAATATTAGATTAGTATTAAATAAAATATTAGATTAAATGTAATATAATATTAGTTCAAATATTAAATGTAATATAATATTAGTTTAAATATTAAATGCAATATAATATTATTTTAAAAATTAGATTAGTATTAAATAAAATATTAGATTAAATGTAATATAATATTAGTTTAAATATTAAATGTAATATAATATTAGTTTAAATATTAAATGTAATATAATATTAGTTTAAATATTAAATGCAATATAATATTATTTTAAAAATTAGATTAGTATTAAATAAAATATTAGATTAAATGTAATATAATATTAGTTTCAATATTAAATGTAATATAATATTAGTTTAAATATTAAATGTAATATAATATTATTTTAAAAATAAGATTAGTATTAAATAAAATATTAGATTAAATGTAATATAATATTAGTTTAAGAGTAGAACTAGGGTGCTCCTAAGCTCACCAAGCCCTTCCGTGAGCGCAACTCTAAAACCTATCGAATTGACTTCAAACGACATTTCCAAACCGTTAGATGTTCAATCTATATTAAAATGTGCTTGGAGACCAAATTTTACATTTTTTGGAATTTTTTTACTATTTATTAAGATGGTTTGAAAATCGCTGTTTTTCAATGGTGTAAAATTTTAATAAAAACAGCAATTTTCAAACCATCTTAATAAATAGTAAAAAATTCCAAAAAATGTAAAATTTGGTCTCCAAGCACATTTTAATATAGATTGAACATCTAACGGTTTGAAAATGTCGTTTGAAGTCAATTCGATAGATTTTAGAATCGCGCTCACGAAGGGCTTGGTGAGCTTAGGAGCACCCTAGTTCTACTCTTAGTTTAATATTAAATGTAATATAAAGTTATTTTAAATATTAAATGTAATATAATATTAGTTTAAATATTAAATGTAATATTATTATTTTAAAAATTAGATTAGTATTAAATAAAATATTAGATTAAATGTAATATAATATTAGTTTAAATATTAAATGTAATATAATATTATTTTAAATATTAGATTAGTATTAAATAAAATATTAGATTAAATGTAATATAATATTAGTTTAAATATAATACAATATAATATTAATTTAATTATTAAATGTAATATAATATTATTATTAAATGTAATATAATATGAGGAGGGATCTAATTACACCTTTTTTGGTGACACACTTTGACACCTACCATTTTTAAAGTCCAAATAGTCGATTTAAACCGTTCAACATGATGGATATATTAAAATGTGCTTGGAGATCAAATTTTACATTTTTTTGAATTTTTTTGCTATTTATTAAGATGGTTACAAAAATCGTTGTTTTCAGACCATTGAAAAACAGCGATTTTGTAACCATCTTAATAAATAGTAAAAAAAATTCAAAAAAATGTAAAATTTGATCTCCAAGCACATTTTAATATGGTGATCATGTTGAACGGTTCGGATCGACTGTTTGGATTTTGAAATCGCAAAATTGATCTATATAAAAAACGGTGTCATGATGTGTCACCAAAAAAGGTGTAATTGGATCCCTCCTCATATAATATTATTTTAAATATTAGATTAGTATTAAATAAAATATTAGATTAAATATAATATAATATTAGATTAAATATAATATAATATTAGATTAAATATAATATAATATAATATTAATTTAAATATTAAATGTAATATAATATTATTTTAAATATTAGATTAGTATTAAATAAAATATTAGATTAAATATAATACAATATAATTTTAATTTAAATATTAAATGTAATATAATATTAGTTTAAATATTAGATTAGTATTAATATTGAAAACAACAAATGTTATTCCATGTTTTTGTAAGAATAGCGAATAGCTCTATTCTCCCTATTCCGAATAGCTCTATTTCTCGTTTGGATTGTCCTTTTTCCGAATAGCAATGTTATTTTAAGAATAGTGCTATTCTTAGTGCATCCAAACATAACCTATAAGAACAAGAATTACATTGAGATAGGTAGCATCGTTACTAGTGATTTTCATTACGTACTATGGCATGTGGCATGTGGCAATTAAATTAGATTTCTCACGCATTATCTGGTGCTGTTTTTAAATGGTGAGAGGTGGCGTGCTGTGATTAAGTGTGACATATATTTAATTATTTTTTTAATTTAAGTTATTTTATTAATCTCGTATTTTTAGGGGTGTCAATAGGTACAATAAGAGTCGGATAGAAATATTTTTATATCTGTATCCATACTTGTATTCTATCTTTATCCGTTATAGTTGTCGGGTAACGAAATGGTAGCGGGTAAATAACGGATAATGCTAATATAATAATTATTTTTATTATTTATTATATAAAACATTAAAATACATTCATTTCACATATAAATATATGTGTGTGTGTGTTTCGAAGGTCTAAACTTTATTGGAATTTGTTGATATTTATTTACATATTTTAATGGTTAATTAAGTGTAACACTACTATCAAGAATAGTTGAAGAATGAATATTCATTACTCATTAATATATATATATATATATATATATATAGAGAGAGAGAGAGAGAGAGAGAGTAGGGCTATTGTACTTCGCGAAGTAAAGCCAATGTTTTACTTCACGCTCATATCAAGAATAGTAAAAATTAATAATAGCAAAAACTAATGAATAAAGAGTTTGAGAGAATTCGTATCTGTCTATATTAAATGAAAGTCATCAAGTGCCGAATTGTCTTATTTAATATAATTGTGAAGCAACAATAGTTAACAACCAACATAGATTAGGTGCTGAATTATCATCAATTTATCATTAGGTGTTAATATTTAATAGTTATTTGGTGCTGAATTCGCATCAATTTATAGTCTCGGCCACATTATTTAACAACCAAAATAGATTATCAACATAGAAACAACAATTAAATAAACATAACACATCATAACTTAAAAAGTCTGAAAATCATATAAAAATAACATCACAAGTTTAAAATAAATTAACATAGCATAAAATAACATAAAATGCCCGAATTACATAGAAAGTTAGAATTACATAAAAAGTACTATTATAAAACAACACTATTCTTTGAAGCTAGTGATCGAGCTCCTTTTGTTATGTTTTTTTATATTTTTCCGATTTTTTTGGTCTAATTTGGAGTCTCAATTAATTTTTTTTTTGTCTAATTTGATGTCCCACATTTAAAAAAAAAATGTCAGTTTTTGTTCTCATTTGGAGTCCCACACACATATATATATGAGGAGGGATCAAGTTACAACAATTTTGAGTTACAACAATGTTACAACAATGATTTTTTGCGATTTCAAATTCCAAATCGTCAATCCAAACCGTTCAACATGATCTCCATAATAAAATGTGCTTCCAGATCAAATTTTACATTTTTTTGAATTATTTATTATTTATTAAGATGGGTACAAAATTCAATGGTCTGAATTTGACTAGTTTTTCTACCGATCTAAAAAAATAGTAAAAAAATTCAAAAAAAATGTAAAAGTTGATCTGGAAGCACATTTTATTATGGAGATCATGTTGAACGGTTTGGACCGACGATTTGGACTTTGAAATCACAAAAAACGGTTGTTGTAACATTGTTGTAACTCAAAATTGTTGTAACTTGATCCCTCCTCTCTCTCTCTCTCTATATATATATATATATAGAGAGAGAGAGAGAGAGAGAGATAGACTAATATGCTTTCGGTAGCACTTCGGTCGAAAGTGCTACCGATTCAAAATCCAAACAGTCGATCCAAACTGTTCAAGTTGTTCTCCATATTAAAATCTGCTTGAAGACCAAATTTTACATTTTTTGGAATTTTTTTACTATTTATTAAGCCACTTTGAAAATTGCTGATCACATTGTCCAGAATTTGGTTGCACTGTTTTTTTACTATTTATTTTTTCTAGGACGCAAGGTAAATTAGTATGGCCCGTAGGGCTGTAAACGAGCTGGGCCCTAGCTAAGTTCGTTAATTCTGGACCGAGCGAGTTGGACCTAGGGCATCCGAGCTAAAATCTCAGCTCAAACTCGTGATGAGTCAGACCGAGCTGACGAGCTGGCTCGCTGAGTCTGGTTGGATCTTGTTTTAACCGAGCCAGGCCGAGCTGGACCGAGCCAGACTGAGCTGGATAGTATAAAATATACACAAATTCATACAAATTTACAAATTAAAGCCTAGCCGAGCTAGTGACGAGCTGGCTCGTTAACAGCTCGGTCCACTAACGAGCGAACTGTTAGCGAACGAGTCAGGTGCAAGTCATGATCGAGCCGCGAGCTACGAGCTTTCCTGACACCCCTACTGTATGGGCCACCGGGCATAATTGCGTATGCAGTCTTAACAAGTTGACATTTGAATATTGTTCCTTGCTATTAGACCAGCTCACCAGCTTCTTTTAGCTTTATATATCCAATCAACTGAGAAAGGGGTTTATACTTTATACTCACAATAAATCATGGGGCCCAAACCCCTCTGTCCCATTTCCCTAATACTCTTCTACTGTTTCTCTATTACCTTCATCTTGTACCCTTGTTCTTGTTCTCGTGTAGTTGGCTATGGCTACAAGGTCGGATCTGTCGTGCGGGACTCATCAGAGAGGTGGCTCAGTGCCGAGCTTTCGGTCGTAAAGAAATCTTCGGTGTATGGAGACGATATTGAGAATCTGAATCTCGTTGCAAGGTAATGCATTAATAATTTGTTTCAAAGGGTTTTATTATCTGAACCTTCAGTGTAATGGATATTAGCATATTTGTTCTGAGCATGAACCCAAATATAGTAGATATATAGGTAAACTCAATTCTCAAACTCTAAAATAGAGTCAATTTGTAAATTACTGAAAGGTCAAGAGAACTTCAATTTGAGGTATTCTTGTAAAATGTAGCAGTTAGTGTATTGAGGTATTCTTGAAATGTCGCAGTTGTAGCATGAATCAGGCACCAACAAATCTCAAGTAAAATGTATCATGAACAACACAGCGTAGTGCCACACAGATCTCCAAATAATAATTAATTAAGCTTTGTGGGTGCCTGATTTATTATAGTTTTGAATTGCATTATATGATAATAACAAGTCAATTGTTACTCAACGGGTCCAATTCGTGTTAGAAATGATCGAGAGGCTCATTTACAATCTGTCTTCTCATTTTGTTTCTGTTCATAATTGCTTTTCTCTGCTCGCTCTTGCTCTCAAAGCGTCGGGTTACCGGTTACGGTATCATTTCATATCAGTGTCTATGGACTCATCCAAAGTCTTGATTTATTTTCGAAGCAAGTTTTAGCGCATATAATGTAACTTTTTTTTCCATAGGTTGGTTAATTATAGGTATGTTGATTTATAAAGCAATGCAATTTTGTTCTGTTTACTTCATAAAAAAAAAAGCACCACTAGCATTTATTATGTTTTAATTAATTTATTTATCTTCCTTATGCAGCTATGAGACCGAGGACCGGTTGCATGTCAGAATAACTGATTCGAAGCACCAGAGATGGGAAATCCCACAACATGTCATACCTCGCGAACCAGTTCTCACTTGCAGATTCATGCCCAAAAGCAACCGGTCTGGATCCAAACCAGAAACACAAATCCTCTCGTCAGAAAACTCCGACCTAGTTTTCGCCCTCCACACCACATCACCATCTCGATTTACTGTATCTCGTCGATCAACTGGAGATATACTTTTCGACACTTCACCTAGAATTGTGTTCAAGGATAAATACTTAGAGATCACTTCGAATATACCTCCTGAAATATCAAACCTATACGGTTTGGGAGAGCATACCAAAAGAACTTTTAGGCTGGTAACAAATGATACATTTACATTGTGGAATGCAGATACAGCAGCATTCGCAGAGGATCTAAATTTGTATGGGTCCCATCCATTTTACATGGATGTGCGATCTTCTCCAGCCGGGGCAACACATGGCGTGCTACTATTGAATAGTAACGGAATGGATGTGGTGTATGGAGGGTCCTATATAACATACAAGGTGATTGGAGGCATTTTCGACTTCTATTTCTTTTCCGGGCCAACACCGCTTGAGGTTGTGGATCAATATACTGAACTTATTGGGCGACCAGCTCCTATGCCTTACTGGTCTTTTGGTTAGTAAAATGATCTTTGCCCTTAATTTTAAAATAGGAAAGGTTAAAAAAAAAAGAGGCATGAAAGGCTTGATGTTTATTTTTCGTGTTTTGTAAGGCTATTGAAATTTTTTATTTTTATTTAACATTGCATTATTCTAATTTTCTAACAGGATTCCACCAATGCCGGTGGGGGTACAAAAATGTATCGGATCTAAAGAGCGTAGTGGCAGGATATGCCGAAGCAAATATTCCACTTGAAGTGATGTGGACTGACATCGATTATATGAATGCTTACAAGGATTTCACGCTTGATCCAATCAATTTTCCTGCTGAAGAGATGAAAAAGTTTGTTGATAAACTTCATGAAAATGGGCAGAAATATGTTGTAATCATCGACCCAGGTAAATGAGAACTTTAATAATTATTCATTGATAAGTAGTTTCAGAGTAAATGTTGCTTAAATTTATTTTTTTAGTAGTATTTTGATGGGATCTTCTTTTATATTTATATTTTCAGAATTCTGTTGAGTTGACTGAATATGCTATTGGCATTGTTTTTCAACTTTATATCCTAGAATGTTTCACTTAATTTTTATCTTTAATTGGTAGGTATTAGTGTGAATGAAAGCTATCCAACCTTTTTACGAGGAATGCAAGATGATGTATTTCTAAAATGGAATGGGACAAACTATCTCGGGAAGGTCTGGCCGGGACCCGTTTATTTCCCAGATTTTCTAAATCCAGCTGCTGTGGAATTTTGGGCTCGTGAAATCTCAATCTTTCGGAAAACCTTGCCAGTGGATAGCCTATGGATAGACATGAACGAACTATCCAATTTCATAAATCCTCATGTGCTAAATTCCCTTGATGACCCGCCATACAAAATCAACAACTCCGGTGTGAAAAGACGCCTTGATGGCAAAACAGTACCAGCATCCGCAATCCACTATGGCAATGTGACGGAATACAATGCACATAATTTGCACGGGTTTCTTGAGTCGAGGGCTACTAACTATGCATTGATAAAGGATACTGGTAAAAGACCATTTGTTCTTACTAGGTCAACCTTTGTCGGTTCTGGCAAGTACGCAGCTCACTGGACTGGTGATAATGCCGCAACTTGGAACGATTTGGGATACTCTATCCCGACCATTCTTAATTTCGGATTGTTTGGTATTCCAATGATTGGAGCAGATATTTGTGGGTTTAGTGGTGACACAACCGAGGAGCTTTGCAATCGCTGGATCCAGGTACATGAATTTAATATACAATTTTCACATTCCATATTGTTGTTATTAACACGCATTTCCTTGTCATGGAATTGACTAATACTATTATCTTGTCCCAGAACATTCTAACATAAAACCAATGACAAAGTTACAAGAAAAGTTGCTGAATTCGTTCTATTTTCTATTTTTAAAGCTTGGTGCATTCTACCCGTTTTCAAGAGACCATTCTGAAATTGACACAGTCCGACGTGAGCTCTATCTTTGGGACTCTGTTGCCAAGTCAGCAAAAAAGGCTCTTGGTCTTCGCTACCGCCTCCTACCATACTTCTATACACTCATGTACGGGGCTCACATGACCGGTGCACCAATTGCACGACCCCTTTTCTTCTCCTTCCCACAAGACACTAACACCTACGGCATAAACACCCAATTCTTATTAGGCAATGGTGTCATGATATCGCCAGTGCTTAATCCGGGAGAAGTAACAGTAAATGCGTATATCCCCAAAGGGAGGTGGTTCAATCTTTTTGACTATGCACAAATCATTCATGAAGATAATGGTACCCATGTCACTATCGATGCGCCAGAGGATATGATCAATGTTCATTTGAATGGAGGGAATATAATTCCCATGCAACAAGAGGCATTAACTACAGATTTAGTCAAAAAGAGCGGATTTGAATTGTTGGTTGCATATGGTGAGGAGAGGATTGCAATTGGAGAGCTGTTTTTGGATGATGGCGAATCCGTGGAAATGGTAGGAGATGAAAATCATTGGAGTTTAATTAGTTTTGAAAGTGAGGTAGTTGAAGGTAGTGAAATTAGGATTAGGTCAAAAGTGATGAATGGAGGAGACGGTTTTGGCAAAGACATGGTTGTAGAGAATATCGTTTTCTTGGGTTTGGATTTTGGTTTGAAGGTACATGGAGTTTTAATAAATGGAAATTATTCAAATGTGAAGGTTGAGTATGAAAAAAAGGGTGATTTTGGAGCTATGGAGATTCAAGGACTTAAGCAATCAATTAGCAACGAGTTTGAGATTAAAATTGAGATTTCAGGAGCTAAATCTTGAGTGTTGTATTGAAGCTAAATTTTTAGTGTTTAGAGATGCTCATATGCGTGTATTGTTGACGATGCAACTATGATCGGCTTTTAGACCCTATATGGTATAAAACAACTTCTTGAACCCAACAACGAATTATCTAATATTCACAAATTGTCATGTGAGCTTAATCCAAATACCAATAAAGGTAACAAAAAACAAACTCCAGTTGTAACTTGGGAAAAAGAAATTTCAGAGACCATATTCAAAGCATCACTTTGCCCTTCATGAAATTTCTTTATTTACTTTCTTGTTCTTTTGTTGACTGTCTTCATCTATTTTGCTTTTCTTTCTTTGATTGGAGCTTTGAAACAATGAAAGGGGAGGGCTATGTGATATTTGGGTTCATCTCATGATGAACAAGAAAGCACAATAGTTCAATGACCAAATAAAGTGCCTTTCTCTTTACTGTTTTAATAAAAAATATATATACATAAATATAATAAAATTTCTGTTTTATTTAGATATTAGGGTTCATGCTCCTCCTTTGCTGTCTTGTTTCAAAAATGAGTATTTATTATGAACAAAATAAATAAAATGGGCATTAAAAGTACAAAAATGCAATTTCTCCTTTGCTGCCTCCTTTTTGCTTCTTTCTCAAATACACTCTTTGATTCTAGTGTAAAATGGTTAAATAGCAAGGATATGAGAGCAGAAACTTGACAGCTCCACTTATATCTAACCTATTCAAATCATTTTATTTAAAGGGATCAAAGAGTAATAAATGGAAATAAATAAAAATGAAATATAGAGCCCGGTAAAGTAGAAGCTTGACAGCTCCCTGCTAGATACTCTTTAATGGGACCTATGTTGCAAATATGGATCTTAATTGGTCAATGTTCATGTATGAATTTACAAGAAAAATTGAGAAGTTAAAGGACATATGTGTTACGACCTTACTTGAACAGGATCTGTTCTATAGGATCGTACTACTGCTTCCTTGAGAGCAAAGGAGACAGGCACCTAAGTTTGGTTGATGAGCAATGACTACTGGACCAGAGCGTGATTAATGGCTCTGATTTCTCTTCAGGGAGAGATCCGTGGCTGTAGAGGATCGTTCCCAGCTTACTCCGGTCTGCTGGGGTGGCTCAGTGGTTGTCTGACAGACTACCCCAATATTTTTTTCGTTTTTTACTGCAGTTTGCTGGGCAATTTGGAGACAACGCAACACTAAGATCTTTGAGGGAAAGTTTTTCCCATCAGAGAGGACTGCAGAGTGGGCGATTCATGAGGCAAGGCTTTGGTGCACTGTACGCTGCATGGTGTAATTAGGATAGATGCGTGTTTATTAAGTTTGTAGACGATATGTTGTTTCACTTTGACAGCCACTGTCAAATCTCTCAAAAAAAATAAATAAATAAATAAATAAAGGACATATGTGCAAATAGTGAGGAAATATGGACTAAACTGCAAATAGACATCAGCTATGCTGAGCATTGTTAATTGTCGTGTTAATCCAATGATTTTCCAATGATTTGTCCCTTAATCAAGATGAAAGAACACTTAAATCATGATTTTAACAAAATCAGGGACCTCCCTGCATAAATGAAAGCTTTGACAACCTTTTGATGTTTAAATCTGCTGATTAAATGAACTCTTGGAGCTTCAATCATCTTTTCTCTTTTTCTGGTATGGTTACCAACGGTCTAAACTGATCTGAGCACTGTTACACAACTAACCGGACCTCTGCTCTTGTTGTTGACACCCAAAACCAGCCCCTGGTACATGACCAAGCAAGGGCTCAGCAGCTAAGCACAATATAGGTGCTACTGCTACAAGACAAACACCAAAAACCAAGAAATTGACATGTTCTGGTAAACCAGTCAGTGAAGACCAGTACAGGGACCAAAATGCAAAACAAACGGTACTGGTAAATAAAGGACTCAAAAACACACATTTTAGACCCAAATTTTACATTTATAGCATTTTTATATGATTTACTAGCTATATTCAAAGTTGGCTTTCTGAAATACAAAACTGCTGAAATTGTATCTTTTACCAGCAAATACCCCTGCCTTGGCATGACCTTTAAGCATAGAAAAAGAACTGCAAAAATCATCAAAATTCACAGAATATAGATCAGGATCTCCTCTGTAAATCCATATAAAAAACACAAAATTTGGTTTAGCCAATTGTCAGAAATTGATTTTTAAAGTTCAGAAAAAGAAACCAGAAAACTGCTGTTTTTTTTTGCATATTTTATCAATCTGCCCCTGCATTCAATCACCTATTAAAAATAGCTAGAAAATTACAAAAATTCTAAAAATTGGCATGCATGTAGATTAGACTTTGCTCTACATTTTCAAAAAAAGAAAAAAAAATGGTTTTGTAAATTGTCCAGAATAAATTTTTAAAAATTGGTTGTCAAAACAGCAAAACTGCAGCTGAAAACAAAATACCAGCAAATACCCTTGCACAAAAACATACATTTGACATAGCTCTGAATTGAGTTTGATAAAACTGTTGTACAGGCATATAGATCATGACTTAATGAACATTTTTATATAAATGACACAATTTGATGTAGCCAACTGGCGGGAATTGATCTTCAAAGTTCGACAGTTCAGAAAAAAACAGAAAACTGCTGTTTACCAGAAAACTGCACTATTGTGCTGTATTGAAACATTGATGGAGCCCTGTATGTTATACCTTAAATCCTCAATTTTTTATGGCTTGTAGAACAAACAACAAGGAACAATCTGGGCAAATTCCAGCTTGAAATGATAAGCCGATGAAGAGAAATCCAAATCACAAGGTAGTACTCTGCACAGATTCCGAAATTGCTGATACAGCAGGGGTGTTGATACACAAATGAGTGAAAACCTATGAAAGAAAATTCATGATGAGCGGATAAAATTCAGTACGAACCCTGACACATATTAGAGGGTTTCTGTAAAGTTTAATCATACACTTGAAGTTCAAAATCAAGAAGAAAATAAGTCACAATTAAGGGACAAATCTGAAACACGGTTACTGCTCAGGTCACCACTTCTCACCTCTGTTTGACATAGCTAAACACCATGAAAAATCATGAAAATTGGCTGACTTGTAGTTTATACATCATAGCATAATACCGTAAAGTTTCATTCAAAATCTCAAAGTAAATCAAAAGATATCAAGTCCCAAAAATTGACCAAACTGGTAAAAAACACTTGTGAAACAGCAGCTTCCAAATTTACCTCTGCCTTTGCATAGCCTTTAAGCCTATAAATAATGCTCCAAAAATTGTGAAACTTTGCAGAATTGTAGCTTGTATCATCCTCTGTAAATCCATATGTTGTACAAAAATATCTGTTTATTATACTGTCCGCAATTGAACTTCAAAAATTGCACTAAAATGAAAAATGTTGCATACATGTTATAGAGCACACACACACACACACACACATGTCCAAACATGAGAACCAACCAACCAAATTCAAAGCCAGTACATTAGCCCCTCTTTTAGCCCCATTATTCAGTTCACAAAAACATAGGCACAATTGCACAAATCCTAGAATGAACGAGGTATTCAGTTTGACTCGGAAAGGTCTACTGATGTAATTAACGGCGGGGGCTTGCGCCTGCGGGAGTTAAACGTCTCCATAATCAATAAACTCTCTTGATGGACTGATTATGAACGATAGGCCCATCGAGGGTGAACCAGAAGGAATAGCAGGAAGAAATGAATGTCTCAAGTTCTATGTCTTCTCTATGCCTTGAAAACAGAGAGCACCGAATCCTGAAACATTATACGCGCATGCACACACCTTCCCTTTAGTGCAACTTTCTGCGCCCTACAAGATGCATTACCATTAGTGTGGCCGGAGACTAAGACAAGACATGATCACGACAAGCAACCCATATTGATTCATGCATGTAAGAGGGCAACTTCCTTGCTTTTCATCATCACGTCCCAGCAAAATCTGGATGCAAAGATGAGATAAACATATTAGTATGGATAAATTCAAAGATACAAAATAACTCAAAAGTCTCAGTACGTGTAAGAAAATTTGTGTACAAGTTTACGACTTCTCAAAATTAGTACATCTTAAAGAATACCTCTAGGAAGCCCCTTCTTCCTTTTGGAAAATCAATTAAAGGTTACACACTTAACTATTCGAAGTGTTTAGAGATGTTCATATGAGTGTATTAACTGTTAGCGATGCAACTAAGATCAGCTTTTGGACCCTCTATGGTATAATTAAGAACAACTACTATGAACCCAACAATTAATGAATTATCTGATATTCATAAATTGTCATATGAGCTTATAGTCCAAATACTATTAAAGGTCACAAAAAACAAACTCCAATTCCAACCCACGACATAAAAATTGAGCAATTGAATTTCTCACTGTCACAATCAGTGCATATAAGTAACATAATGAACACTCCCATGCAAATACCAGGACCCCTTATTACAACAATGATACAGCAAGCTTCTACCACAGAAGATCAAGCCTCACAAAATGACACCTCAACGGATTGATTCCATTTTGTCTGTTTGTATGAGCTGTTATTCTATTTGTCTGTTTGCATGTGCTGGTTTTGTATCGTAGTTTAGATAATCACTCCATAAATGTAATAGGAACCTGGAGATGTAAATCAATCAAAACAGAATAATGAAAATCATTTCAAATCTCTTTCTCTAATTCTCTTGATAATCCCCTTTACCCCTATTACTTTTGCATAGTTTAAAGATACCATGATGCATTACTTGATCTCAGTCTGCTATTTAATTTATTTTTTCAAGTTCTAGTTCGTTACTATCGATGCTAAATCAAATGTGCACCAATTTAGCGACGTGCATGTTTACCTCGGAGAGGATAGGTGATCTGGGTACAGCGGCGAACGCATATAGCAGGTGAACCACATCTAGGGTTCGAACCCATTGTAAGCATTATCGTTCTGGGGGGAGAGGAATAGCGCTACGGATGCATTAAAAAAAGAAGAACGGAGGGTTGTGTTATAATTCCGTCTAGGCCTGCTAATGGGCCGGATCAAACCCAAAACTCGATCCGGCTCTATCAACCTTCATTAAAGATCCAACTCAGACTCAAATTAAATATGAAGAAAAAAGCCCGGCTCAACTCGGTCTATTTGATCCTCTCGGCTCGGCCCGAACTCGGCTCGTTAATAAAGAATGGGAGTAGGAATCACCGTATTGAGTATATATGCTGCTTCACTAGTCCCCTTACCAGTCAAAAGGGAGGCTGAACTCGAAACACTTACAATTGTTTTATGTCAAAAGCGAGGCTGAACAACAAAAAAACATGAAGGCCTATTAAATTTGCAAGCAAATCTCCATTAACATTCATTTTTACACATTAATGCTACTAAGCTTCAAGAATCAGATCAAAGAGGAGAATAGCAGCAAAGAACAGCAACCATCTAACAAACTCTTTTAAACATTTCTTTATTTTAAAACTTAACAAAAGGACAGCTCTCATCTTTGTAAAATGGATTTCTACAAAGGGAAGTTGAAGGATTGGCTTAAGATAAACCAACCAAAGAATACAATTAATAACACTGGTATGTACCGAGAAGCACAAGCTAAAATAGGAGGGAGACAGTGCGCAAAGAGATTCGACTCACAAACTCGGCTCGGCTCGGCTCGGATCGACTCGGTTAGGTTAGTGATGAATTATTTCGATTTCGGGCTGAGTTTGGACTAAACTCAAATTGAACTCAGCTCAATTTGACTCATTCAAGAGCCCAACTCAAAGTCCATGAGTCAGCCCGACTCGTTTAGCAAGCCTATTTCCGTCAGAGAAGAAGAGAATAAAGAGGGAGAGTCGGAGAGATTGCAAGGAAAATAGGTCGCGTGACGTAGAGCGGAGCAGGTACGATGGGTTTTGAGTTGGATGGGTTGTAAGACCGTCCGATTTATTTTAATATCTATGTATATCCGTTTTAATTTTCATGCACACGGATCTTAAAGTGGATGGACAGTCTTGCAGAACATCGAAAAAAGTAGACGGTAACTAATACTCACGGTACGCGAATGTTAGATAACTTGCAACCCAAAAAATGTTTATAATTTCACAAAGAAGACTATAGAACTGAACTTGCATTATTCTAACTAATAACATAAACTAAGGCTTTTATGTGTATTCAGTCTAATTAATAACATAAGTTAAGGATTATTTGAGTGTTTGGTTCAACTTTAAAACTTGTAATATTTCACTAGAAGCGCAAAAGAACTACGATGTAACTGCTCTGAACCTGGCCTAGTCTAAACATTTACAAATTTGTCAAAATGGACCAAAAAGCCCCTGGTAATAATGCTGCTCTACATCAACTGGCTATCCAGGTGATTATAGTTTTTACCAGTGAAGTTATCATGATGATCCAGGAGATTGTTTTTTCTCAGTTTCACAATGTAGAACCACACTTTATACTAAGCTCATTAGGAATAAGTGGCTACCAAAACAAATTTCTGTTAGTTTTTCCTGTTATGATTTGCATTCTACTGCTCAAGAAAAAGATTCAAAAGTACAGCAAGTGAGCTCGAACTCGAGGTCAAACATCCGTTTATAGAATCTCTTGTTGTGTCCCGCAAATTGAGATAAAAAGGAACTTCATTGGATTCCAAAGTACCAGAACCATTCAGTCAGGCATCTTAATGAATAACCCTGAGCAAGCTTGTGAACAGCAGAGCAGAACAAATTTGTTCAAAACCAATGCCTCCAGTAAACTATACTAACAGTCATAATCAAATTTAATTAACTGTGCAAAAGCAGGGCCTCCACTCCGTATGGCATCCCTATTTGATTTTTTTTTTCGGTCTCCGTTTTGACTTTCCATTTTTAAAATTTACCCATATTTTTTCCCATTTTTAATTTTTTTTCTATTTACTATTAATAAAAATTTCAGCACAAATAATCATATCACATTATCAAATTAGATTACTTAAATTTTAAAATAGTTCATAAAAATAAAATAAATGTTAAAAATAATAAAATATTATAAAATAAATTAAATAAATAAACAATGTTGAAAAAATTGGTCGCGTGATGTGTCATATGACGTGATTGGATCACGTGATGTGATGTCACGTGTTATTTTTTGTCAAAAGAAGACACATCACATGACTCATGATTGCGTGACGTACAGATAACGACATAACATTATCGACATGAAGTGTTCCAGGTCCGGAAATGAGTTCACTGATTCAAGGGCAAATTGTCAAGCATGTGCTTTAATATAAAAAGTTTAAGATTTTTTTTTTTCCACTTTTTGTAAGTTTGTCTAAATTTTTCATAGCTCAAGACAAATTAAAAATCTCCTTAACAAAATTAATTATTCATCCTTTATTTTGCTACTCTATACTTCTTACGAAAACTTAAAATTTAAAGGTTTATTTAGGAGGAATTTCATATATACTTATTCAATTACGTATTTCTCCCTCTAAAAAGTGGAATATTTCATTAAATTTATTTTTTTGATTGAAATTCATTAAATTTATTGTCAATGTATGTAGGATATTATATATATATATATATGTTGATCAATCTCTCACAGCATGAACTTATTCTTTTGGTAAATCACGAGAACAAGAAATTTATGAACCTCCATTATTCAAGTACATACTTCAAATTTTATTATAAAAGCTTATTTCATAATCTCAGTTTCAATACAAAATTCAAGAATTAGCCTCTGAGATCTCAATTTTAATCTCAAACTCCTCACTAATTGATTGCTTAAGCCCTTGGATCTCCATAGCTCCAAAATCACCCTTCTTTTCATACTCAACCTTGACATCTGAATAATTTCCATTTATTGAAACTCCATTTACCTTCAAATCAAAATCCAAACCCAAGAAAACGATCTTCTCTACAACCATGTCTTTGCCAAACCCATCTCCTCCATTCATCACTTTTGACCTAATCCTAATTTCACTACCTTCAACTACCTCACTTTGAAAACTAATTAAACTCCAATGAGTTTCATCTCCCACCATTTCCACAGATTCACCATCATCCGAAAACAACTCTCCATTTGCAATCCTCTGCTCACCATATGCAACCAACAATTCAAATCCGCTCTTTTTGACTAATTTTGTAGTTAATGCCTCTTGTTGCATGGGAATTATATTCCCTCCATTCAAATGCACATTGATTGTATCCTTTGGCGCATCGAGAGTTACATGTGTGCCGTTGTCTTCATGAATGATTTGTTCATAGTTAAAAAGATTGAACCATCTCCCTTTGGGGAAATATGCATCTACTGTTACTTCTCCTGGATTAAGCACTGGCGATATCATGACACCATTGCCTAATAAGAATTGGGTGTTTATGCCATAGGTGTTGGTGTCTTGTGGGAAAGAGAAGAAAAGGGGTCGTGCGATTGGCGCACCGGTCACGTGAGCCCCATACATGAGTGTGTAGAAGTATGGTAGGAGGCGGTAGCGAAGACCGAGAGCCTTTTTTGCTGACGTGGCAACAGACTTCCAAAGATAGAGCTCACGTCGGACTGTGTTAATTGCAGAGTGGTCTCTTGAAAATGGGTAGAATGCACCAAGCTTTTAAAAAAAAAATTAGAACAAATTCAACAACTTTTCTTGTAACTTCCTTCCAAATGTGAAAATTGGATATTAAATTTCATGTACCTGAATCCAACGATTGCAAAGCTCCTCAGTTGTGTCACCATTAAAACCACATATATCTGCTCCAATCATTGGAATACCAAACAGTCCGAAATTAAGAATGGTCGGGATAGAGTAACCCAAATCGTTCCAGGTCGCTGCATTATCACCGGTCCAGTGAGCCACATATTTGCCAGACCCAACAAAGGTTGACCTGGTAAGAACAAATGGCCTTTTACCAGTATCCTTTATCAGTGCATAGGTGGTAGCCCTTGACTCCAGAAACCCATGCAAATTATGCGCATTGTATTCTGTCACATTGCCATAGTGGATTGCGGATGCAGGTACAGTTTTGCCGTTAAGGGGTCTTTTCACCCCAGAATTGTTGATTTTGTATGGCGGGTCATCGAGGGAATTTAGCACAGGAGGATCTATGAAATTTGATAGCTCATTCATGTCTATCCATAAACCATCCACAGGCAAGGTTTTTCGAAAGATTGAGATTTCACGAGCCCAAAATTCTACAGCAGCGGGGTTTAGAAAATCTGGGAAGTAAACAGGTCCTGGCCAGACCTTTCCGAGGTAGTTTGTCCCATTCCACTTCAGAAATACATCATCTTGCATTCCTCGTACAAAGGTCGGGTAGCTTTCATTTACATTAATACCTACAAAAGATAAAAATTAAAGGAAACATTCTAGGATATAAATTGAGAAAAAACACAATGCGAATAACATGTTCATTCAACTAAGTTCTGAAAAAAGAAATATAAATGAAGATCCCCATCAAAATACTACTAAAAAAATAATATCTTTTTTTTTTTTGAAAAAAGGCTGAATGCCCATTGTATTGATATGAGATATTATTGTACCAGTTACATCCTACAACTACTATAATGACCTTGTACTCTTAACTTAGACCTCAGCTATTATTTGCATCCTTAACTGTTATCTGGTACCATTCAGTACCAGTACAAAAAAATAAAATAATAATATCTAAACAACAGTTACTCTGAAAGTACTTATCAATACATAATTACTGAAGTTTTTATTTACCTGGATCAAGGATGACAACATATTTTTGCCCATTTTCATGAATTTTATCAACAAATTTATTCATCTCTTCAGCAGGAAAATTGACCGGATCGAGCGTGAAATCCTTGAAAGCATCCATGTAATCGATGTCAGTCCACATCACTTCTAGTGGGATATTTGCTTTGGCATATCCTGCTACTACGCCCTCTAGATCCGATACATTTTTGTACCCGTATCGACATTGGTGGAATCCTGTTAGAAAATAGAATTGTGCCTCTCAATAGCCTTATAAAACTCAAGAGAAGTGCTTGCTAAATACTTTTGCAAACTAAGCTTGATATGGTTATCTTGTATGTTTTTTGTGGGTTCATTTTGCTTTGTTAAGTGTTGCGCAAGTTAGTTACTTTGTAAATCTTACTGGTAAATACACATGAGCTGTTGTCAGTCTTTTCTTAAAAAAAAAAAAATTATTTTGTATGCCTGTACAAAACACGACAAAGATACATCAAGCCCTTCAATCCTTCATCCCTCTTTCTTTGGAAAATATCCCCATGTTAAAATTAATAGCAAAGATCATTTTACTAACCAAAAGACCAGAATGGCATAGGAGCTGGTCGCCCAATAAGTTCAGTATATTGATCCACAACCTCAAGCGGTGTTGGCCCAGCAAAGAAATAGAAGTCGAAAATGCCTCCAATCACCTTGTATGTTATATAGGACCCTCCATACACCACATCCATTCCGTTACTATTCAATAAGAGCACGCCATGTGTTGCTCCAGCTGGAGAAGATCGCACATCCATGTAAAATGGATGGGACCCATACAAATTTAGATCCACTGCAAGTGCTCCTATATCAGCATTCCACAATGTAAATGTATCATTTGTTACCAGCCTAAAAGTTCTTTTGGTATGCTCTCCCAAACCGTATAGGTTCGATTTTTCAGCGGGTAAATTTGAAGTGATCTCCAAGTATTTATCCTTGAACACTATACTAGGTGAAGTGTCGAACAGTATATCTCCGGTTGAGCGACGAGATACAGTAAACCGAGAAGGTGATGTGTCATGGAGGGTGAAAACTAGGTCGGAGTTTTCTGAGGAGAGGATTTGGGTTTCGGGTAAGGATCCAGGCTGGTTAATTTTGGGCATGAATTTGTCAGTGGGAACTGGTTCGCGAGGTATAACATGTTGTGGGATTTCCCATCTCTGGTGCTTTGAATCAGTGATTCTGACACGCAACCGGTCTTTGGTCTCATAGCTGCACAAGGAAAGATTGATAAATTAATTAATAAAAACATAATATATGCTAGTGTGGAGCTATGTTTTAATTTCATATACAGTTCATGAAAAAATAAATTTTCATGAAGTAAACAGAGTAAACAGAACAAGCTTGCATTGCTTTATAAATCAACATACTTACAGTTAACCACCTATGGAAAGAATTGTTTCATTATATGAGCTAAAACTTGCCTTGCCAATATATCAAGATTTTGGATGTCGGGTCCATAGACTGATGAATTGCGGATTAACTGAAGACGAGCATGAAAAGAATTACTTGACGGGTTCAGGGACACTGATACGAGATGATACCCGTAACCGGTAACCCGTCTTTTATGAGAGCAAGAGGAAGCAGAGCAAGCGATTAAGAACAGAAACAAAGTGAGAAGACGGGTTGTAAATGAGGCCCTCATTTCTACCACGAATTTGACCCCGTTGAGTTATCAAATTGACTTGTGATTATCATATAATGCAATTCAAAACTATAATAATTCACTGATAGAGTAATAGTCGCTATTTATATACTTAAATAGTCGATTGTTTTCAGGCAGACAGGCACCCACAAATCTAAGTTATTATTTCGAGATCTGTTGTGGCACTACACTGTGTTGTTCATGCTACATTAATTACCACGTCCAGATCAAATGTGGCAGTTCCCACCACAGTTTGGAAATTGGAATGCATGTTTCTTTTTTTGAGAGTTTTTTTTTTAGAGTAAAGGAATGCATGTTTCTTTGAAAATTTGATTCCTGGAAATATATATATATAGAGAGAGAGAGAGAGATTGGCTAATATCAAAACGTTTATTCCTAGGTCGTGGTGCAACTAATTGGTTTTCCGATTTTCAAAGTCCAAATGGTTGATCCAAACCGTTAGGTGTGATTTCTATATTAAAATGTATTAGGAGACCAAATTTTACATTTTCTTTTAGAATTTTGTTACTATTTAATAAGTCAGTTTTAAAATTGCTGATTTTAATAAACATTGAAAAATTTATGAACCATTTAAAACAGCGATTTTAAAATTGGCTTATAAATAGTAAAAAAAATCCAAATAATGTCAAATTTGGTCTCGAAGCACATATTAATACAAATTGAACGTTAAACAGTTTGGATCTATTGTTTAGACTTTGAAAATGTAAAAACCGAAATGTTTGTTCAACGGCCTACGAACAAACGTTTTGATATTAGCCAACCTCTCTCTCTATATATCATGCTTTGGGAAGTAAAGAGAGTGTTTTACTTCCCGCTCATATCTCTATTTTCAAAGTTCAAATAGTCAATCCGAAATTTTCAATGTGATCTTCGTATTGATATGTGCTTGGAGACCAAATTTTACATTTTTGGAAAAAAATTTACTATTTTTTTTAGAATTTTTGAAAATCACAAGTTTTCATTAAATAAAAAATAAAAAAAAATCACAAAAACACTGATTTTCAAAAATTCCAGTAAAAATTTTTCAAAAAATATAAAATTTAGTCTCCAAACACATATCAATATAAAGATCATGTTGAGAAATTCAGATCGACTGTTTGAACTTTAAAAATAGAGATATGAGTGGAAAATAAAACATCTTATTTACTTCCCAAAGCATCACCACTCTATATATATATATGAGTAGAACTAAGGTGTTCTTAAGCTCACCAAGCCTCTTTGTGAGCTTAATTCAAAAATCTATTGAATTGGCTTCAAACGATACATTCAAACCGTTGAAATCAATCTACTTCACGAGTGATGCGTTTACATGTCAAATTTATAAATTTTCGATCTAATTTAGTATAAAATCAAGCAGTAAAAAAAATATGATTTATAAGTTAATTTTAATGTGTTCATTTTTCATCATTTTTTTACTGCTTGACTTTATATTAAATTAGTTTGAAAATTTATAAATTTGACATGTAAACTCATCAGTCGTCAAGTAGATTGGTTTCAACAGTTTGGATGCGTCGCTTGAAGCTAATCCGATGGGTATTTTAGTTAAGCTCACAAAGAGGCTTGGTGAACTTAAGAACACCCTAGTTCTAAGAGAGAGAGAGAGTGGCTAATATCAAAACATTTGTTCCTAAGCCCTCGTGCAACCAAGTCGTTTTCGGATTTTCAAAGTCCAAACGGTCGATCCAAACTGTTAGATGATCAATCCATATTAAAATATGCTTGGAGACCAAATTTTACATTTTTTGGAATTTTTTTACTATTTATTAAGCCACTTTGAAAATTGCTGATCCGGATGAATAGTAAAAACAGTGCAACCAAATTCTGGACCATGTGATCAGAAATTTTCAAAGTGGCTTAATAAATAGTAAAAAAATTCCAAAAAATGTAAAATTTGGTCTCCAAACAGATTTTAATATAGAGATCACATCTAACGATTTGGATCGACCGTTTGGACTTTGAAAATCCAAAAACGACTTGGTTGCACGAGGGCTTAGGAACAAACATTTTGATATTAGCCACACACTCTCTCTCTCTCTCTATATATATATATAGTGATGCTACGATGCTTTGGGAAGTAAAGAGGGTGTTTTACTTCCCATTCATATCTTCATTTTCAAAGTTTAAATAGTCGATCCGAAGTTGTCAACATGATCTTCATATTGATATGTGCTTGGAGACCAAATTTTACATTTTTTTGGAAATTTTTTACTATTTTTTTAGAATTTTTAAAAATCAGTGTTTTTGTGAATTTTTTATTTTTTTTAATTCAATGAAAAGCTGTGATTTTCAAAAATTCTAAAAAAATAGTTAAAAATTTTCAAAAAATGTAAAATTTGGTCTCCATGCACATATCAATATATAGATCATGTTGATAACTTCGGATCGACTATTTGAACTTTGAAAATGAAGATATGAGCTGGAAGTAAAACACCCTCTTTACTTCCCAAAGCACCGTAGCCTATCCCTATATATATATAGTTCGGTCGAATAATTTGATACATTTGAAATATTTGTTATTGTTGAGTCTTGATCCGAATAAAAAAATGATAGAAAATAAGATTAACAGATCATGCATATTAAATGTATATGGAGATAGTTTGAATCAAGTTAATATTTTCAATTAATTAGCTGCGCTGGACAAACTCATAATCTGATTCGGTTGCAGCGTGTATTGCAAAAGTGCAAATGTCACACGATAACCAAATAGGTCTCCTGATTTCTATTGTTGATCATGTTACAGTAAACCATAATTTATTGACAAACAATTAAAACTCTAACATAATAAGTAAAAATAAATGATGATAAATATGTCGACCACAATCATAGTAATAACAATAATAATTTTGAATATTGGGTTTAAGTTATTTTTTAATCTGTTCTTCCATGAGATTCACACTTTACATCAAAATCATTTTTTAATTGTTATTATTATTGAGGGCTAGACCCTACTCTTTTCTCAACAACAAAAAATGTTATTATTATTAATTATTTTTGTTATTCTTGTCATCAACATTAATATTATCATTATTATAGTTGTTGTATTATTTTTGTTATTAATGTTACCGGTGTTATCATTTTTCTATTATTAATTACTATCATAATTATTTATATGTTAATACAAGAATGATTTCAATTATTCCTTTTCTCCTATCTAAATTTCACAATTAAACATAAAATAAGATGTGATGACATAACACACCTAGCTTAGCTTGAGTGGTTCACAAAGAATTTTATGCACCTAACAAACATGACCAAATAACTATTATTTAATTATCAACGTCACGTCAGTGAAGCTTTAACTTAAAAAAAAAAATACAAAACGGAAACAAAAAAGAAAAAATAGATCAGCGATTTTGGTTTATGAAAAAGTTTTCAGCTGCAAGTGCTCAACCATAAAACTATAAAGTGATCATTAATCAACTGAATATAAGGGCAAGTTAAATGTATTTTTAATTGAATACGTCAAGTAACAATTATTTCTTTTAGATTTTTTAATTTGAAAAAAAAAAAAACGAAAGTTAAAAAGGTTTTCAGTTATAATGGTTTAAAAAGATGCAAAACTTTGCTTGAGCACAAGTAATGCAAGAAAAGAGCAATAAATTAATATCACCAAATTCAGGCTTTATCTTTGGCTTTATGCGAAGATGTGCTATTGAAGTATCCAAGTTCATTTCGAGAGCTCATATTGTCAAAAGTTGAATTTGAAATTAGAAAAAGTTAAAACATCAATATTCTCCAATAAAATTTGTATTTCAACTCTTTACGTTCTTGTAAACACGGAGTTTGATATTTCATTATTTGAATATATAATTCTAGCGTACATTCAAATTTTATGGTAAATTTAATTTTTATGGTATATATATTTAAAAAATATTATACAAATTAATAAGATAAAGTTTTAGACGTGCTCTTATTTATTTTGATAGAGCGTGTTTCAAATTTGAGTTGATTGGTCATTCGCCATAAAACAGTTAAAACTTTTAAATTATTTGATGAATTGCTAAACGTTTTTCAAATCAAACTAAGTTATATCTAAATAATTGAGAATACATCTACAATTTTTATTGTCTAAATATATGCACCATTAAAATTATTAGAATTACCCTAATTATTTTTCCAAATGGAGCAACACTTTTTAACCTCTTTCACGCCGAGTAAAAATTTATTATTTAAAATTTGGGTCTTATGGTGTTGAATAGATCATACCATCTCCACAGTAGAGAGGGGTAATGGAATCGATGATGCATTTCTCTGTTTTTTTTTTTTTAATAATTCTTCAATTAACTGCATTAATAAAGTGGATTTATTTGCACTGTCCGATTTAGATCATATGGTTCCAGTTAGATTTATTATTTATATATGGCACAAATTAAAGCATTCACAAAAGACATGCAGTTTTGATCCATTTTAGACTGAGAAGGATGTTGCTCCATTTGGAATTAACAGTAGAAGGATATATATATATGAATTTTTTTTTTAATGCTAGGCTCAAACGAGTGGATAAATGAAGTTGAAAGATGGGACCAACAATGTTGATACTTTGACATTTACAAACTTGAATTGTGACTCAATTCTTTTGTATTCTTAATTAAATTTAGAAATTTCACAGGTTCTACGTTTCATACCTAATGCGTATGAAAGTAATTATGATCTTCCGACCTTGAGAAAGAATTTGTATTTTCTGATATCATGATATGTACTGGTGACATACTGATATCATGGACAAGTGACATTTAAATGCTTATTCTAAAATGAGCATTTAATTTGTAGAAATTTAATACATTAATTTGGTTTCTCCATAACTGGATCCATATCTACAGAGTGGTGATATAGGATCTTTAATTAGCAATATTTCTTGGTTCCGCAAACAAACACCTGCACGACTGAAAGAAACGGAAAAAAGAAAAAGAAGAAACACAAAAGTCAAAGAGTTCACCTCCTCTGAACTTTTTTTCTCAATTTTTTTTATTTTTAGAAAAAAAAAAAAAACATATAGTCGCTTCTTTTCTTTCTCTTTCTTTACTTTAAAGAAATTAAAGACGTTGTGGATAGAGTCAATGTAAATACATTAATTTAGTTCGCGCTATAGATCACTCCATGGTATATTATGATTCATAAAATGTGTTCCTAAGAAATATCATCCATGGTAACGTATTATTATCATAGTTACAAGATTTGCAAATTATTTGCAAATAATTTATTTTTTAGTAATGGCGAACAGAACACCGAATTATTCGGTGGACCAAACTTTGACCGAAGTATTCACGAAATTCACGAATTTTACAAATTTTGTCAGAATTTTACGAGTTATTCGCAAATTTTTGCCGAATTTTTCTCATAACTTTTTTTTTTTTGGTTTTGTTGCTCCCTTGTGGAACTGAGATATCTGATCCAAATAATTCCGAATTATTTCCGAATTATACTCGAATTATTTCCGAATCACGAATTTTTAACCCCGCCGAACCGAACAATAATTCATTTGTCACTATAGTTATTACCATGTTTTCAGTATTCTAAATATATGGGCAACACAATAGCCATGAGTTATAAAATTATAATCGCAAGATAACCACACATTACCATATTCATTTCCTTACTATTTTCGTCAAACACACTGCGGAAAAAATAGTGTACTGAAATGGCAGATAATTGCCTTTGAAAAGACGCCCCCTGAAAGAAACTTTAGTATGCAAACATGTCAATTGGGCCAGCACGGCGGCCCCAGATTTCTACAGGCCCAATTAACGGCGTTCAAAACCAGGCAAGCATCAATCCAAGGGAATGAGAGTAGGTCCGATGCCCATCGGATCTATCTTGGTTCGATGGGTGTGATGACCATCCGATCTGCATCAAGATTCGTGTACTCTGCATCAAAATACGTGCAATAATGTATCAATTTCCGTGCTCATAGATCTTGATGCTAATCGTACGGTGATATAGCTAATTGAACCTAACTCTAGGTCCGATGCCCATCGGACCTACTCCTATCTCCAATCGAAGTAGTCAATTGTAATAAATATTGGGACAAACTTTTGGGTTTTATGATTCATCATTTCATTAGTGAAGAAGGACAGTTCGATTATCGTGATCAATGAATTATATTAATTGTCTTAGGAATTGACTGCAACGTTTGTGCAAAGAGCCAAAGAGATCATGCTTATCTTGAGAAAGTTGGATCGTCATTTTCAAATTGCTTTCATGTTTTCCAAAGAACTTAACACATAGCTCGTGGAATTAGGAAATATATTTGGTAAGAATTTACTCGTAACGAATTAACTTCTAATCTTGACGACATCAAATTAATAGTTCGGAGTTGGCTACGGTGCTACATGTAGCATAGAGGGCCTCCGTGCAACGGCTCAATATTTGAGTTTTCAAAATTCTAACGGTCAATCCGAACCGTTCAGATATGTACTTGCAAATCAAATTTTACATTTTTTAGAATTTTTTAATATTTTTTTAGATAGGTAGAAAATCACTTGGTCTGAAAATTCTGTACCATTCAGATCAAGTGATTTTCTACCTATCTAAAAAATAGTAAAAAAATTCTAAAAAATGTAAAATTTGATTTGCAAGTACATATTCATATGGAGATCATGTTGAACGGTTCGGATCGACTGTTAGAATTTTGAAAACTCAAATATTGAGTCGTTGCACAGAGGCCCTCTGTGCTACATGTAGCATATTCTCTTCATAAAAAATGATGAAATTCGATACAGGTTCTACCGTTTATGAAATAACTCCAAATTTGAAATAATTCACATGACAACATTTGATTACGCAAAATATTATATGGAAGTTAATGATTCATTAGTAACTTATAATAATAATAATGTTAATAACATGCCTAACTTTTTTTTCTTGTAAGAATTTATTTTTATTTGTTAAAATTTTGCGAAAATTATTATTTAAGTCATTGTTAATGAATCCTGATCAGATTATTTTTAATATAAAATCACTATATACACATCTTTATAGGCTCGCTCTCATTTTATGACGAGTAACTGTATATTGAATGGATGGTATATATACACAATATATAGCTAGCTAAATAATATGTATTTCCTGTCAATAGAATTTATAAGTTTAGAAACAAAATATTTTACTTATTTACATGGTCATTAAAAAAAAAAAAAAATATATGTGTTCACTATTGCATTTTTTTTCAAATAAACACACAAACTGATTATTTATTATATCTTAATTAGAGAGAATAAACATCTGCAATTTCAGTACGATCGAAGAGATCAACGCCTACAGCTAAAAGTTCACATTAGACTTCTCTTGACCTTAATTAACAGATATTTGGGTTCATGCTTAGAACAAATATGCTAATTAATATCCATAACACAGAAGGTTCAGATAATAAAACCCATTGAAAAAAATTGTATATATTACCTTGCAACGAGATTCAGATTTTCAATATCGTCTCCATACACTGACGATTTCTCTACGACCGAAAGCTCGGCACTGAGCCACCTCTCTGATGGGTCCCGCACGACCGATCCGACCTCGTAGCCATAACCAACTTGCTCCTCTTGAGAGCAAGAACAAGAGTACAAGAGGAAGGTAATAGAGAAACAGTAGAAGAGAATTAGGGAAATGGGAGAGAGGGGTTTAGGCCCCATGGAAACTCCCATACCTTTTTTTTTGTGTGTGTGTGTGTGTGTGTAAACCTCTTCTAAGTTGATTGGATATATAAAGTCAAAAAGAGGCTGGTGAGCTGGTTTAATCTCATTTTGAATTATATGCATTTTACTCCTTTTGAATGTTGGTATTCTCATTAATACCCCCACCCCCAGGAACAATCCAATTTTGAGTGGCCCATACTAATTAAATTATTACCTTGCTTCACCTGATCATTTTTTTAAATGTTTATGAATGACTGGTTGTCTTGGTGTATATATGAATGAAACTGTTTTGAAATGTTCAGTTCAAAGTTTTGTTTTTAGATCATAAGCCACTTATTTAATGCATGTTTTATATTAATTAATAATTACTATCTAACATACATACCGTAAAGATATAGCGGCACTATAGCGCCGCTATTTAGAACACTGCTATTTTTGAATGATCCATAATCTTCTAAAAAAACAGTTATTTTGTATCTATCTTAAAATTAGAAAAAAAAAATCAAAAAATATAAAATTTTGTATACAAGCACATTTTAATATGAAGATCATATTAAGCGGTTCGGATCAATTGTTTAACTTTGAAAAATAGTGATAACAACGTTGGGGCATGATATGGCACAAAACTAACGAGGCAGTTTAACTCTACTCTTAAGTTATTACCTTGCTTCAAATGGTCATTTGGTTTTTTTAAATGTTTATGAATGACTGATTGTCTTGGTGTAAATATGAATGAAACTATTTTGAAATCTTCAGCTCAAAGTTTTTTTTTAATTTTAAATTCATGAGCCACTTATTTATTGCATGTTTCATATTAACTAATAATTACTATCTGACATACATACCATAACAGCAGCTCGTTAATTTGGATCAACAAATAATGATTTCGATGTGATACTTAGTTAAAACCTTCTCACTTCTTCTTTTTTGTATAAAAGAAAAAAAAAACCTTGTCGCTCTTATAACAGGTATATTTCAATATACAAAACAACGGGTAATTGTAGCATGCATACATCTAATTTTCATTGCAAGTCTACCTCTCTTATGGTACATATTTTTGAAAAATATCATTCAAATTAAAAATTAAAATTGTAAATGTGTTCTTAATTATTTAGATAGGGCACGTATTAAATTTTGATCAATTAAAAAACCTTTAGCCTTCCAGCAAATAAATTTTATTTTTAACCATTAAAATTCTAATAATTTTATGATGAGAACCAACCAAATTCCAAATTGTTCAAATATGATACACGACGTCCTATCTAAATAATTGAAAACAAATTACAATTTAAATCTTGTAATTTGAATAATATTTTCATATATATATTTATCTTAAAAATTGAATGTACACTACAATTATCATAAACTAAATATAAGTCGTTACGCATATTAAACATTATGATATAAACTATTATAGAAAAATATATTGATATAAGGTACTCAGACTGATCTTTCTTTTTTCCGTGTATTGAAGAAAAACCATCAAAGTAAAAAAAAAAAAAAACACTGTCGTGATAGTTGATATATTGCAGCTCGTCTCACTTACTTTATAGTTTATAGTTGATATATACTCTCAGATTTTGTGTAAATTTTCCTTTTCTGTTTTCGGTAACATTTTGAAGGATAAGTGCATAACTAACTAACTATATTCAAGAAAAAAAAACTTTATGTACTTCTTTAGAAAAAAGCAAGTGTACCTTTTATTGTTGTATTCTTATAGCCGTAAAGTAAAGTATGGGACATATCTTTTGATCTGTGTACCAACGACCATTGGTTGCCGGTATTGGCGTTGGGATTGCTGATGTATGATTGTGTGCGCCGTTTCAGCTTTAAAACCTTGAATTCTGAATGTGTGTGTGTGTTTTTTTTTTAACTTGTGCGAATAATCAGGGCTCAAGTCAGAAATGCTTAATTAGTTACTTAATTATAAAATTTTAATTATGTATATTGAAACTTAATTGATTTTTTTTATATATATATATAGAATATAGTTGAGTTTTTCTTATAAAATGTTAAATGTGTGGTTGTAGTTTAATAGTTAAAATTTTATTTTTGTAGTTGTGGAAATTTGAGTTTAATTTTAATGATCACACATTATACATTTTATGTTTTAGCTCCTCAATCTAAATTGTCTGATTTTGCCCCTTGAATAATATGAGCCATCTCCATAATTCCTACTCTTGAGACTACTACTACTAGGATGATAGACGGGCACTGAGTGGGTAATGACAATAGTATTATATCTTTTTTTGAAAAATCTGATAGTGGCTATCAGTTTATATACAGCAATTAAAGCATCAACCGTTTACATCCTATCCCAGAAAGCTAAGAACGAATTACAACCAGAAGTTAATAGATAAAAATTACAGAGACAGCACTACAAGCCAATTGTACCAGCAAGTAGCAAGCTTGAAACCACGACTCAGCAAAGCTTGAACCACAGCTTGCCTTCTCTGAATGCCTGCCACGCCATCGTATTTGGATCAGTGACAACATCATCAAAAATCCTCCTGTTGCGTGCTCTCCATATGTACCAGCAAGTAGCAAAGAAGAATGAACCCCATCGTTTCCTGGATATCCATCTCCGACTGATACCCCAAGATTTGTCCACCGTTGCTTGAACTGTGTTTCCAACATGGAGAATACGAAAGCCCAGTATGCAATTCAACCTCGTCCAGCAACTCCTTGCATGGTTACATTGAAAAAAGAGATGTAGTGCAGTTTCAAGGGGACACCGCTGACATACTGCACACATTGAATTACCCTGCATACCACGGTGAATCAAAACATCTTGTGTCAAAAGCCTCCCATGTAGGAGAAGATAAGCGAAGACTTTGACTGTTGGAGGGAGCTTGAGTTGCCAGATGAACCTATTACACCACCTCATTTTTCCTGCAGATACTACCAAACAATAATATGAGTGGGCTGAGTACTCATTATCTTTGGTCCACAACCATAAAATTCGGTCTTGAGCATGGCCATGCATGAGGTTACCCTGATATAAACCACTGTTAACTGCCATTTAACACTCCAAAAAATGAATTATAGGCTGTCCTGCCACGGCACAACTCTCGGAGAACAGTTGTACTCGTTGGAATGAGCTCCAGTTCATTATAGGTGTTTTCATTATCAGAGGAGGAGGAGGATGATGGAGGTGGTTGTGGCCGGTGATGTTTTTTTGGATGCTTAGGCATCTCCTCCACAGAGTAGATGGGTGTTCTACACCAGGTGACCGGATGAACTCGAATGGTGTACACCAATCCGCCTGCATGTAGCACTAACTCCGGTGGTACCAATGTCAGGTCATCAACACCCACCGCCACGATCCAGGAAGCTAAAGAAGATGGGTTTTCTGGAGCAACCGAACCCAGATATACCCCAAAACAACCGACAGCGTGAGCAATGAAATTTTCCTTGAATAAGTGCGGAGGAATTCCCACCAAGGTAAGCAGTACCTTGTAGGCCGGGATACTGATAGCCGCTTCTTCCAAGGGCGTCCATGGTTGAAAGGACAGACCCTCATCCCATGCCTCCTGAGGTGTAGCATTAATGAACGTATCCGGGTGGAGACCTTCCGGTAACATGATGAGGAATCTAGAGCCGGAAAGTTCAGAGACTTGAATCTCTTCTTTGGTGACTAAGTTGGTGCGGCACGCATAGGTACACACATTATCAACACTTAACTCCCACTGGAAACCACCCGTATGCAGGACCACAGCTTGCTTGAGACGCTGGAGCTCAGCATAGTACTCTTCGTCTCTTGGTATGAAACAGTGTAGGCGGGAAGGTCTATCGTGGGGCATCTCTGGAGATTGATATGGGTAAGACCCGGTAAGGAGTTCATCAAACTGGGGCTCACTTTGTTCTTGAATCTTCGGCTTGTGCACTGGTAGGGTTGCCGGTGGTGGTGGAGGGACAACTTCTTGCTTGCAGCGGGAGCCAATATGGCCATATGACCAGCAGCGGCCACATCTTTTTGGGTTACGGCATTTGGCAGCCGAATGGCCGGTGCGGCAGCAACGGAAGCAGCGTCCTTTCCATTCGGAGAAGGTGTGGGAGGGTGGGAATCTCAGCCTAGATGGGCTATGGGGAGAAACGTAGTAGATGGTGGAAGCAAGAGAGTTGGGAGAAGATGGTTGTGTAGAGGCTGGTGAGTGGTTGGGTGAAGGCTGGTTCTTCATGGTGCGAATTGGTGAAGGTCGGGTAAGCACCTGGGCGTATGTAGGTTTGGAGTAAGGCTGGTAGTGGCTAGTTTGCGGCTGTGTCGGCTGTGTTAGTTTCCAGTTGGTTGGGTAGGGCTTCCGTCGTCTAACCTCTTGCCAATCACCATTAGCGGCACTCCTTGTCGCTCCTGCGCTTGCCATCTCCCAGCGACAATAGTATTATATCATTTATCTTTAACTTAACCAAATTATAATTACAATTCTTTCGTAATAATCTCATCTTAGTTGGTGACAACTGCTGCCTGGTTCAATTAAAGTTATCCTATGAAATTTGAAAAAAAAAGTTTATTTTCGATTGAAGCATCAAAGGCTCGTATCAATTTTTGTTCAGGTCATTGTAGGTTTTGTTTTATTTGATGTCGTCAATATATATTTCACTTTAGATCAGTCCACTTGTTGTCAGTTCAGATGCGAAACAGAACTGAGACAGGAGTTAAAATTTGTGGTTCGCACATGTATATTTGAAGAGAATATTATAGTTATTGTAAGAGTTATCTTTCAAATACCTTCTAATGTTTTTCATATACCACACATGTACATATAAAAAATTTGTTGATCAAAACACATTTTACCACTGTAAATAGTTTCTTTAAACTGAAATAGACAAATTATCATTTCTGTCACGGCCCATATCTTAAAACCCAAAAAGAACAAGAAAGTCACTGAATCAATGAACCCATCCCAGACCGGCCCACTGGTCTATTTGCAGCAAAGCATTAACCACCCAGTCAATCCAGCCCGAGGTGGAATGCACTGGGCCCCCAATATTCGTGCTAAACATATCGGACGGTCCGGATCTAAATTCAAAATTTGAGTTACCTCGGGGGATGTGAATTCATTGCAAGTATAACACAACCAACCATCCATTCTTTCTTCTTTTTTATTTCTCTTCCCCCAGAACGACAATGCTTACGACGGATTCGAACCCTAGATGTGGTCCTCCTGCTATGCGTTCGCCGTTGTACCCAGATCACCTACCCTCGGATCTCCGAGGCAAGAAGGTAGCTAAATTGGTGTACAGTTGATTCAGCACCGATAGTGACGAACTTGAACTTGAACTTGAAAAATTAAACAGCAGACTAGAAATCAAGAAATGCATATGCATGATAATATATTTTCATGGGCACTGATTGTGAGAGTGAAAAATTCAATTGCTCTCAATTTTGATGTTTTTGTTAGCAATTAATTGTCGGTGTAAGACTCTTTAATTGGATGGGCCCTGACCCTGATCATCTAATTATGTCGTGGTTTGGAACTGGATTCGGCTTTTGTGATCTTTATTGGTATTTGGACTAAGCTCATATGACAATTTATTAATATCGGATAATTCATTGTTGTTGTTTTATACCATAGCCCATAGGGTCCAAAAGCCAATCTTAGTTGCCTCGACAACAGTTAATACACTCTTATCAACAGTTAATTACACGTACAGACTTTTAACTTATTGTGTGTCTTTCAACATATACATATTTATATGCTACCTTATGTTTGCATACCAGATTTTGTTGGGACATGATCGATGATGAAAAGAAAGGAAGTTGCCCTCTTGCATGCATGAATCGTACGGGTTGCTTGTGGTGATCATGTCTTGTCTCAGTCTCCAGCCTCACTAATGGTACGTAATGCATCTAAATTATCATGCTAACACACTTGTGTTTTTTCCTTTACACTGATAACGAAATGTGGTCAGTCTAGGCCCACCTTATTTCGATTATTTTCCATTATCCATACTAGCATTGCTGAGCAAAGGAGCTTAGTCTTACCTTTTGTATTTGATTGAACTTTCATAGTACAAATTTCAAATTGATTTTTTGTTGGAGATAGATAATAAGGCTCTTGCAAATGTCAGAGTTAAGCTATAAAAATTGAACAAATTTGACAAACTAGTGTTTCTTTATTTATGTATTTCATTGGATGGGTTATAACTCACAGGCATTTTATTGCCTCTTTTCTCCTCATAATCACCCATGGGGCAATTAGTGCACTGCTATCCTTTGTGGAGCAACATTTGATCTGTGAAATCAACAGTTTAGGAGGACTTTTGCATACTGAACAATATAGGAATTTAGAACTAGAGGATTGTCCTTTCTCATGTCATGGTTCGTAGAATTCAATTGTAAGGTTTCAGTGTAGTGAGTCACCTATATTTATTTTTGTAATACTGTGTTCTTTATAGTGGTCTATGAAGTATACAAAGATAATGGGTTGTTAATTACATAAAACCAGCCAACTTCACGTGATTTGAATGGTTTTTGTGGCCTTCAAACTTCTAATAACGCGTTCAGTACTTCTGGTTTTGTCTGGAGTCTCTAATACGCCAGCTATCAAATCATTTCATAATTGGACAGTTATATTAGAGAATAGCACTGTAATGTGACCATTCGAAAGTGAATTTTACCTTTGATGCCTATCAATAAGGTGAATTTTACCTTTTGATACCCTAACCCCTAAACCCTAAATCTGCCAATTGGAAGGGCTTTACTAGTGGGCTTCGGTTTTATAATAGAATCTGAGAAAAACATTATCTTTTACTTCCATTGTTTTGTCACTCTTAAAATTTATTTACCTCTTTCCTTTTCTCTGAGCTTTTATCCCTTTGGAAGTACGTACCTCCGAGATCTCAAATCTTATTTTCCAAAATACAACCTAAATATCCTTTTGTCTTTCTTTCTTATTTTGTTGCCAATAGTCCGTATATTGTGGCAAGATCTTCAACAAATTCTGACTCAAGTTTTAGTTCTTCAGATCTGGAATACTTTAAACAACTTGACGAAGTTCTTTGTCCTGATTATGATTCCAATTCTGATTCTGATCTTGAATATTTTAAAAAACTAGACGAAGATCAACAAAGTTTACCAAAAAAAATCTCTAGGGCCGTCAAGAAAAAGAAACCTGAATCTAGCTCTAGATCTGCCTTGTCAAAGAAGGGAGGGAATAAAAAAGGAAAACCCTCTGAAAATGCTGTCGGCTGTGTTTTGGGTTCTGAACTCACAGAGGAACAGTTTCAAGAGTTCCTGGAGAAATACAAACATCTAGAAGAGACAGGGGTGTGCCGCCTCCTTAGCAAAGACGTAGCATACGCCTCTGACGATAGTGCTCAATGCATCTTTACGAGATGCATTGAATATGGTCTCCGATTTCCAGTCAGGTCTTTTATAGTAGATATAGTAGATCTGATTAGATTTTATGAAATTTCTTTTTCCCAAGTTACCCCTCAAGGTTGGAGGCTCTTGGCTCTGTTTGCCTGGGCTTGCAACCAGCTAAACCTAAAACCCACTTCAGAGCTGTTTCGTTACTTTTACCAACTCACCAAAAACCATGGCAGCAAAGGATGTTTTTATACTTTCTCTAGACATGCCCAAGAATCTATCCCAATCATTTTTGCTCGTGGAATGGGACTTGCCGATGAAAAAAGGGGTTGGAAGTTTGAATGGTTCTTCTACTATATCAAAAACGAACACATCAAAGATTTATCTTTAATGAACAATGGGTGGGTGATCCTCGAAACGTTTAGCGGCATAAACAGTCTGATTAAACTCAAGCTCACTGAGGATGAGTGGAAGTTTGTCAACCATGCCGCTGCCAATCCTTTCGAGGAAATTAATTTTGTCTGGAAGAACAAACTTGAAAATAAGGAAAATGTCTTTCCTTTGGAATACCGTGACGAGGTTGATATCCCTAACAGTTCAAGAACTGTTGTTCCTTTTCCAGATGCTCAGACGAAAGCTGTTCTCATTCCTGATGCCTTGAAAGGATCCTCTAGTCGCCAAATTCCCCCAGAAGAAGGTTCTAATTTTGCTTTGAATTTGTATTTTATGTTTTTTATTATTTATAATCATTTCTAGAAAAACAAAAGATCTGTTTTTTATTTCAGCCGTTTTTGTTCTATCTACAGACGATCAAAGAACGAAGAGGAAGGCTCCAATACGCTGTTGAAGGATTCAGGGGAGAGTTATCTCAAGATCAATATCCAGCTGGGTATATTCTCAAGGGATTTAGTGATATCCATTTTCTGATTAGCTTGCTAGATAAGGTCTTGTTGTATTCTAATAAGGATGAGCTTTGCATCAAGGTTAGCATTTGTAATGGTTGTTTTACCATCTTTTTTGGCACTGTCAACAGGTACACTTTTGCATTTGTTCTTGCTCAAGTATATTTCTCTCATGTCTGTGGCCTTCAAGTGACTATTGAGCTGGAAACATTGTAAAATTGCCAGACTTAGCTTTCCATTTTCATTTCAATGTTACCAACTGTTTTGTTTGTTCTTTTTTTTTTTTTCAAAAGAATAGCCTATTTTTGCATAATTATTTAAGACATTATGTAACAATGTACGAGTCTGAGTGTATGACACTAAAGCTCCATTAGTTGACATTGTCTTGGCCTTGTAGAAAAAGAATCATAGAAGGAAGAGATTTGCTCTCATGCAACATTCAAATCCAATATTCAACAGAATTAAGAGCCAAAGAGTTGAGAAACCTAAATCATGTATGATGGTAGTATTACTGATAGTATACCATTATTTGAGTTTTTATGTCAAAACTATTTGAGCGTCTTACATCCCAAGTCATGGCAGACAGGATGAAAATACAAGCATTTGATCCGTCCCCTTGTAGTATTGATCCAAAATTTCTAAACATTGCTGTAAATCCTAGGCAGAAGGTGGTCAGTTATAACTTAAAACCAGCATATTTTTGCTTCCTGGTTAAATCTACTGCTATATTTGTCGCTCTAAAATTTATTGTAAGGTAGCAGCAACAAACCCCAGAAACCCTCGGACCAAAATGTCTATTAAATCAATTTAAAACAGGATCCTTATCAGGTGTCCTATTGGGAAGTTGCATGCTAGTGATATCCTCCCTAGGCAAATGATATAGTGTACCATTAGTTGCCTCGGCCGGCAAATCTGAATTTCTCACTGAGGCTAGCTCTGCATCAGAAGACTGCTGTAGCAGAGGCTTCATTGATTTGCGGTTTTTTCTGAAGGTTAGATAGAGAACTGCTACAACGTAAATGAGCAAGCCTAGAAACCCAAAAATACCCGCGAAGACCTTTGAAACAGTATTCAGCCCACTATGAATTAAGAGCTTTGTGAAGCTCGATGTGAGGTAGTATGTGTTTATGATCATGATGAAGGAGCCTATTATCCATGTGAGAGCTGCGATCTGCATAAATCAATAAATATGGTGCCCCTTGTGAGAGAGTCGTCAAACAGTACTATAACTTTTTGGGCACTAGAAAAATAAAATAAGGGTAGGGGCTCTTTGTTGATTATTCTGACAAGGATCATTTTTTCAAAAACTTTCAGCCTAATATGAATGATTAAGAGTAACTTACTATAATTGAATTTTTGTATTGCCCCATCTTCGTATTACTGCTCGTAAATTTTAGGAGTGGTACTAGAGCGAAGGGAAGTTCAAAAGATAGTATCATCTGCATTGAGATATATATAAATATATATATCATTAATTGACATTGATATATGGTAAGATAATACAAATAGTAGATAATAAAACTACCGAGGCAATGATTATAAGCTTTCCAGCTGCAGCGGAGCCTCCAATTATTGAGACAACGAGGCTCGGTAAAATTGCAAGAGTTCTTGTAAAGAAGTTTCTTATCCACGGTTTCATCCTCAGATCCAGAAATCCCTATAAAAGAACAACAAAGAGTATTGATTTTGTGTCTGAGAATACATTTTCTTAGGGTGGAGGTTGTATTTAGCATCAAATTTTAAAATTTAGTGACAAGGAGTACAAATTTCTAACTCATCGATGGAGAAGTTTTAGTTCATAGTTCATCCAGAGCTGTGCAATTTAATTTTATAAAGGGGGGGGGGGGGTTGAAAATATTGGTGCCTGCAAAAATTACAAAGTTGAAAGGACAAAAGTGCAAATTTTCAATTTATAGGGCACCTGGCCCCCTCCCTCTGCCTCTGATGCTACAAGTGAAGTTTTAACATAGAGAAAGTTTCTTTATACTCTAAAATTATGCTATAGAATTCAAGTTTACCTGCATGACATATTGGCCGGCGTAAGTACCAGTGATGGTTGAGCTCTGACCAGATGCCAATAAAGCCACTGCGAATAATTTTGAACTCCATGCCCCCAACACATTCTACAACAATGAAATCAATTATACTCTTGCTACAACTCAGGGGTGAGAAAAAGAAGGTTCTAAAATTCTCGAGCTTTACACATCTTGCATAATTACAAGGCATTTGCTTCGGTGGACATAAGGACCTATTTGTAAAATGAACATATTTTCATTTTCAAAGTTCAAACAGTCGATCCGACCGTTCAACATTATCTCCATATTAAAATGTACTTGGAGGTCAAATTTTACATTTTTTTGAATTTTTTTACTATTTATTAAGATGGTTACAAAATCGTTGTTTTCAGACCATTGAAAAACAGCGATTTTGTAACCATCTTAATAAATAGTAAAAAAATTCAAAAAAATGTAAAATTTGACCTCCAAGTACATTTTAATATGGAGATAATGTGAATGGTCGGATCGACTGTTTGAACTTTGAAAATGAAAATATGTTCATTTTACAAATAGGTCCTTATGTCCACCGAAGCATCCCTCTAATTACAAATATCAAACCCAGACAATTTGCAGAGGCAAGAAGGCATCTTTAACAATATATACTGGAAGAAAAAAAAATAACATTAGAAAATATTATGGAACCTTTAGTAGAAATGAGGCCTTGTTAAGGTCGAGGTCATCACAGTTGGCTTGATCTTGCGGATTTAAAGTGTCAGAGCCGCACACGGCCCCACTGACAGATATGATTGACACATTTATGAGAAATGCTATTGTAAGTGCAAATGCACTCTCTAATGTGTAAAATGTGATTGCCTCCTGAAAATTGTATAATAAGCAAGTCAAAATAAATTATTAAAAGTTTTAGGTAGACCACAAAGTGCCAAAGTAGTTCATTACGCAAGATAGTAAGGACAAGCCATGTAAAAGTGGTTTAATTTCTGGGATTTTGTGCTTGCTATCTTTGTTCAAAGGAATTTGCTTTGTTAGGGAAAAAATATTTTATAAGTCCTTCTATGCCGAGGATCGTTTTGTACAAGTAATGAAAATTTAATGTGAATTGAGTTAGGAATTTATGACAAAATGTTCTTATGACTTAAATGAAGGATCTTCTTATGACTTGTTATAACAATTTTGGGCTTGCAAATAAAATGTCCTTTTTCATTTAATTAATTTAATATATTTTTTGGTGGCCAAGGCATACTAGCCTTCAATACAAAGAAAATTATTAACTCATCTGTACCGGTATTCATACAAACAAGCAGATCTGATGGTTCTTTCCTTAAATATAGACTATTAGTTTACCTTGATTCCACGAACTGATCGAGGCACTTTTCTCGATAGCACTAAAGCCGAATGTAGAAAGAGGTTATGCCTACATTAACAATTTTAGCAAAAGGTGGAATTAGTTTCAGATGTGCCCATGCAAAGGATTGAAAATTTTCAATTATATTCTGCAAAACAGGAAGGGGACATCATTTGCCAGATCCTTTATGTAGGGGCAGACATGATGATGCCAACATCTTATAGAGCTAGACCTGATATATCACAACCATGCCTTCTGCATGAAAATTTCCCAAAAGATAAAAAAATGAACAAAAAATAAATGTAAGTTGGGCTTACGGCATGACCATGGCACCAAGAAGAGAGATTGCCAAAGCAGTTGCACCATTTCCTTTGAGAGATGGTACAAAGAGACCCCTTAAAACCTCTGATGGATTCGGTTTTGCATAACAAAATTCAACGAAGAAACATGCAGCCATGAGAAACACCAGACCCGATATAAAAAGTTCGAGTTTTCTTACCTACATCAAAGTGAATTTTTAGGAAAACACCAAATATTTTCCCATATTATTAAGAATTGCATAAAGCCTGTTTTATCATTATCTGCAATAAAAAGCAGCTCTGTAATGTCCCTACTGTGGTCATAACTAGAAGTAATTCTAGAGTAACTATGAAGAAACAACAGATCATCAAGTGCACAATAGGTCAGCTCTTTGTTTCTTTGAAACAATAACTGCAACTCTTTGTAAGTTTGAATTATCAACTAAGCGCTAAATCTTTCATAAATAATAAGCAAGCCAAAAAAAAAAAAATTGAAAACCAAGCAGCACCTACTGGTGGCATGGTCCAGTATGCCTCAATCAGTGAGATAGTAATTCATGGTACAAACAATATCTTACCCCGTATTGTTGCAGTAAAAGGAGCATAAGGGTGCTGAGACCTGTTACAAGAACTCCAATCCATACCGGTAACTTAAAAAGCATATTCAGTGCAAAGGCAGTACCAATTACTGAAAAGGTAAATTTGAAAACAGCTGAGATTCCAATGTTGCAAACTTAATTAAGAAATTGCACTGGCTTAATCTTATTTTCTTTTCTGGATCTCCACTTTAATTTGCTATTCACTGGAACCGTACCAGTTTGGATCTCTACTTTAAATTGCAACTGATTGGAATGGTATAGCAAAAGACTAGGAAAAGACAAAGATGAGATACCTTCAGGAATGTCACACGCAATGACTGCCAGCTCAGCGAGCATCCATAATATAAAATTAGGTACCTTTTCATATTCTGCTCTACAATGCTCAGCCAAATGCTTCCCTATTTTTCCATAAAAAGAGGAAAGAGAAAAGTATCAAAAACGAACATCTACATAGACGGAAAAGGTGCATCTCAAGGAGGATTTTTCAATTTTTGTTATTGGACAAAAGCTTTAAGAAAAGTCAAAATTGCAAATACCTGTTACAACCCCTAACTTGGCCGCAAGGGATTGTATGACAAGAGCAGCACAAGAGGCTAAAAGTATAATCCACAGAAGCTATTACACATAAAGAAATTGACGGTTAATAATTTAAGTCCACATACAGCGTACAATAGAATATAGTTTTTAATTCAGAAAATACATTCACCTCATACTTGTATTGGGCTCCGGATTGCAAGTCAGTCTCAACTGAAATGTCAGGAAAAAAATACCCCTGTTAATTTTCTGGGCTTTATAAAAAGGAAAAATTTAAGTTAATTGGGGGGGAGAGGCATAAAACTTTACAATTTCCAGGATCGATATATGCAATGGATACCAGAAAACCAGGACCCATATACGCAAATAAGTTCTTCCAGCTACTTTTCTGTTAAAAAAATTTCTCACAAAATTAGCATGCATAAGATAAGAGTGCATCTAATTATTAAGCCTGTTAAGGTAATGCGCTTTCTTGTGATTCAGCACCATACCGGTCAGCTCAAGTCTGCATCTGCTGATACGTTAGTTAAGGCACCCAAGCAACAGTTTTTTGGCTGCTGAATCAAAATAAAAAGGTCCAGATTTCACTTCAATTGTTTTTGGGTGGTTTAGTTGATCTTATTTAAACCGTCCAATTTAGATTGGACAGAGCAAGTGCAAATTGCAGCTCATCACTGCATAAATTTTGTGGCCAGTGGATGTGGTGTCCAGTCAGCTCTAGTATGGACCAAGCATTCTATCTTGACAAGTTTTTCTCAGGAACTTTGGCTGAAAACCCTCAAACCTAAATGCACCAGTAAAGTTTAGTATAAATATCAATGCACAATTGCTAATACATATTTCAATTTTGGTACAGGAACATCTGAATAGTTAACTAATTCCCTTGACGATTATCTTCTCACCAAAATAAATACCCTTTCAAAATATTAAGGAAACTGGCCCCAATATAAAATGAGAATAGAAGGAATAGGTGGTACCTCTGAAATAACGATTTGATCAACATCTATACTATCAATTAATGGTTCACTATGTCCATTTGAATTAGACCTGTTTGCATGGCTGGTTATAAACTGTGGCGGTGCATTCCTGGCCTCCCCTACAGTGCTCATGACTCTTCCTCTGTCTCTCTCACTCTCTGCCCCCCCTTCTATCCCTCAGTAGATCCTAGAAGAAGAACCTTGAACTGCTGAACTAGTCTACTCAGCAATTTATGGGCAGTTCAAACTGGTCAAGATGTGACACTGTATAAGATATGAGAGAATATGCTGAAAGAAAGCAATTAACGGTTGAGATTGTACATAAATTTTTATGGAATAAATTCCAAGAAAAAGTGGAAGTACCTAGTACAATACATTAGGTTATCACGAGTTCATAAAATTGTCACATGATCCCATATGGTAGAACAAAGTAACATTTATTAATTAACATAGAGAAAAAGGACCAATTTCTTACAAGGCACACAAGTTGTCTAGAGGTAAGGAATCAGAATATTTTTTATTGGAATAAACCACAAAAAAGGGACAAGACTATTGGAACAAGGTCCTAAGAGGAGTGCTACTTATACTGTGGTTTTTATTCTCATTATGGCTCAGTTTCCACTTGGATGAAAATTAAGATCAATAGAATCTTAAGCTAGAAGCTTTTATCAGAAATGTAATTACGATTAAATCAAGGAAATATTTAATTTCCATTTGGTTGGAACAAAAGTCCACAATGACGCAATTCTCAAGCTTTATAGGAGACATATTCCAAATATTTAATCCCCATTGGTTGGAATAAGTCCACAATGACGGAATTTTCATGCTTCATAAGAGAATTATTCCAAATATTTAATCCCAAAAGAGCTGATGCTGTCCAAAAATTATCAACAATTGCTGATAGTAAACAGTATAAGGAAAAGAAAAGAATCTATTGCTTTAATTAAGATAATATAATTGTTGAAATAAGCAATCAAATCCGGATTAGAAAAAGGTTATAAACCCCGAGGAATCTACGCTCGTTAGCTTTACGTCTGAAACCATGCAAGAGAAGCAACCAGTACTGAGCAATAGATACAAAATTCGTCGGGGAGATAAAAAATAGCGGGCCTAAATGAAAACTTGGATTCGATTACACAGCATTCGATAGAAGAAAGAACAAGTTACCTTAATCAAATGTGTGGCCAAAGCCAAGTGCTAAACTGAAAAATTGAGATATTTATAGAGACGGAGAGAGAATACCGCTTTGCTTCTTTTTCAGTGCGCTCTGCTACCCCACTCTCTACTCTCTACCTCTCCGCCGCTTGCTTCTCTATTTCGTCTTTTTATCACCACATGCAAAGCGATAAAATAATCTAAATTAATGGTAATAAATTCACCGGTTAATATGAGCATCAAATTCTCTTCTTCTTCTTTTTGGCTTTTTCCCAAAAAATCCCAACATATGACTATATGAGCACCAAAATTTATAAAAGAAAATTATAATAGAAAATTTAGATGAGAACCAAGATTATAAAGGTAATAAATTCACTCACCGGTTGATTTGATGTGAGCAGTGAGCTGCTGTTTTCTTATTCTTCTGTTATAGTTCCAAAGCGAGCGCTTTCTAGAAGACAAAATTTGCTCAGTTTCTCTGCGTTATAAATGGTTCGGGTCTTCCGGACAGGCCGGGCCCAATTAACCGGATCTCTGCCGTTGGATGAAGATCGTACGTTCGATCGGTCACCAAACAAGTTCGGGGACCAGCGAAGATCCTTCGCGTCTGACTCCTGTCAGTCTAATATTTGCTGACTGCTGTGCTGAGTATTCCCAACCGATCAAAAGAAATCCGGAACCTACTCCTATGAAAGATACAGAGAGGACCCGTTTGGAGATTCGTGTCAGGATAAGAACAGTCCGGACTTACTCATTGACTCTCAGCTCAGGTAACCGGGAGATACGATTTATTTGAACTAGTCTTAAATATACGAATACGGGTCAATTACAAATTATTAAATCTGCCAACGAGTTTTCTGAATTATTAAAAATGTCAAACCGGTCAATTATTGGCCGATCCCGAATAAACCTCCCAACCGGCCAATTATTGGCCGATCCTGATTAAACCTCCCAACCGGCCAATAATTGACCAGTCCCGAAAAAAAAAATATATATATATATATTGCCGGCACCCCCTCTTCGTTTTCACACAAATCATTCTCTCAAATTTTACACTCTCTCTCCTCAGTTGAGCAATTTCTCCCGAATTTCTCTTTCTCTTCCCAGATTTGCAAGTAAGTCCTTCTACTTTGTTATAATTTATTTTTTAGAGCAAAATAGTTGTAAAATATTATGATTTGTTAGTAATTGCCAGAATTTGTATAATGTGTATAAATAGTTGTAATTATGGAGTAATTAGGGTAATTAGTCAAATCTAGGGTATACGGTTCATGATTTAGGTCAATGTATTATAATTAAGTATAAATAGCATTGGTGACCATATTTTTGCGGAATTTAGAATGTTTTACCATAATTAAAACAATTAAGCATGATATATGAAAATTTAGCACAATTAGGGTAATTAAGCCTATGTTGGCACATTTAGGAAATTTTAGCGTACTTAAGTACAGTTTTGCGTAATTAAGCCTATTTTACCAAAATCAATCACATTTTGGCATATTATACCGTCGTGAAGCCAATGTGATATGTTTTTACCGTAATTAAGCCTATTATATCCGTTTTAAGCGTAATTAAGTTTTTTGTAGTTGTTTTTATCATTATTAAACCTATTGTAGCCGGTTTTAACATAATTAAGCCTATTTTAGCTATTCTTACCGTTATTAAGCATATTTTAGCCGTTTTTAGCATAGTTAAGCCAATTTTAATAGTTTTTATCGTTATTAAGCCTATTTTAACCGTTTTTAGCGTAATTAAGCCTATTTTAGCTATTTTTACCGTTATTAAGCGTATTTTAGCCGTTTGTAGCGTAGTTAAGCCTATTTGAGCGGTTTTTACCGTTATTAAGCCTATTTTAGCCGTTTTTAGCGTTATTAAATCTATTTTAGCCGGTTTTAGCGTAGATAAGCCTATTTTAGTTATTTTTACCGATATTAAGCCTATTTTAGCCTTTTTAGCGCTATTAAACCTACTGTAGCCGGTTTTACTGTTATTAAGCCTATTTTAGCCGTTTTTAGCGCTATTAAATCTATTGTAGCCTGTTTTAGCGTAATTAAGTCTATTTTAGATATTTTCACTGTTATTAAGGATATTTTAGCCGTTTTTAGCGTAGTTAAGCCAATTTTAGCGGTTTTTACCGTTATTAAGCCTATTTTAACCATTTTTAGCGTAATTAAGCCTATTTGAGCTATTTTTACCATTATTAAGCATATTTTACTAAAATTAGGATGGTTAGAGGACGGCCTAGGCTTCGTCCACTATCACCTATAGTTGACGAGCCGATCGCGACGAGCAGCACAGATCATTTTAGTCCTCTTCTATGGGTGCCCCACCGCGATCACCGGGTCTCACTGGCTTCTCGTGAGGTATGTTTTTTCGCTTTTTTAAATTTCGTCAAGTTTAATTGTTGATGTGTTAACACCATGTGTTTTAAATTTGTCAATGTAGGACAAGTCTCTTTTAGATGTAAAGCTGCGGCGTGTTCATTTGCCGTACTACCCGGTGATGGCCCGATACCTCGTCAATCTGGGCTTCTACCAGATGGTGGACATCTTGCAGTCTGGGAGTGGCGTCATCAATGCGTCTCTCATCGCAGGATTGGTTGAGAGATGGCGTCCCGAGACATAGTGCTCCCTAATCTTCTTCATTAATTCATCTTTGCTTTCAAAATATTGGTATGCGGACAGCTCACCCGTGTATACGTTCCGTTGCCCATAAGAACTAGTATCTGCTTCTCTAAATCCAGATATATCATTGAAGGCCAGGAACGGGTGCGTATCACTCCGCCCGCTAAGCGGCGCTGAACCAGAGCTGCTCTGAATGGGCCCTTCAGCTGTTTCAACTGGACCGTCTCCACCACATCCCTCTAGGTGATCAGAGTCCCAGTCATCTCCATCATACTCATCCCCACTTTGTAAGCGTTCACCCGGGATATCATTGATATTTTCAAAATCCGACCCAACTTCATCGTATACTGGGCTTGGGAATGGTAAAGGCGTCTCATGCACGGGTCTAGGTGGGGAACAAATTCAGAGTATTGGTTGAGATCGTGATTGCGGGGGAGGTTGATAGTGGTTTTCTGGGTTAGTAGTTGGATAGTTGGTTTCTTGGTATGTATGGAGATAGTTTGTTTCTGGGTAAGTGGGTGGATAGTTGGTTTCTCGTTCTGTTGGGGGGCACAATGGGAGTTTCCATTGCAACTGAGCATTGACTAGAACTTCTAACCCCTGCCTCTCTCGGAACTCTTCTAACGTAGATATCTATTATAAAATCTCCGTTAGCCTTAAAATAACCACACAACCCTCTCCAGGTATTTTCATCTGTAATTCTTGCAAGTAAATATTTTCCGATTTTTCCATTACAAACTCGGGTGCCCAATTCAATGTTGCATCTTTCTGGATTAAAACAGGTGTAATAAAAAATTGTCACTTTCAGGTCCAAAAGAGATATATCATCGTTAACCATAACTGAAGCAATTGGTTCTTTGTTGTAGTAAGGCCCGTCTGCATTATTTTCAAGCTTACCACCACAGTGTATAGAAATCAATGGCATTGTGATCAAACTACATTTTGAAAGTGATAATCATTTGTCAGGTTACTAATTTACGCAGTTACTGAATAGTAAAAAAAAATAGTTCAAATTAGTTTTAATTAATTAAAATCAAATAAACTTAACTAAAACTAATTAAATATAATTGAACTTAATCTAAAATAATTAAAACTAAAACTAATTAAAATTAATTAAAACTAATTAAAACTAATTAAAACTAATTGAAACTAATTAAAACTAATTGAAACTAATTAAAACTAATTGAAACTAATTAAAATTAATTAAATATAATTGAACTTAATCTAAACTAATTAAGACTAATTACAACTAATTTAAACTAATTTAAACTAACTAAAATTAATTAAAAGTAATTAAAAGTAATTAAAATTAATTAAAATTAATAACAATTAATTAAAAGTAATTAAAATTAATTAAAAGTAATTAAAAGTAATTACAACTAATTAAAAGTAATTAAAAGTAATTACAACTAATTAAAACTAATTAAAACTAATTAAAACTAATTTAAACTAATTACAACTAATTAAAACTAATTTAAATTAATTAAAATAACTAAAATTAATTTAAACTAATTAAAATTAATTAAATATAATTGAACTTAATTTAAACTAATTTAAACTAATTTAAACTAATTAAGACTAATTAACCTTAATTACAATTAATTACAAATTTTTAAAAAATAATAAATAAAATAATTTAAAATTTAAAAAAAAAAAACCCTGCTAAATGCGCGTCTGTGCGATGTGGTGTGTGAGGTGAGAGAAGATAGAGAGGGGTTCTGGGGTATTAATAGGGGGCAAAACAGTAAATGGCACAGGACCGGCCAATTATTGGCCGGTTGGGGGGTTTAATCGGGACCGGCCAATTATCGGCCGGTTGGGGGGGTTTATTCGGGACCGGCCAATAATCGGCCGGTTTGGATATTTTTAATAATTCTGAGAACTCGTTGGCAGATTTAATAATTTGTAATTGACGTAGGGTATTTTTAAAAAAGTCGGAGTTGGGGTTCTTTTATAATCGTAACAGATTAAAATAATAGAAATAAGCGATCCGAATCTCGTTCTACCAGGTCCAGGTCAGGTGGCATGAGATAGTGACCAGTGAGACTCGGAGCAGATATACATTAATGGTACTAATTAATTATATATACTCAGTAAATCTTGACTATTGAATTTTTTTATTTTAGTATTATAAAAATTGATTCTACTCACTGACTACATATATGAATGCCAGGCGAGAAGAAAATAATATGCATTTATTGCTTTTGACTGATTACATGTATAAATGATACAAGAGAAGCTCGATCGTTGCCTATGGATATGGTCCTGTTTATAATCAATTGATATGTTATAAAATCTTCAGTACTTACAAATGTGCTCTAAATATTATAATAATCAACTGGTCTGTGAATTATACGTAAACAAATATGCTGAAATTCATTTACAATTCGTTGTGTGCGTCTCTTCGTATATTTAAATCAATTTTGATCTCATTTTTATGTTTATAAAATCAACAAAACAGACTAAATTGCTCTTAATATTGTATGGACTCGCGCATGAATTTATTTGTGTTAATTAAAAAAAAAAGGATATATTGAATATTAAGCAAACAAATCTACTGCAATTTATTTAAAACTTGTAGCTTGTGTATGTATATAGTTTTATAATAGAAACGGTCTCATTTTTATTGTAAAATCATCACAACGGGCAAATTTGCCCTAAATATTATAATTGAGTAATTGGTCAAATGGATTGTTTATAATTTTGTAAAATGCCTTTATTTTTTAAATATTAATAACTTAAAATTTAAAATTCAAATATCAAAATAAAACCGTTATATTTGATATATATCATTTTCTCTACACACATACAAGATTACAACATTTCGACTTTATTTTGATTGGTATCAAGAGTTTGCAAAAATATATTAACATTGATAAATTCTTAACGTTGATTTTTCAACTTATTGGTTCATATAAAAACAAAATAGAAAAGTGATAATATTTTTATGTACATGCAAAAAATATAATGTAGATCACATCTAATGGTTTTATTTTAACATATAAATTTTAAACTTTTTGTTATTAGTAAATAAAAAAATAGAGGCACAATGAAAACACAAAAAATGAAAGTATTTGAACCCTCTCTGTATAATAACTATTTTAAGAATATTCAAATCTGACAATCGGTCAATATTAAAATCCAAATTCAGATGTCAACGCGTGATTTTCAATTGTTTGCACAAAAGACGAAAACAGATATCAACGCGTGATTTTCAATTGTTTGCACAAAAGACATTTTCGTGTAGAAATAATGGACTTTTAGTTAGTTTGGGTCTCCTTAGAAGGTGATGATGCCATGGGATTCGAAGTGTAATTCATGAACGACAATCAAGTTGGAAACTTGGTAGATCCTCATGATGGGATAAAACCTATCGAGAACAAGTGGGTGTTCAAGAGGAGAATTTACATGGATGGCAACTTGACTATTTACAAAGCATAGTTGGTTACAAAAGGGTTTCAAATCTTTTATAAAATTAAATCAGAACACGTGGCATACTACTATATCACTGTTTTTTTAGGGGAATTTGACGAATACCTCTAAAAACTTCAAAATTACATATTTCTCCCTCTAAATTTTAAAATTATGTATTTCCCCCTCTAAATTTCAAAAACTCACAAATTTACCCATTTTATTGTTTTTTATATTAAAACTCATTCTAAAATTTTAAAATACTCATTTTACCCTTTGTTAAAAGCATATAAAAGCCCATCAGACTCAAATTTGAATATGAAGGGTTCCTCTATTGTCCGATCGGCGCGTATCGCATTAAGATCTGTGCGCATCGCTTCAATATTTGTGTTGATTTAGAATGCACTGATCTTAAAGCAATTCCCATCAGCACGCATCGCATTAAGATCTATGCATGTCACTTCAATATGCGTGTGTGTTTGCATCAAGATTTGTGACGATCTTGCGCGCATAGATCTAAAAGTAGCTTAGACGGTAGATGAACTGTTCAGATTCAAATTTGAGTATGATGGGCTTTATATGATTTTAATAAAGGGTAAAATGGATATTTTATAAATTTAGAACGAGTTTTAATATAAAAAATAATAAAATGGGTAAATTTGTGAGTATTTGAAATTTAGAGGGGGGAATACATAATTTCAAACTTTAGAAGGGAAAATACCTAATTTTAAAGTTTTTGTGGAGTATACGTGAAATTCCCAAAATATTGTTTTTAAAATTCATTTCAGAAGTAAATATTTTGGTCAGCGATAACTCGTTGTTTGCTTAAAATTAATTCCAAAACGATTATGTTTCAAGTTTGATTATTTTTTTTTATTTGAGTTTGGTGTTATAAAGGTGCTTAAAAACATATAGGAACCTTTTTTTTCTTTTTAGAGTAAATTTTGTCGGCGGTCACTAGATTTTCTCTTTAATACGAATTAATTACTCAAGTTTAATTTGTTTCTCCATAGTCATTAAATTTTTTATTTGTTTTGATAAAGTCACTTCGTTACTATTTTCATCCAAAATATTAACATAATAAGTTATGTATGTGGAGATGGGTGACCATATTTTGTTGGTATTTTGGGTCCAAAATAGTAATGAGATAACTTGATTGAAACAAATAAAAAGTTCGATAATTACGGGAAAACAAATCAAATTTAAATGACCAATTCTTAACAAATAACACCGTTTAATGACCTCCGACGAAATTTATCTTTTTGTTGTAAGTTGAGAACAACTATATTCATCATCTTTGAGAACCAGCATTTGATCTAGTGGTAAGGACAATCCTCTCTGCGTAGTAGGTCGCGGGTTCGAAATCCGAATAGAAAAATTTCTTATAAATATTAAATAGTTGGGTGGCTTGAGCTCTAACCTTTACTCAAAAAAATATATTAATCTTTTTTATCTAATAAATTTATTAATAATTTATTAATTTTCTTTAAATACGTTTTCTATTAACTAATTTAATTAGTTACTTTGAAAACTAGTTTGTAAGTTAGCGATGAAAACAATACTATTGACATTTTTTTTTGAAGAAAAAATATGGAGGTGAAGCCTCCAAATTCCATTAATGCTTACACGAAAGATGTAAGATAAAGTCTATGTACATGAAAAAATTACAAAATAATCAAAAAGAAAAACAGAAAAAAAGGAAAATTAATAGAAAGGCCGCAATTTGCAATTTTATCTCTCAGAAAACCACACCATCGATATTAAATATCAGGATGATTTAACATGCAACATTTGCTTAGAAAAAATTATTGTTTTTACTTGGATGCTGACGAGTGAATCATTGAATAGTAGAAAGGTGGCATGGTGGGTTGATGTCTGGTTGAAGAACTGTTGGCGGGTTATCTTAATAGGCAAAGTTTGGGAAAAAAAAAATAAAGTGAACCGGAGAAGTTCGCACAGGGTTCTGACAGGGTCAAAAGGATAAGCCCAACAGCGTTCGTTGGAAGTGTGAACAAAGCTCGTTTCTCTTTTATCCGTTTCGTATTGTATTTAATGAGATAAGTATGAATAAGAATAACGGTTATGTGTATAGACTATAGACAGAAAAGAAATAAGAAATTTAATATATTATGAAGTAAAAGTATAGATAAGAGTTATTTTGTACTTGTTATTTTATAAGATAATTGATAAATATAAAATCATATATGATAACTTTTTTATTTATACGTATAGAAAAATTCAAACTTTATTTTATTATATTAATAAATTCCATCAAAATAGAAAAGAAAAAAGGAAATATAGAAAAGTTCTGACAATTCAAAAAAATTATAGTTATATAATTTTATTATTGTGATTAGATTGATTTGTAAAATATTTTTTATATTTTTTATTTAGTATTTTATGATAAACTTGATTTATATAGTTTTTTAAATAGTAATTTATGATGAAATTAATTTGTACAATATTTTATATCGTTTATTTAATTAGTAATTAATATTTTTATCAAAATAATAGGACAGAAATTTATAAATTTTATATTTTATGATTACAAACATGATGTGTTTAATATATTTTATCTATTTGTTGTATTTTTTTTATTAAAATACATAGGTTATCAATTTATTCAATAATTATTTATTATTTGTTTTGTTATTCGTTATCTTAACCAATAAAGATAGAATATAGGTAATTTTATTTTTGACAGAGAGCCCAAAAATCCAAGTTTTTTCTTATTGACGTTTTAATCGTGAACTTTTCCGTTTTTTAATGTTTTTATTACGAGTTTATCGTGTTTTTAAACCCAGATTTTTGGGGTTCTTATCACGAGTACGCATTTGTTTCATGTTTTTCACTTTCAGCATTTTTATCGCAAGTTTTTTGCATTTTTAACACGAGTTAATTGTGTTTTTATTTCGGCTAAATGAAAGAGATATTATCGAATACTACACAAACAAATATGCTAAAATTCATTATAGTTCATTGCATATGTTTGCATTTTCAATCGATTGTGTACTTATTTCATAAAATCAGCAGTACCAACAAATGTGCTCTAAATATTACAATCAACTGGTCAATGAATTATAAGCAAACAAATATGATGAACTTCATTTACAATTTTGTATAATGACAAAATCAATTTTGGCGCTATTTTATGTTAGAAAATTAACAAAACCGACTGATTTGCTCTTAATATTATATTGGATTAGCGCTAAATTTGTTTGTGTTAACTAAAAATGATGCATCAAATATTAAACAGACAAATTATTTTTGCTCCAATTAAGGAAAGTTTATGTCTCTTCGTAATGGATACGTTGTGTGAAAAATATCCTTATATAGACAATTATATGTAATTATGTATCTGTATTCACAATTGAAAAAACAAGCAATTAATTTATTCACAATTGAAACCTACATAAAATAATCATTTAAAGAAGATCCAAATCTGACAATCGGTCAATTTTCGATCGTTTGCACCATATATTATTATTATCAATTTCATATAGAAAATTTGTGTTCTAGTTAGTTTATTATTTTTCAAATCTATTGGGAATTTATGTCGCCACCCAGATTGGGTACTCCAAAACAAACTCAGAGGATGAGGTTTGAAATTTATAAACGAATAGTAACTAATGAGGCAATAGGCCGAAAATCTTGCATGTTCATTGAAAATATGACTTGAGAGTTTATATGGGCTTGCTAGCAAGCCTCTAGCAACAATTTTTGGTCCAATATCTTTCAATAGAATAGTTGGGCCTAACTATAATAAGCCTTAAAATTTGAAAACATGTATAACCATTAACCAGGGGCATTGGGATAATTCTTAATCCAACTTAATTTATCTCACATGGAATGGAAGAATTTGAGAGAATAGGAACGGATGATGTTATATTATATGTTCGCTCTATCTTCTAGATAAAAAAAAGCGAGCATATGGTAACTTATTTTATGAACCCCATAAAAAAATTTCATGAATTTTGTTACGCAATCTTAGAATACATATTTAATTATAAAATAAGTGAGGTTATAGTACTTTGCAAAGTGTGGGTCAAGTTTGTGCTATGGAAAGTACCGTAACCTCACTCTTATAGAATAATAACTTTTATTATAATATGATGTGCATGGTTGGAAAATGTTACGGAATTCAGAATAAATATTGAAAATTATCTTGAACTTTTGAACTTATTTTCTTAATCTCATCGAATATTCAAATGTTAATTATTGCAAAAATAGATACCAAGTTATTTAGAATGCTTGTTTGATAACTGCATGCATAATACATTTTGTTAATTCAACTTTCGTATTCATTATCCGGACTACTCATAAAATACATACTTATCTGCTGTACAATACATGCTTAATTATCGCACAATGTATATTTATCTATTCATTTTTTAGTTTCAAAAATAAAAAAATGTCTAAAAATTGTTGGAGCTTGGAGTTGTTTAGAGACGAGGACTTCAAGGATAAATATAAGATCAAAATTTTGTCTTAATTTCTTGATTTGTTTATTAACAATAATATTATGATTTAATTTTAATTTGTGTATATATTCAAACTACACGACAACTTGACTATTTGCTTTTCCAACTACTAAATTGTCAGAAATCAAAAGCTATAAAATGCTTTCTAGGATTTGTGTATATCTCACACATCAGACATAATTATAGAAAACAAAAACCCAAGAATACAATTTCCAGTATTTTCACTCACTACACAGAACGCTACGCAGTTTGAACTGTTAAAAACTTTCGTGGGAAAGGCTAGAAACGGATAGTGAAATAAAAATATAAAATCTTGTGGGAATATTAATATTAACAGTGAATTTACACCCGTTTCTGAATGGTTTCAGTTTATGAAAAAAAACTTCACAACGAGGGAAAAAAAGCCAGAGGAACATATTTTTTTTGTAAAAGAGGCTTTTGTAATTAAATACTGTTTGAATATTGGAGATGTTTATAATTATTGAAATAATTTTATATAAACAATATATTTAAAAATATCAAGTACGTTAAAATTACAAAACCAGAAAACCTACTTGGCTACTTCCATTCATATTTATTAGATATAATAAAATATTCTTTGCCTACTTTTTTTTTCATGTTTGTAAAGAGAGAAGTCAAATAATGAAACATCTTTTGAAATAAACGAGGAAGCGGCGCACTGAACAACTAATCATTGTCTCATGTTTTCAAGGGTTTACTTGTTATTTTGATGCTTTTAAGGGATCCTTACATAACGAATAATAACAACAGTACCTCTTATATAGTTGGCATGTGGGTCCTATTACTGGTTGAACTGCATTCTCCGTGACAGTGGAAATGCTGTGATAAGAGGATGGGGTTAAGCAAAAAAAAGTACTACAGCACTCGAGTGGTACAAAAGAAGAGAGAAATATTGGTACAGCTACAAGTCATTGGGGCTGCTTTTGAGGTAAAAAGAGATAAAGGGACGTAGGTACATGTTTGGAAATTGAAACTGTGATTCATGTTAGCGAATTTTCATAGCCCGGGTACTGACATCTTTAAACTCTGCAAAAAGTAGATTCCATTTATTTTGAAGGAATAAGAAAACTTACTATTCAATAGGAACATCTTCATTTTAAGCACAGAAATTTGAAAAAGAGTACACATCACATTCACCTCCATACATTCATAATTACATATACTTTTTCTCAATTTTTTTTTACGTATAGTAAGTATATTACAATCATCATATTTTTAAAAAAAAGAGTACATTACGACCATGTAGCACATTTCAAGAGTATTCATGATGTCATGGCATGGCCTGCATTTTCAGGCAAAATTTCTCCCATAAATCACAGAACAAATTAATTAAGTACTTCAGAACCAGGTAGCACATTTTTTTTTCTGTTATGTTATCTTTATATTAATTATATGACAAGAAGCTAGCCTCTGATAACTTTCAGTCTCTATCACCAAGGGCTAATTTATTTCAATTATTTGCCATGCATCTAGGGCTGCACAAAAAATTCGTAGTTCGTAATTCGATTCGAAAAAGTTCATAAAAAATTCGATTCGAAATTGAGTTCGTTCGAATTAATTCAAACCAAACTTAGTTCGAAATTAACTCAAACGTGAACCGTTGATTTCTGCTGATAACTTATATTCGCTGTTGAAAACTTTGCTATTGCATCTATAAAGTAATTTGTAGATGTTCAGTAGCTAGTTTAATGAAGCGAAATATATAGCTGAAGATTTGGATACCTGTGAGAGTTTTTAGAAGGGTTTTTAAGTAGTTAGTGGCTAGTTGTAATGAACTTTAATGTTTTAATTAAGATAATATTTGGGTTTGTAATAATTCTAAGACTTTGGTGATTGTTCTGTACTTCTATTGATATTTAAATTGTACTTTGAATACTTTGGATATTTGAAAACTTTAGTGATGTTGCTTCTGTTGGCTATTTGGAAAACTTTGGATAATGTGATTGTACTGAATTTTGATTGATTGTACTAAACTTTGGTGTTTGATATTAATTTTGGTATTTGTAATGAACTTTGATATAAACTTTGATGTACTGTGTAATTAGAATTCATAATGCTTGAGTTTTTATTGAAGTGCTGTAATTTCGAACTATGGCCCAGCCATAAGTCATAACTCGTAAGTCGTAACAAAGTTTGTAAAAGTTCGAAATTGAGTTCGTAAAAAATTCAATTCGAAATTGAGTTCGTTCGAAATTAATTCAAACCAAACTTAGTTTGAAATTAATTTAAACCAAACTCAAACTGGAGGTAATTTCGATTCGGTTCAATTCGTTTGCAGCCCTACATGCATCAAACCATATACACACGAAATTATATGATGTTGTGGGGCGAACCAGTAATATATAGGAGAAATTGATCATCTAAAAACTCATGTATTGTATGAACACTGTGCACACTATAATTCGAAAGTCAACTATGTATACTATTTTTAGTTATCCTATTTTTTTTTCTTATGCAACTGTAGAATTTGTCTCATGATAATTTATGAATATATTAGAAACACAGATTTTGCGAAATAATCGCTTATTGGTGCTTAACAAGTGTTGCACTTATAACAGTATGTAGAGGTATTTCAAGTCAAATTTTATAAATCTTGGTCTTCATTCAAGGAAAATAAATTCAAATATGTTGTTAATAAAGTGTACAATTATCTACAGAGAATTTTGTTGCAATGTACATGCAGTTTCTTTACCGGTCTCGAATACAAGTAATAAAAATAAGCGAATTAAGTTGGTGTTGGAGGATCTAATCTCTTAGTATAATAGTTAATTTGTTTATGTTTGTGTTGATGCCTTGTTGGCTAAGACTTCTATTCTATATATGGTCAATCTTACTTTGATTGTTTGGTTAGATGTTCTGTGATCAGGGTTGTATAGTATGGATATGTTGCTTTAATTAGCTGGTTAATTTCATTTGGATTAAATGAGGCCAACCTAACTAAGTGTAACTTCAAATTAAATTAGGCTTCTAAAGTTAAATCACCTTTTTAGATGATTTAAGAGTTAGTCCTCCTACAATCCCACTGTCATCAATTATTCAATTTTTCCTCTCTCTTTTTTCTTTTATCGATACTATTTCTTAATAACTCGGGTCCTGACATAACTTTAAACCTCAACCAAATATAAATAATTTAGGCTAAAATAAGTTGAAATAATCAACTTAGACCTCAACCAAACACCACTAATTAATTTAGACTCCAAGAATAAAAATAATATTTTATAACCCAACAGGGATATAGAGTCCTCTCTAATCCCGACTAAGAAATTGGGGCTTTAACCTTGAGTTTCAAATTAATTCATGATATCTAGTAGAAGTTTATCCAATTAAAACAAAATTTAATGAACGCGCGTGTTTATTGATATTCCTACGAACCTTCGTAAGATTACAAGAACGTAGGACGGACTTTAATCAAAGAAAGAGCATTTGCTTATTCCGTACCTAGCTCTATATGTCCTTGCAAAATTAAAGAACAAGAGCTAAAAGGAATTAATTACAACTGACTTTTGTTCTCAGTATCTACTAATTAATTTCATGTTATCTTTGATTGCAGAAGAAGTGAAGTAAATTTTCTACTTCATTTTAAACTACCAAACGTATTTTAAACTACCAAACATGATATAAAATATGAGAAGTAATATTATGTTACGGCAAAGTACGTTAAACTATCTTTTCAGGTGGATAAACAAACTTCGCACTTATTCTACCTATAGAGTTCATTATCCTAGATAGATTTATTTTTTAATTTCTCTCTTCTCTAAACAAATTAATTCTAAGTCATGACTTGAGTTGTCAAATAACATATAAAACAAGAGAAATAAAATAAAATAAGTAACTTATTCCTCTTTAAATTTAATAGAAACCAAACACGATCTTAAAGCTTGCTTTCGGATTAACGTCACTAATTCAGGTTAGTGACCTAATTGAAATTCTATTCAGCATTTGAATAGGTACATAGCTGTTTGTATTCACAGATACCGTTGTTCCGTTATTTCAAAATATATTGAAATAGCAATATATTTAAACATATCCTTATTATTATCTTAATTATATAGCAATACATTTTACCAACAATTTTGTTGAACGGAAAAAAATGACAACGGAGGACATTCAATAATTAAGCAACCCGTGAACGTGAAGACCAAGCATTGCGCGACATATATATCAATGGCTGTTGCATACATCATTGGAATATTATTATTCGTCACTATGACAGGGGAACAGTTCCAGATACATGATGTTTCTGTTGAAATCTAACTTAATTTTCTAACACGATTGTTCCAAAAATATTATTCTAGATATTACTAGCTCTCTATATTTCGAGCTATCGATGCTGAATATTCTAAAATAGTAGTAACATTTATGAATTTCAGATAAATATTATGTTTAGCAGTTACACTACATGAGAGTATTTTAATTTATACTTCCACAGAACAGCAGAACAAAAAGGATCGATGTTTTAGTAAAGACGAGAGCGATATACGTACTGATATATATTAAAGTTAAAAATATGTATCAGGGGAGGAATGGAACAAAGTCAGATAAAATAAATCAAAATATTAAACAAGGAAAATCTATATAATTAAGTCGGACTAATGCTAACTGCAATGAAGAACTAAATCTACACAACATATATGCAAAAGAATTTTCAATTCATACATAACTCGTATGGTGTCAGAAATAAACCTAGATAGACATGCGATATTAGGAACAAATCTGGATGCATGTAATGAGGAAAATCTGCAAGAAAGCTGAAAACATATCAAAATTAAAAGGACAACCAAAATGATTATCCGGAGCACCGATCGAACCGACCAGTTTATAAATCTAGCTACACCCGGATCAGTGATCATGACTGCTCATATATACTATGAACTACTGAAAAGAAAAGAAGAGATCATAAACCACTGGGCCAGTTCAAAGCGTAACTGAACCGAACCGTAGTTGCTATGCCAACAGCAAAGCTGGTAGCATAGCTGTATAAAACCACCGAGCCAGGTATCATAGCCTCTGCATACATGATCAACATTGCCATTCTAGTATATATGATAGTTTTTGGAGCAAGAAGGCATAGCTCAATGAAATCCCATATTTCATATTGAACTGTATCATTCAGTGTATCGTTATATATATATTTGCTCAAAATAAATGTCTGATAACATAAATGTAAATGTATCACTGCACTGTATCATTCACATTCTACGAGGAAAATACTGTACATAGAGGCACATTCTATCTTGTCATGGAAAAGATAAATGCACATGCCAATAGATGATTATAATAATTTTGTACAATCTCATCTTTGATTCCATGAAAGGTAATATCTAATTCAGTGAAATAAATCATACACATAGAAGAATATTATTATATGTGAGCAAATTAAGAAATATATCATTAGAACTGCAATAAATTAGCATCTTGTGAGCAAATTAAGAAATATATCATTCCAAAATATTCCCATCAAATATCTCTGAAAAGCTGCTCCATATCTCCATCAAATCTGGAACCTTGACCGAGAGAATCTCTTGGCAGATTATAGGTATACATTTGACATTCAATTAACATGCAAGATTTAAAGAAAATTTCAAACTTAAAATGGCAACAAGGAATTGAATATTTCTTTCAAGAAATCTATGAATATTATTATCTTCATTAAGCTAACAAAGGCTTAATCTAGCGCACACATAATGAATAAATATTCAACAATGGAAGTTACTGAACTCCTACTGTGGTTGAGGCCTTGAAGGAAACAAATAGAGAAGGAGATATATATTCAGAAAAGTAATTAATAGAAGGTATCAGTAAGCATTAATTTTTACATTTTTAGAATAAACTAATCTATGAGATCGACAATATATACCAGCCTTATATGCTAAAAAAGTGACAAACAACGATGATCTTAGTCCAGCCAGAAAGAGGAGCATTAAATCATTATAATGATACAATATTTCTAAACTATATAATATATCATGATATATATATATACATCACCGATATGTACCATAGAAAACATTCAAACATAATTTATTTTCATCAATTTTGTAGATTTTCACACAATTTATGTAAAGATTATTGTTCAATACACATCTACATATCTATTGAGGTCAAATAACTGTAGAAAAGAAAATCTTCATATCCGCATTAAATAAAGAAGGTAATTATCACATGAGAGTTCATAAAAAAAAATCCATGGACTTCTAAGGAAAGATGGGAAATTAGGGAAATATTAGCATTAGATTAAGAAAATACTGATATATTATTTAGCAAATAATCTATCAGAAGTATAAATAATTGTAAAAAACTAAAGATTTGTAACTAAACAATGTGAGAACCCCATGGACACTAAATATAGATGGAGCAAGTACTGTAAGCCTTTTCATCTTAATTACTAAATGAAAAAGGATTAGTACTCAAACAGTGCAATTCAAAACCTATAGATCCAATGAAAGTATACTCAACAAAAGATTTGCGGATTTTTAAAATTAAATGAATTGTGGATCACTAATTGTTTCAATAGGCTTAAGATACATGAACAAAATTGACCTTATCTTTAAGAATTAGATCAAGTATATTTATATTAAAAAAAACAAAAATAGTATGCAATAAATGGATGATAATTTTAATATGCCTTGACAAAAGCTTCTTTTTTTTTGCTGAGAAAGGAATGGCTATATTTTTTTCATTTCTCAGCATAAAAAAAGAACGAATGAACGGATAGCAATTCTCCCTTTGAACCCTCAAAAGAATGCTCTTCCAAGTTCCAAAACTCGACTATAATAATAATTAAAGCACGCAAAAGAAAACGGATTACAGTTACAAAAAGTTATGAACTAACTAAATGCCCGACCAATATACATGAAATATACGATGAGAGAGAAAGATAAGGAGAGGAAGTGAGAGAAAAGAGAGATCCTTGACAGTCCCTGCCAAATTCTCGAAAAAAAGAGAGAGAAAGGAGAGAAAGAGCATGCTTGGCTCCTTGTACGCCACCCACAGAAGCAAATCTAACCATAGATTAGGTCTTTATGTGTGGCATACAGGGAGCCAGGCACACCCCTTTTTATTCTCTCCAATCCCCATACAATAAACCTCTCTCTTCCTTGCAACCCTCTCTATTGCAAACACAAAACATGAACAATTTATCTTAAAATAGCGTTAAATATATAGATCTAAAGAGAGAGAGAGAACCTCATCCATTATAGATTGATTAGTCATATATCGTCCCTCGCAAATGAGAAACGAGAAGGCTCATAGAGGAATGGAGATGGAAGAAATTGTTGTAATTAAGCAAGGTCTATCCATGGAGGAATTAATAACTAATAAGAGAAGAGAGGTGTTGGAGGGTCCAAGGGACGAAGTGACGGGGGGATATATATGCTATGCTATGCTATGCAAGAGGGTCTTTGGAAATGTCAATAAAGCAACAAACATCTCTCTCTCCTCTCTTAAACATAAAACAGTTTTTTTAAACATCACCCAAAATTGCCTCCTTTCCTTTCTCCAAGCGACCGTCGCATTGTCCTGCTGTTTTTCTTGTCTGAACATTGAAGGCCGAGTAGACATTTTTCATCTACATTGTCCGTCTGATCTATGGATAATGATCGATCAAATATCATTTTCGCTATTATAAATTATTCAGTTCAAACTTCAAACAACATTTGTGCTGTTCCGAATAGCACAAGACTAGCAATTTTTTTTCCTCACTATTACCCATAAAGCCGCACGGAAAAAGGGGCGCTAGAAATACACAGTAACAATTGTATTATTATTATTATTTTTTTAATTGATGTCCATGGTATTTGGGAATGTTAATGATCCAATCACGGCCATCAATTAGATCAGAAAGAGATGTCCAGAGTTAGGTTAATATAGAGCATACTTTTTTGCTTGGTTGAAGAAAAATGAGGATACAAGTCCTCAATCCTCATTTGATGGATTGACTGATAAAATAAGGTTCATATTTTAAACTATAACCTGATTACAAAAATGAGAAGTGGCTCAGAAGAGGTGAGCCAAAATTAATAAAATACAAAACAGGGACTAAAACAAGGTTGAAGAGTCCAAAAAGACCAACAAGAAAAATAAAATAACCGAAAGGAATATAAATGATAAAACTATTTATCCGAATTTAAAAATTGTCATTGTTTATATATTTAAACTAGTATAGTGCTCATGCATTGTAACAGGAACATATTATTAGAGAACAAAAAATTCTCATACAAAATGACATATTTTCACAAAAAAAATGACGATAAAAATGCATTTATAATCTAATAATACATATTTGATGATAAGGAATAAACTAATATTTTTTTAATTAGATCAAACACATACATGCAATTATATAATATTGACAGTGTTTTTTCAACATTATCAATTGATTCCAAATCTAGATCGATATAAAAAAGTTACGGTATACTTTAACATACTTATTAATTTTCTTTATTGAGAGTACCTTGAACAGCTCTTCCGCTCCTTCATCAATTCTAATTTTTTTGGTAGCATGCAATAGAACTTGTCTAAAATCCACATTGTACACATAATTCATAAACTAAAATGGAAACAACATCAATAATTGTTGATATCGATTCACTAGATTTCTACGTTCTTTTAGAATATCACTTGCTTGAGCAATTTTTACTACCTTATCTATCTCGTAGTACATTGTAGCATTTAGAATTCGTACTGGAACACTACCATCTGCAGCGTAGCTGTATACATATAGTAGACCAGAGTCCTACACGTAAAAAGAACCCTTACTATTATAAAAAGGCTCTCGAAAAGTAATAAGAGACTGCTCAAGAACTTGAGATACAAATTCTGTTAGTGCACGTAGAATCATATACTCTCCACTACTAAGTTCCGATATCCAATTTCCTCTATTTCAAATTAGGAACACACTCGTCCGTCCTCTGAAGATTGGAAAGAAAGAGAAATAAGTTAATAATTTGATACATATCTTATAATATGTCATTTTGTGGTTTTTATTTAAAAAAGTTTTCAAAAAAATGACAAGTACATGCGGCGAGTAGGTGTGGTAGGTATATGTATAAATAAATTTAGACTTTTACACGTAAAACAACATAAAAAAAATGTATAGAATAAAAAAAAGATAGATTATTTGATTGGAGAGCTAATATTCAATTTGAAATTTTATTTTTTAATTAAAGTCGTTGGCAGATCAGGACATTTACGTGCTTAATGTAAGAATGAAGATATGGATATCATGTTGAACAATTTACATCAACTATTTGAACTTTCAAAATTGAATATAAGAATGTGAGCTATGATTAGAGCACGAAAATAACGAGATATTCTAACTTTACTCTTTCCAAATTTTTACTCTTCACACTTAAATGCCACTAACGTCTCTATAGAATGCAACAGTCCATATGATAATAGTTTCTTTTTAAGATAAATGTTGAATCTGTTAGTTGGTCGGTTAGTGAGACTAAATGTTTTATTTTTTTAGTCGTGGCACATACATAATTAATGATATTTAGATATATATATAGTTGTGCGTATGTCACAAATATAAAAAAAAATCATTGGAGTTTACATATCAACCAATTAAAAGACCGAACTTTCTCTTATGTATATATCTTTTTTATTTGTTAATAGAGAATAAAGTATGAACTCTATAAATGTAAAGTGGGTTTTAATAGAACATCTGTGAGTGTTTAAATTTATAAAAATAAATATGGTATTATTGTAAACTTTAAAAGAAAGAATTTTTTTAATTTTAAAGATATACATAAAACATTTTAAAATTATATTTTTACTGCTGTTAGTGTCATCCCAGCCAGGCCACCACCAAATTGAACCAATGGTAGGTCTCCTAGTGAGCTTTTATTTTGATAATGTTTTGTACTGAACACATCTCACTGTGCCTTTTGGCAGCGACAGATAGAGACTCCAGGAGGGAGACCCACGGGTGCAGCCACACGAGTACCTGCTTTTCACCTCTGTTATTATTCTACAATTGCATACTTAAGAGTATCATGTGAGTTCTCTAATCATATATGCTGAAATTAAAAAATATTAATAATCTAAATAAAATTAACAAATGTTGTAGAATGAAAATAAATTATTGAATATTACACATCAAATTGATGTGTTCATTAAGAAAAACAAACTTGAACAGTCTTATCATTTATATATTAACTCTAGTTTAGATCAGGTTTAGGTTTATAGAAATTAGAAGATTAGGAGGAATAATTGTTTCAGGTGAAGAAGAAAGGGAGGAGAGGGGTTGATAGCTAAAGATAAATTTATTGAGAGAGGAGAAGGATTAATATTAGTTATTAATGACTGATATCATAAAGGATTTAGAAAATGAGATGAAGATAATATGTATATTATTTAATTACATTATTTATTTACATTGGATAGTACGAGTGTATAAAGGAATTTGTTTAAATTAAGGTAAAATTAAATCCGAGTGAAATTAGAGTTATAGTCCGATTAGAACGTAGTTGAATAGTGACGTTAACTACATAATATAACATGTTGTGCAGATTTGTTTCTTTTGACCTGATTTATCTCCATTATGCTTAATAATGAACACGTTCATTTGATGTGTAATAATCCTATGTATCGATGTAAAAGATAGATATTCTGAGTTAATTGTATTACAAATTTTGCGAATATATCAAGAGCAAGGTTCAAATGCCTCATTGATTTCATGTCACATTTGTTCCTTACATTCTTATGTTCGTTTTCAAAGTCCAAACAGTCGATCCAAACCACTCAACATGATCTCCATATTAAAATGTACTTGGAGACCAAATTGTATATATTTTTAGAATATTTTAACTATTTATTTAGATAGATACAAAATATGAATTTTTGGTTGGTCCGGAATAAAAAATAGTAATTTTGTACCTATCTAAAAAATAATATTTTTTTAAAACATAAAATTTTGTCTCAAAGCACATTTTAATACGGAAATCATGTTGAATTGTTCAAATTAACTGTTTGAACTTTAAAAATAAATATAAAATATAATATGAACAGCATGTTGAGCAACTTGAATCGACTGTTTGAATTTAAAATTAAATATAAGATTTCGAAGCAATAATGAAATATGAAATGAAGGAGGCATTTGAAACTCCGCTCATATATCAAATTCCGGAAATTTGATATGTAATAGTTAGAACGGGCCAATCTTTGCATTTTGATGCAATTAGAGGAAAATAGCAGAGGATAATTCCAAAAGCCTCTCTCTGGCGCGCGGGCGCTCAACGGCTCAAGCCTCAAGGAAGGGCTGAAGGGTGCTTTATTTGGTTTAGTGTGTGAGATGGAATTTTGTCTGGAGGCGCTTGGATGGAGCGAGAGATTCTTTTAAGCCAACCTGACTCAGCCAATGAAAGACAAGGAAAAACATCTTTGCACTTGCACCTTGTCAGACTTCCTCTTACGCTTACAAATTTACAATAGCGAGGGCAACCCCATGTGATTCTCAAGCATACATCTCTCTGGCTCTATCTATCTCTATGCTAGTACGGACGCATTGCCATTTTTCCTTTTTCTACATTCGAGAAAGAAAAAAAAAAAAAAAAAAAAAAATCTAAAGCTTATATTTTAAGATTACGAGTAGCTTAATCTTTTTTAACATTTATTAAGTTTATGAGCTGTTCGACAAAGAAGAATTAAATCTCTTTAAGTTTCTTTTTATCTCATTTAGCTTCTTTAGTCTTATAATTAATCCTTAAACATTGATTCCTTAGCAAGAATTAAAAATCTCTTCTTTAACTTCATTTTGTCTGAAATCTTAATTCTTATCCGGACTTTATGGAACCTCTATATTAATTAAGACTTCTTAGTGTCATTTACGGAGCAAGACAACCGATCATATATGCCGAACAGTCCAATAAATATAATCAACGTTCTCGGTTCGTATTCAACCTTTATCCAATTAGCTAGGCTTGAGCTGCCTCAATTCGTAAGTGATCGACCAGCCACCTTTATCCTACAAAATTGAAGCTTTTAAATTAAAACCTCTTAATTAACAGCATAGATAAAACCATAAAACAAAAAAAAAAAAAACTGAAAAAATCAAACAAAATGACCGAGAAATTAATCAACATAGAATCCTCCATTGCATTATGACCTCATCCCCCAAATCGTTCAAATGTTTTATCTTCCCCGTGAATATATATATGAGAACATCTTTCTTAATTTCATAGAACGGTTTGAATTTAGTAATTCTACACTCAGATAACCTAAGAAAATGCGGATTCACAAAACGCTAGTATACAATGGCCTAAATATATCTTCTAGCTATGTAGGTGAGAAATTTATTATATTATTTTAAATTTTTATATATGACAAGTCAACAACTAAAAGATCGATCAAGATCATAAAAAAAAAGATTGACAATTGACAGATACGTTACTGTCTTGCTTGTGCCACATGCTAGCTATTAGTAAGTATATATAGCACATAAATTAATTAAACATGAACTAATTTTGTAGTTTGAAGTAACATCAAAAAGTAATTTTGTCTTTATCAATTTTTTAACAAGCTAATGAGGTAGGTTCTGCAAAGGTTATATATTACAGTACAAAAGGAAACTATCAAACGAAATTTCTGGTAAAAAATTGATCGTTTCATTTTCGACCTTTTACACGGAAAAGATGTTAAAGTAGGGAAAAAAGAATTCCAGACAACCAACAAAATACCAAACCAATTGAGACATCAGAGGAGTGAGGTTATGAAAATATGCGCATATTAATCAATTCATATTATGAATTTATATTTCTATTTTTAAAGGCCAAACGTACAGCCCATTCAAACTGTCATATATATATGATCTTCATATAAAACTGTACTTAGAAATCAGATTTTACATTTTTATTAGCTGACTCTACACAGTGTAAGGTAATTGAGAAAATAATGTTTATAATATTGTCCAAGCGAAATTTAAATTTGGATTTTCTAACTTGGGTAATGCAGTAATAATTATTGCACAAATAGAATTTGATTAGTTACTTGTGTCTCAATAATAGCATCGTGCTTTTTCTAAAATCAAACTATTATGAGCACTATTTTAGATATTTATCCTTAATTAATTGTACAGGAGTTAAAATTGCTTAATGAAAATGATAGTATCATAGCATTTATCATCTTAAAATGCTATAACAACGCTATCACACGGTCGCTATAAACGATATTTAATTATTTGTCTGTAATAATATTTCTTGAAATATCTGATGGGTTTAATACGTTTATCTTTTGTTAGGATTGTCTTCTAATAAAGGATCCTAAAAATCTAATATTGCTTGAACGAAATAAATCAAAGTACTTTCTGTTAATTGCACTGATTGGTGCAGAGTACCAGCAATAGAAAATCCGGTTAAGTACACCTTAACATGGTTTAGTGGTTGGGGTCTCTTTAAAAAGAAGGACAAGAGAATGTTCTCCAAATAACAAATTAAAATGTGAAAGAGATGGTTCCCCATGCGTTTGCATAATTGCATTCCCCTGAAGGGCATATGGTGGAGTAGACAGTAGTAGATGCACCATTGGTTCCATCATCACATGCTTAGTTAATAATAATGTATTACTTATAAGGATATTAGTTGGCTCCATATATATGTTTAACATATCTTAAGTACATATATAAAATGTAGTGGCTTCTTAAACTTCTATTGGGGTGGTAGTACTTAAAAGCAAACCAATGGCGACTCAGCTTCTGGAGTACAGATTAAATTATAATTTATTATTATTTTTTTTTTTTGGAAAGAGAGGTAACACATTTGGCTATGAAAAAGTTCTAGAACTATTTATTGCTCAAAAGTGAGAGTTCGATTCCCCTCACGACTTCGCAGTCTTGGCGAAGATTTAAAAAAAAAACTTATAATTTTTTTTTTGAGAGATAGATGGAGGTCGAGCTTTCTAAACATTCAAGTTTCGAAATCACAACTTCTCAAATGGAGGGTGCTGCCCTTTGCTACCAGACCATAGACTAATTCTGAATAAAAATTATATATAATTAAATAGATGCTTGAGGAAATTGCTAAAATTGTTTAAACAAATAGAAGAGCACCCATATTAAAATATTCCAACGAGATGTTATAACTATACCGTATTATCTACACTCCTAACTTGTACCTTAGATGTGTGCGCGTGTGTTAAAAATATATACTTAATATGATAAAAATGTTCATTCCTTATATGTTATTAAAACAAAAACTTCGAGAATTGTATTCGACAAATGTATTTATCTTGAACTTTATTATGATAGTTGTAAAAAGAAAATAATGATAATTAATCACTTTACATATTAGATACAAAAAGTTGTGTATTCAAATATGAACAACTTGCATTTACAATAAGTATTTTTAAATGCGTACGTACGTGAAAGAAGTGCATATAAACTAAATGCAATTTGGTTAGCAAAGGGTGGCTGGGATTCAGTGGGTGTCATTTTTGTGGGCTTGACGAGACTATGGATCACTTATTTGTAACTTGTCAATTTGTTAGAAAAATATGGTTTTATATGGGACAATTTCAAAATTACTTTTTAACATGGGTTTCCTTTGGTAATTTACTCTCATTTACTCATAGTTTACCAAAACATATACAAACTGCTGCTCTTATTACAATTGCATCATGTGTGTTGATCGCTTTGGAAATATCGCAACGATATTTGTTTTAATGGAGTACAAGTGTCTTCTAATAGATCTTTAATCTTTCTAATTTGCTCATTGATTCAATATTGGACAGGAAAATTCAAAGATGGAATGGAGCATGCTGTCAAAGAGTGGATGCCAGAGAGCATGGAGATTATTCCTCTGCGTGAATGGGCGAATGCGACTCCATTACGATTCCATTACGACTCCACTCATTGTGTTTGAGGATGAAATGACTGGTGGTACAGAGGAGGAGACAACATAATGCGAAAGAGGGCTCGAGCAGTTATTGTGATTTATAGTGATATTATGCTTACGATACCCTAGTTCGTCTAATAAGTAGTAGTATCATCTGATATGAGTTGTTGATCTATAACAGCTGTGTTTGATTGTTGTGTGTCATTTAGTTTTAGAAATACTTGGACGTTGTTTGTCTGTAATTACAACTTTCTTTCTATTTGCAAATGCAAATGGGCTATATACTTTTTTTTTCAGAAAAAAAAAAGTTAAACAAGTTTGTAAAGATACCAATACAGATATTTGGTTAGATGGTTTTGCATTTGGTTAGTGTATTCTATATAATACCTGAATCATTGAGTGCTATTTCAAAACTATATAACGTACATTTAATAAGACGATATAAATGCCCTCCTCATCTACACCCTCTACTCTTATAATTTATAAATATGAGCTCAATTAGAAAACCTTTTGTCCGTAGAATTCCTCATCCCACATTCCCACCCACTCCAACTTAATAATAACACCCATTCAGATTAAAGCAAGGAGTCAAATAGTCAAAATGATGACTTTCTCCATTTAAAATAGCAATACTTTCCGTTTCTGTCTTTTAATACTGCGTTTGGTTGGTCTATTTTGATGGCTTTGTTTGGTTTGATGAGCCCCATGGCCATACTTTTTAACCTTTTTTTACGGGTTGTCTATTTCTCATTTTTTTTAAAGATCCACGCTTCCAGCTCCACCGAATTTTTTAAGTTAACATTTAAAAAAAAAAAATTCAAAAGTTCGACAGCACATTGAAAAAAAAAAAAAAATCAACATTAGCTATACTTAGACTATATCTGAGTATCAAACACAGTTTGAGTACCCATTAATATTGGAATTTTTTCAATATCCCGACAACTTTGTATTTTTATATTTTTTAAATCACTACTACATAATTCTTGATTGTACACAGTTAAAAACTGAGTTTGTACAAAGTTTCGTCGTGTCTAGGCACAATGTGTATGAAAGTGTCGGTAAATTTTACACGGTTGTAGAATTGTGTACGTTTCTCCAAAAATAACACTGATTTTTTTTTTTTTTTTGCAAAACATTCATACACAGTTTTTTATATTAAAAATATGTACGAAAATACCTTTCAAACACTGTTTTAATATAAAAACCGTGTATGATTTTTTTTTTTAAATACGGTTATCCTAGATCAAAGATACCAAACACTCTGCATTTAAAAAAAAAACTATGAGTTTAAAGACACGAGATACTAAAAACACTACATTTATTTACCAATAGAAATAATATTTACAATTACATACATTACACAAATAGAGTATTAACACATTCATTACAACCATTTTACTAACTAAAAAATTGAAATTACAACAAAACAACCCTAAATATGAGACTTTGTATATTTACATGAACAATGTTTAAGAAAAAATATGGTAAAAAAGTACATAATCGAAAACTAGAAAGAAAAAAAAAACTTAATCTGAATTTGTATATGAAATTTGGCACACCTTTGTACACAATTGTATTTTAATTAACCATGTATGAATTAATTTCAGACAAGCACATTCTTACTTTACACACGGATTTAATAAAAATTTATTGTATTCATGTATGATATACCGTGTATAATTAATGTTTTTGTAAAGCATTGTATGCTAAATAAAAAAGTTCAGTCAGATCTAGAGGCATTAGCAATGACTATGTCTTCTGTCAGACACATCAAAAGAGAAGCGCTTAAAGAACCCCACCTGCTGGCAAATTGGGCAAGGAGGTGTCAAAGACAATGGGAAGAGACTCCACAAGTTGTGAGCCAGATCAGTGCATATTTCTTTCTCTAGCTTTGAGAATGGTTGATTTAATTTAGGTTACTAGTACGATTTCAGTCTTTGATCGCAAGAAACAATGTTGATGCGGCTTACTGGTATGGCAACATAATTTTGCCAATTTTCTTAAACCAGATATATATATATATATATATATATATATATATTTCTTTCTTTTCCGAAAATTGAGAATATGTATAAGATATTAATTTGATCAATGATTGATGCTGTCGATCGCAATATAATCTGGCCGTGCGCGTGTGTTTAATTTCTATTCGTGCGCACCCAAAGGTCTGGAAATATAATAAAGGCTTGTCGGATCCAAGCAACAAGATGTCAAGATGTACAATTACAATACTGTATACACAATGTTAAGGATGCAAACATATGTTACATGAAATGTTAAAAAAAAATACAGCTGCTCAAGGAGTTTTAAGGAAATTACATCCACGATAAATACTTGTTTTGGATTTCTAATAGTTTGGATAAAGATTTTAACACAACAGCTTTTACTTCATGTAGCACGCAATTATAAAATTAAAATAGTGTTGCGTGAAGCTAAAACTGTTTTTGTTAAAATCTTTACCCAATATTTTATTTTATTTTATTTTTCAGCAAAAGTAGCATCCAATAATTTTTTTTATTTTTTTAGTAAAGGTTGGAGGTCAAACAAAACTCAACTATTTAATATCCATAAATGATTGTCCTTTTTGAGTTTTGAACCTACAACCTCTTACACTGATAGTATTATCTTTGTCACTAGATCAAATGCTGATTCTCTCTAACAATATTCATCGTCTCAAAATTAATTACTAATGATTGTGGAAGCTTGGATAGGCTTTTCATATTTTGTTTAATTGATCAATCAGTCGTTAAATTCATCTAGAGTAGAAATGTATAATTATTCATAATAGAAAAGGAATCACTAACCCTATACACTTCGGATATGTTTATAATTTCTTATAAATATTTTTACTTAATGATAATTAAAATTATTTACACTTATGCATTATAGAAAATAACAAAGTTTAAAACTATATATAGTTTTACTTATTGAACAACGGATTTAATTAAATTTTCGTGAGATCATTAAAAAAAAAATGAAGAACGCTTTTCATAGTAGATATACATATTTGTGGTTTAGATATAAAAAGTGTTTATACGTTGTATGCTAATTGTTAAATATAAACATTATAAGTACATATAATTATAGTGCAAAATATGAGATATGAGAAATGCAAAACTTGTTTTGGAAATTATATAATTACTCAAATTTAGTGAATTTCTTTTTTGAAAGGTTTGGTAGAGGCTGTCAAATGAAAAATATAGTGAATTTCAATGAAAAAAATAAAAAAATTGGGTAGACCTACCGATTTATAAATCAGAGAGGCTTTGGAACATTTAAAAGGAGAGAATCGACACATTTTCTAAAGAAAAACACCAATTTAGAATATGGAGTGCTCAATTTAATTATGGGTATGTTTGGTTGCAAAATAAGAATAGCTAGAATAGTCAAATCAATAATAACTATTGTTTATCTTATTAGAATAGCCAAATCTCAAAATCCATAGAAATAACCTATTCTAATAAGACAAAAAATTTGGATTCACTATTCTAGCTATTCTAATCCAATCAAACACTGAATAGGCTATTCCGAATAACCTAACCTCAAGAATAACCTATTCCCAATCCAACTAAACATACCCTATGTAATTAAGTTAGTTTTTCATTTTGGCAAGCTAAACTGGTGTTAACAACAAACTAATTCGGGGGCTTCGGTTTGCATTTATCAATAAACAGGAGGAATCTGCAAATAATAATTAAAGGGTCTCCGCATATTTCTCAAATTTTAATAGCAATGTGGCATAAACATCTAGTTTATTTGAATATTAGGAGGGGTTTCAAAAGCTAGGATATTAGAATCCCGCTTCATGAATACAAATTTATGTTTAGTTTAGTTGTGGAGTAAGAAGTGAATAAGATAGAGTAATGATAGAGTGAGTTAAATTATCTCTAGATGAATTAATTTATTTCACATTTCGTTTACAAGATTTACTGTTCTAGAAAATAATTTATTTCATGTTGAACATTCTATTTTTCTAAACAAATTAATTTAAGTCATGACTTAAGCTGTTAAACAAAATATAAAACAGAAAAAGTAAAATGAAGTAAGAATTTTTTTTTTTTAAATTTAAGTAACAAATTTGTTTGTCCCGATAACATTCAAGTATTGCTTGTTTTTTGTTTATATATGCAAATTTTATTTTAGTTTTTACCATTTCTTTAAATTTAAGTAACAAATTTCTTTTATTTTCCATAAAAGTGGGAGCGACCCACCAATTTCATTGAAATGAACTCATTCAACCAATGATCGGTATCAAACGAGAGAATGAACACTGCTACTTTTTTTAGAGAAAAACAGAGACTTACTTTTCCGTTCCAATTATTCAAATTCATTGAGATTTATGCATGAAAAAGTTTCTTTCTTGAGAGATGCAAATGAAATTTTTTGAATAATTGGAATTGGAAAATCAAGACCCTACTTTTCTAGTAGTACGTGATCTCTGAAAACGTGCTGACATGAAAAGCTGAAAACCACGTACAATATTCAGAAATTACAACAAATCATATAAAAAACAAATACCACAGTAGCAAATCAGCCCCTGAAGTAGGTCAAAATCACACAAAGACTAATACAGCAGCAATTCTTCGGATTTTTTTTTAAAACCATAATTAAAAAAATTAAAATTAGGGAACCAACATGATTACCCGCAGATTTCGAAAAACCATAAGAACCGAACAGCCTATTCGGTCTCCAAAATTTTTTTCTCCTGGGACCGAATAGGCATTTCGGTCCCCCCCCCCCCCATTTCACATTTTTTTGGCAGAGCTGTCACAGAAAATCGAAATGGGATGGGGACCCAAAATGGGATTTCGGTCCCCATTTTTTTTTTTTTTTTTTTTTTTTTAGAGACAAATAGCCCGAGATTTTTATTTTTACCCAAAAAAAATATATTTTAATATAATTATCCAAGTTTTTGAAAAATTTAAATTTATACCCAAACCGTAAATTTTTCTTACGGTTTGAAACTCTTTTTTTTTTTAAGAGAAAAATAGCTAAAATGCTGAAATGAAATATAACACAAAAAAATCGAATTGTTTTTTAAAATATTTGTTAGAAAATACGCTACGAACAGAGCCGATTTTGTGCTAAAATACGGTAAATTACAATAATTATGCCAAAAGACATGACGTCTGTTTAAATACAAACCCTAAAACAGAAAAAAAATATATAAAAGATACATCAAAGACCCTAAAAACTTTAAAATTATAAAGAAATGTTCAAAAGTCCATGAAGGAAGACTCGGATCGCAAATCTGAGCCCGCAAATGGGCGAAACAGATCATAGATGGGTTTCGGATCGGGTTTTGGGTTATGGAGTTCCTGTCAAAATTTCAGCCCGATCCGACGGACGGATCAAAAGTTACGCTCCTTTTAGTAAATTTATGAAAGATGCCAGAAAATCGGCCCAATTCATACGTAATTTAGCGTAATTTACTGTATTTTAGCATAATTCTACATAATTATTGTAATTTCAGCATTTTAGTAAATTTACCGTATTTTAGCATAATTATTGTAATTTACTGTATTTTAGCACAAAATCGGCTCTGTTAATCAGCATTTTACCTATTTATCTCTTAAAAATAAATTAACATAATTTCAAGTAATTTAGCGTATTTTCATATAAATATGATATAAAAAAAGTAATTTGACAAATGGAAAAAAATTCGATTTTTTTAGTGTTATATTTTATCATTTTGTCTTTAAAAAAAAATTCGATTTTTTGTATCTAAAAAAAAAAAAAAAAAAAAATTGGGGACCGAAATGCCAATTCGGTCCCCACTGAAAATACCCTGGACCGAATTGGGATCTCGGTTCTAGGGTGTTACACGGAAGGCTGCACAGTTTTTTTCGAAAAAACTGTGAAATGGGGGGGGACCGAAATGCCTATTCGGTCCCAGGGGAAAAAAATTTTGGGGACCGAATAGGCTGTTCGGTTCTTATGATTTTTCGAAATCTGCGGGTAATCATGTTGGTTCCCTAATTTTAATTTTTTTAATTATGGTTTTTAAAAAAAATCCCAATTCTTCAGTGTTTCTTTCTCCCCGAGCCAGGGTTAGGCTTGTCAGAGTCAGTACCTGCCCACGTGGAATATATCCTTTATTTTAAAATTTATTATTATTTGATTTATTAAATGTAATACACTTTTGAGAAACTTCTTGCACTTAGGGTGGCAAAAAAGCTCGTAGCTCGCGCTCGATCTAGACTCGCACCTGACTCGCTCGCTAATAGCTCGCTCGTTACTGGACCGAGCTGTTAACGAGCCAACTCGCCACTAGCTCGGTCCAGAATTAACGAATTCAAGCTGTGCATCAATTTGTATGAATTTGTGTGCATTTTATACTGTCCAGCTCGGTTAAAACAAGATCCAGCCAGACCCAGCTCGTCAGCTCGCGAGCTAGCTCGGGCTGGCTCGTCACGATTTTAAGCTGAGATTTTAGCTCGGATGCTCTAGGTCCAGCTCGCTCGGTAAGAGCTCGGTCCAGAATTAACAAGCTGAGCTAGAGCCCAGCTCGTTGATAGCCCTACTTGCACTCTATGATATGTAACTCGTATTTGCACTTTAAAAGTATTTATACAAAATATACGAGTTATTTATTATTTTTTTAATGATTATAAGAAAATTTAATTTAAAATATTTGTCAAATAAATAAAAATACAGTGTTAATTTTGATATTATTATTAACATAAGTATAAAAAGAATTATCAATCACGCTTCTAAATTTTTTGTGTACAACACAACCACTTGTCGAAATTAGATAAAATAATTTTACCACTTGTCGAAAATAAGATAAAAATAATTTGCGAATCTGAGTTAGCAGCTGTTACTCTGTTGGGGCTCTGAAAGATTCCCTCCTTCATTTGTTCTTCAAACAAAAAGACAAGATATGCAAAAAAAAAATATAAATATTAAAACAAAATATTTGATAATTGATTGCCACCGTGGAGTTATATATTAGGTCAAAAAATTACATGGACGGTGTAGTGCGGCGTAATACTGTATGCAGTAAATTAAAATGCGTAGGCGTGCCATGTTAGGGTTTTCTGACTCATTCGAATTAATATTTTCGTTTTCAAAATTTAAATTGAATTGTTTAATATGGTTTTTATATGAAAACATATTTATAGACGAAAATTTACTTATTTTAGAAACTTTTTTTAAATAATTAAAGAATCAGTACTTTTAAATGGTTTAGACTTTTTAAATCAAGTAAATTTCTACTTATCTAATAAAATAGTAATAAATTTCTAAAAAAAATATGAAATTTGATCTACAAGTATATTTTTACATGAAAATTATGTTGAACAGTTCAGATTAATTGTTTGGACTTTGAATATGGAGATATTAAGTCATAGCTAGTACGGACCAATATGCGTTATGCATAGTATCGTAGCCTCACTCATAAATCTATATGTTTAATTTACTTCAAGGTACATGTAAAAAAAATTAAATCAGTAAGTTATATTATGCCAAAGCCAAAGCCAAAACAAAATAATTTTCTCTGTGCACTCTTAAATATTTATGTACGAAATGGAATTTACTTGATAACTATTTATCTTAACAATTAATATTGATAAGCATAATGAATAAATTTATTTTAAAAATTTATAGACATTATCTTATATGATATGCATATTGTAATGATTTTTTTACGGGGTAAATAATATTTTTAATTAAGTATAGTAAATGGTATATACATTGTGCCTATAACAATCTTCTCCAACACTCAATTTCAAGACTACAACCTTTCTTACAGAAGTTAATATTGTCAAAAAAAATTATAATATTACTTGTCTAGTCACATATTTCGAGCTTAAACAAATTCAATTTTTTTAGTATTTGGTTTTAATATAATATAAAACTGAGATAGTTAACTCCAGTGATGAAAGTTAGGCAGCAGTCCGTACTAGACATGGTCGTACCAATTGCAATACCATGCCCTTTTATTTCCTTAATTTTATTTTTTTAATTTGCCGGCCCGTTCAATATTTAAATGAGGGGATGATGTCATGATGAATGGACTTTGCCCAATAAAATGGAGCGATGGTGGATGCTTTTTGTTCATGGCAATGGCATATATGATGTGTGACAAATGCAAAAGTTATTCAAATACGTGGAACCCACATGTTTCTCTCTTTGACTCTATCTAGCTAGTTAAACGTCGATCAATTGTCTCGTTATTTCTTCTACTTAAACCTAGCTAAATGATTACATCATTTTGATTCCTGTGCATATGCTTTTTCTTTCATTAGTGCAAAATATGGAATAATATATACCCTTTTTTCGCGAAAATGTGTATTATTTGTTGGTTTAATTGTTACACAGGGATAGTTAAAAAAATATTGATAGTTGACAACTTGACATAGGGATAGATAGTACTGTCACTATGTAGGATATATGTGCCCCGAAATCTTATATTGTGGAGGATATATATGCAAAAGACACAAAAGTAATTAGTCCTCTAGCTCTAAGTCTAAGTCTAAGTCTAGGTCATGGATGGAGTTCCTTTTATAAAAAGGGGGTAGACAAAAGGTATAAAGTGAGGAGTAAGAAGATCTTTAGTGATTTAATGGATTTATGTTAATATTAAAGTAGAGATGTTTGTAAATTAAATCATGGTCTATTCTATTCTTTGGTCGACAACTTAATTAGCCTTAACCACCATATATAACACGTAGCTGTTGGGATATTCGACAGAGCGTTTTCAAGGTTTTACCTTTATTGCCTCCGAGTCAGTGGATTAGGATTGGAAAAATGTGTGAATTAATTAATTAATTAATTAATTCTTTTCAACATTAATTAATTGCTAATGGTAACAGAGAAAAGGCCCAAGATGTGCTAACTTTAACTTTAACTTTAACTTGTGGAGAGAGGTTTTGAAGCTTTAGGTTTTAGTTTACAAGTCAAGATTTCAATTTTAAAATTTATATTTTACTTTTCAAGCTTCCAGTTTCAGTTTACACGTGCTCTACATTTTAGTTTACATGCTTTAGATTTTAATTTAAATCCACTAAATTTCAGTTTGTAAATTTCAATTATAACTTGCATATACAAGCTTTAGGTTTTACTTCACAAATTTCAAATTTCTGTTTAATATATAGCTCTAAGTTTAGTTTACATACTTTAATTATATCTAAATTTATTACAAGCTTCATGTTAATTTTATTTTAAAAGCTCTAGGTTTTAGTTTTCAAGATTTTAATTTCCAATTATAGACATTAAGATTAAGATTAAGATTCTATTTAAAGAATTCTAAATTTCAGTTTACATACTACTTTAAATTTCAATTTAATGTATTAAATTTCAACATAGATATAACTTAATTAAGTTCGTTGGTAATTCGTGAGATTACTGTCGGAAGAAAGTTTGACGGTCAAAATGTATAACAGCTAAATATAAGTTACCTCGGAAGAAAATTACAAGGGAAAAAAGGGAAACACAATGATAGAACCAACACTTCAGTAGTTAATACTAACTATTCAATATGAAAGTGTTCGGAAAATAAAAAAAAATAGTAATAAAATAGTTTGCCAAAAATTAAAACAGTGATAGAAAGTAAAAGAGGAGCAGAAAATTATTATTTTCCTATTATTTGGAAAAGAAAAATGTCAAAACAATACCTTCATTGTTACCATTATTGAATGGAATCGGTTCATGATAAATTCATATAATATGAACAAGATCAGGGTTAAAATGCCCATTGTTTTCGTGTTTCAATCATGTTTCACGCCCTTATCTCTGTTTTTAAAGTTCAAACAGACAATCTAAACTGTTCAACATGATTCCCATATTAAACTGTGCTTAGAGATCAATTTTTTTACTTTTTTTACTTTTTTTACTATATGTTAGATGGATACAAAATCAATGTTTTTGGACCATCTAGAAGCACTTGTTTTGTACATATCTAAAAAAATAGTAAAATATTTTTAAAGAAATATTTAATTTAGTCTCCAAGCAAATTGTAATATGATAATCATGTTAAGCGGTTAAAATCGACTGTTTGAACATTGAAAACAGAAATAATAATGTAAAACATAATTGGAATACGAAAATTATAGAACATTTTAATCCCACTCTAAAAACAAATAAAGCCCATAAAATTAACAATAACACTCTTAAACTGAACAAATAAAGAACATGTATAAATTGGTTCGGTCGGATTTGGTTCAAACCCTTTTGTTGTTATAATTTTTTTTTTTTGACTCCACTGATTCTATTCTAATAAAGCGAATAAACTAAACAATAAAGTTCATAAACTGAACAAGAACATTATTTTTTAGTGAAGGTTGGAGGTCTAGCTACCTAACTATTTAATATTTTTTATTTTAAAAATCTTCGCAGAAATAACTATTTAATATTCACAAAATATTGTTTCTTTTGGATTTCGAACTAGCCTGCAACCTCCTACACGGAGAGCATTGTCTTTGCCACTAAATCAAAGACTGGTTCTCAAACAATAACATTATTAAAGTGAAGAAAAAAAATTAGTGATGGTAGTAGCAATTAAACGAAAGTATTTGCATATCATATGTCTTTGAAAAATGGTAATTCTATTTGGTATTCGAATCGAATCTTAATCCTGCCGAATATGATTTTCTTAGAAAAATTAATAAATTGAAAACTTGACACATCATGGGCTCGATCCGAGTCTACGTTGATCGGGACACAAATTGATTCGAAACCCAAGTTGAACTTATTTGAAGCCACAAGTAAGAACAAAATAAAAATAAAAAATATGCTAATGCTTGGTGCCAAATCTAACAGCCAACGTAATAACAGTACAAAAACAACTAGCAAGCAGGATAAAACATGACACCATTAAGATGTCAAGGAAATATCATCTTCTTGTAATTGAAAGCCATTCATTTGCAGAATTAATTAGTAGCTGCCAACAATCCAATAATCCAAGAATCCCCATTTCCGTAGTCCTTGCAAATGATATCTATTAACAACGCAAGAGACATATTTCCCACTAATTTCCAGAGGTCAGAGATGTCGTTTCATCTTACATGATTTCATTTGCTTTTAGAGGCACCATGGCCCATTGACCCAGAGACAAGCCCACTAGCAATACTGGCTGGGTTCTCAGTCAACCAATGCTGGTATGGTTAGATGGATAGAGAGAAAGAGAGAGAAGCCAGTTGCCAGTACCAGTAGAATCTCTCTCTGCTCCAATCAAACAAAGTATTTCATAGTGCTATCCCAGATTCAAGTCCAGTGAAAAGGACGCATCTTCACTGCGATCCGTATCTCTGCTCTGCATCTGCTGCGTGGTTTGGGCTCTCTTCTCTCTCTGTCATAGATTGATTGAATATATCATGTTATTAGTCACACTGGCCAGGATAGCAACAAAGTTTTCTATGGTACTTGTACTATTGTATTCTTCTTCTTCTTAGGCATCTCTGGAGAGAATAAAATGAATTGGATAATAAAATATATCTCTACTGTCTATATTTTATTATAGTTTTGTTTGCTGAAAATTCAGTATTTTTTGTATATTATTTATATTATAGAAAGCAAACTTCTATTTTATCTTTAGCATGAATTTCAAACATTATTAAATTATTTGTTAGTCTCAATGTTTTGACTGTGTTGATTCAAGGGCCTGTTTGGAATTTAATGCTGGCAAGGCTTGAACATATATATATAGGTTAAAGTCTTAATTTTATTCTCCCTATATTTTAAATAATGAAAAGGGAAAAAAATAACATATTTTCTCCATTTAAATGCAGCACGACAACGAAATAATAGAATGAGGCCTGAAAAATAAACTTTAAGTTGCAATCTCTAAATCCATTCTGAAAAAGACAATTTTCTAAAGACGTGGCTTTCAATTTCAAATTTCTACAGGAAGTAATCTAAGACGATTTCTCTTCCAAGAAAAAGAAAAACATGCAAAACGAGTAAAACGACACATATCATATATATGCTTCAATTCATTATCAAACTGGGTTCAAAAATTCCAAAAAGACGGTCGAGATCGCAGAAATATTTGATGAAACCGACTGCAAAAGTTAGAATGATTGATAGACCTAGCTACGAATAGTAAGTAGTTCCTTCTTTAAGCAACTCAAATTAAGTGATGTCAAAGTTAATTATTTCAACTAAATGCTGTTTTCCCGATTTTGCTCCGAAAAAAAAAATACATGTTCAAGATAATTTTTGAATTATTTTCACTTGTAATATACAAATTTAATTTTTATATTTATTGGGCTTAATAAAAAGCATAAAAAAATTATTAGTATGCTTGTGAATCTATTCAAAATCGGACTTGTTTTGTTTGTAAAGACGAGACAAATAATTTGTTTACATATTTAATTTAATCTCAAATTTCAAACTAAGTATATACATACATTCATCACAAAAAATAATTATATCATATTGAGATTTTTTATGATTAATAAATTGTATAGAGATCAAGCGTAGAAGTGACGAATAAATAATACAAGACATGACCTTATCCTACCTAATTTGCACAATTCAACAATCTACAACCGTTCAATTCAAAAATCATGATTTTAATCACTGGAAAGAGTGTGACAAATCAAACTTTAAAAACTTAGAGAGAATTCAAATCTTCTTATGATAATAAAAATTAATGCAGGGCATGCGCTTCTAATCAATTCATAAAACTAAACTTTAGAAACGTTGAAATTATAACTTAAGAATATTCATAGACGGTGTTGAATTGAGGAATTTTCACGTGCATGGAATGCATGATGAACTTTGGATGTTGTAAATTTATTTTTTCTGTTTATCTCAGCTGGTAGCTTCTACCATGCTTTAAAAAAGAAAGAATACTCTACAAGGTTCCAAAATCAGAGAGGCATGCGAATATGAAAAGATCTATAAATTATTTAAATGATACTAGTAGTGATAATGAAAGTTGATCGAAGGATTGACTTACAAATTGTGCAAAATGAAGAATGCCTACAATTCATCTCTATAACTTCCACATAGAGTCAAATTTAAGAATATGTAAATTGTAAGTGTTTAAGCGATCACAAGTTCACAACCATCCCTTATTCTAACATTGAAGAAACAAAATGTTGCATGATGAATAATTGAAAGGAGAAAATTAACAAGATACAATACGAGTTAGAATACTGAAAAATATATATAAAATAAAAATACATCTGAAAGCAATATCACTTTTTCTATCGACATGTAACTTCTTAAAAAGTTTCAAGAGTGTAGATCGATTTCCAATGATCTCACAATATCACTTTTTTCTATGGATTAATACAATTTGTTTTAGAAAATAGCGAGTCCAAACTACTTGTACACTTTCAATACGCTACTTGTTTAAATACAGAAACCTAAAAATACTCTTTCAAAAATCTCCACAGCTCCACACTGAATTCCAAAACCCAATAAATCTATACAACAACAACAACAACAACAACAACAAAAATTGCAGGGAAAAAATATATAAATTACCAAACAAACTGCTCCCTTGATTTCATCTACAAAAAAATAATCCAAAAGTATGGGAGTATTCATTATTCTCTATCAGATATCGCCGTAAAAGTCAAGGATACACGTGTACTATCATCAGATGAAGAAGCGATTCCAAGTGAAGAAATTGGCAGTCTCTCTCCCGTCAACTTGACTTGCATGAAGTCTTGAATTATTGCCGGTTTGCTAATCTGTTTTGAATCGACATCCAACTCACCCTTCAACATGCGCAATGCCATTGTCATTGTGGGTCGTAATTTTGTGATATCTTGCGTACACAACAAGCCAACTTTTAGGAATCGGCATGCCTCTTCTTTGTCAAGGTCTTCATGTAGACATGGATCGATGATCTTCTCAAGTTCACCACGCTGAAATAAAGACCATGTCTGCAAGAGGAGAAGCCCGTGTATCACTTCCTGGGACTGTGAGGGTAAAACCATCATCTCATTTTGCAAAAAAAAAAAAATGGTGTCTATAACTAGGGGTGTTCATCGGTTCGGTTCAGCCAAAACCAAAATTTTATTCAGTTTTCAAAAAATATAACTGAACCAACCGAAATAAACTTATCAACCGAATTAAAACTGAACCAAACAGACCGAACTGAATTTCGGTTTGTTCGATTGAACTGAAACAAGAAGATTAATAAAAAAAATAAACAGTTTTTGTTAATGTTTTGAATTCTATTTATAGGCTCAAAAGAATTATTTATTTCAATACACATAATTGAATTAGGGTTTAGTGTCATTTTCATACTCAAGGAGAAAGAAAATGTTCATAATTATTTTTTTATAGGCTCAAAAGAATTATACTCCTCTTTTCGGTCGGTTCAGTTTACCGGTTTTAAAAATTTCTAAACCGAAGCGAACAAAACAATTAAACCAGTTTTGAAAAAAAAGAACTGAACCGATCCATTTAAACGGAAAAACTGAACCGTTCAATCCGAATTCTCTCGATTCAGTTTCAAACCAATTAAACCGGACCCGATGAACACCTCTATCTATAACAAGACAACTTTTAGAAGACATCTGAGAATGGCAAGTGCTTGTTAATCCCATAAAAAGCATTGATTGACCCTTCCCATGGCATATAAAAATTTAACTCGCCTTAGCCATTCTTCTAAAACAGTCCAAATTACTCTTGCTTCCTCACTCATCCGTGAATAGGGTAGGAATCAGAAGGGTATTTTGGACAGTTTTTAAAGCAAACAAGGGGGAACAATAATGTAATGTTTGCAGGGTTATGAAGACTATGCAGGATACCTCCGTATAGAAAGCCAAAGGGTTTTCTTTTTTCCGTTTTCATTTTGCAAGGATATTAGGATATTTCTTGGCTTGTTACACAGAAGCACCTGCCAAAGCTGTTAGATAAAAAAAGGCAAGGCCTTATTATATACCTTGTCTAGAAGTAATTGTTCCTCGTAAGGTAATTTCATGTTTGTGTTGGACCTCCCACAAACTATTTCCATCAAAAGCACCCCAAAACTGTAGACATCAGATTTTCTAGTTACTTGCCCTCTAATTGCATATTCAGGTGCCAAATAACCACTGGAAAAAAGGAAAACAAGAAAATGATTATTACAGAAAGAGTAATCTTTTTTCCCCTCTTTTCAATTTTTTGGCTCTAGGATCATATAATATGTGTTTCATCCCAAAAGAATAAGGATTATTGGGCTTACAAGGAACTATACAAACACAGCCAACTTATTTTGACAATTATGACAACTAACTTCAAAATTCATCAAAATATAAAATTATAGATATGTTATTCATCAGAAGGGATTCAACCAACATTTTTTCTCTTTCATTTTATTTTTCTCCTTTTGTTGTTCCTTAACTATGTTACAGTTGTTCCATAAATTGGAAGTCTCTCTCTAAAAAAAAATAAAAAATACAACTGTCGTGAAAATCTTAGTTATAGTTCACATACTGATTAAATTTGTGTTAGATTTAATTGTGCTCATTGAGCCTTGCAGGCAAACGAGTTCTAGAGAAGAAAATTACAGAAACTGGAGAATTCTATTTTAAAAATTATCAACTCAGATAAAAAAAAGGTCAGAATCTTACTTGCCAATAGTGAATCCTTTTTTGCAATTAAGCACTAGTCAATTGTTGTTTTTCTGATACAAAATCCATCACAATCTAAAAGTACTTGTTAATTATCATCTGCACTCTAAACAAATCTTCTTTTAATGGCCAAAAAGGTGTTACTAATAAATTGTTTAGTTTGATTAATAAGTTAGTATCAAAGGATTTGAAATTAAGACCATAGGAAGTAAAGATAGCGGAGTCAAATAAGGGTGAGTCAGGGATGCACAATCTATTAAGGGTTAACAAATACAAGACCGCTTTTAATTTTAGGAAGGATTTCACAAGTAGCCCTTGTAAAACCACAATATATTTCATATTACAACTGCAGAACATGGAATATCACACATATATCCAGCACGGTAACACACATGATACTCTGATAGCTTTGGAGGGGTATCCATGAAGTTTCATGTTTCAAGTGGCAATACATGATATTATGGGGCTTTCTACTTGCTCGTGAAATGCGGACTTATTTTGGGCACTTCTATTTGTTTCATTGATATTCTTATTTGAAGAAACTTTCAGATAAAAGTCTGCATTAACAATTATAATTCTTGATCATTATCTATCTAATGAACAATGCATCTCCCTTGGAGAGAAAAGTCTACCATCTACACTCTACATAACCCTTAATCATCCACTTGATATTACACCGAGTCTTATACCTATTGCACTTGTTCCTATACTAACTCCTTCAAATTGCTCATTGTTTTATCTATCTCTTCCAAGCTTTAGCTTGATAATTTTGTTATTATTTTAACTGGTATTAAACTTAAAAAACTACATAAAAAACAATTCTGAACCAATTTGTGCTTGAGCTTCTGATACCTTAAATAAAAATCATGTGATTTATGCTTGATACAAGAGTGAACTAAAAATATAAGTAATTTAAGATGGAAATGCAAGAGCCGTTTTAGCAAGTATCAATCTCACATCAAACCCATTTCTCCAAACAAACAACATGGATTGGATCTATTTGATGTGACCCTCGAGATATCATCCAGAATTTCTAATACAAATTAAGATAATATGACCCTTGGATAATTTGAAACACTAGCAACAGGAGTACGTCGACTTTAGCATATGCTGATTTATGATATCAGCTAGAGGGCTTAAAGATTAATTTACTAGTATTTAAAATTAAATTAGTTTTTAGTATTAATTCCCATTCAATTTGTAGTTCATTTTTGTAATTTTTCGCTTTGGAGAATTCTCAATGATATTGGTTTTAGATCTACTAAAAGAATTATGTTTTCTATTTCTTTGAGAACTTAAATAGATATCATCTGAAATTGAGTGGCCAAAACCCTCAATGATTTTGTCATTACTTCTGTTAGATAAATTAACGCGATCCGTTTGAGTCCAGTGACTGAGCTAAAGAATGCTGCAGATAAATTACTTATAATTATAAATTAAATTATCTCATGAGAAAGTCCAAGGTTTCTGTTCGTGAATTGTTTGCGCTCTAGCCTATACTCTTCTCTAAAGGGGCTTCAAGTTGACGAAATGAAAGGTTTGTTTTAATATTCTAACTCTTATTTGTGAATAAACTTGCACTGAGATATGGTGAATTAGAAAATCACTTAACAAGTTAAGACAGGCATATCTTAACCCTACCCATTGCCAAGCTATCTTATCATTACTTTAGCAGGATTGATTTTTCCTTTTATTTTAGCTTTATTTTTATGCATTTCGTTAATAAATGGTCTTAGTAACTAAAAATGCTCAATAAAATATAATAAATAATCAATAAATGATACTCACAATGTGCCCGCAACCCGGGTGCTTACATGGGTTGTGTTAGGTGGGAGGAGCCTCGCCAGCCCAAAATCTGATATTTTTGGGTTCAGATCTTTGTCTAATAGAATATTGCTTGCTTTGATATCTCGGTGTACAATGTGGGGATCCACTCCTTCGTGCAGGTATGCCAGTCCCTTAGCAATGCCTAAACAAATTTTCACTCGTGTTCTCCAGTTAAAATGGATGTTGCTCTGGCCAGATGGCCCGGAACCTTAAATTGGAAAAAGAAAAGGGAATGCTAGTTAGTTGTTCATATTTGAAACTTCTTTTAGTTATGAAATAACTTGAAACAAACATAATTTATAATTTGAGAATGGATAAGAATAACTAATCAAACTAATAACAGAGAGAGAATATCCAATCAACATGAACCTTCTCTCATTTTTATATCAATCATTTAACTTGCTGCATCATTTATTTTCTTAATTACAAGTCAAATTATGGAAATCAGACTGTCATTGCAATTTGGAACCAAATCGGATTCCACTCGAGTTTTTGAATTGCAACTTACTTACCGAGAAGGGTTTGCGCAAGACTGTTATTTTCAAGATAATTGTAGACTAGTATTCTATGGTCTCCCTCCACACAACATCCGTAGACCGGCACAAGATTCTCGTGCACAATACCCGAGACAACTTTTACCTCTGTAAAGAACTCTTTGATGCCTTGTCTTGACTCAGTCGAAAGCACCTTCACAGCCACATCTCTTCCATCTTTTAACCTTCCCTAAAACCATTTAGACTAACTTTAGAAGAACAAATAATTCACATATTATGGGCAACCAGACCAAAATTTCATGCTCATAGAGACCCTATATAGCCATCAGTGTGCCTCAATTGTGTAACTCAGACTGTTCGACTCAGACCGGCTTTCTTAACCCAATTAAGCTGCAATGTTTGTTGCAAGAAAACAATGCACCCAGAAATCATGCAAGATAAAAAAAGCAGATAAAGCGAATAATTAGACTTAAATAATCCATGTTTGGGTGTCTGATTTACCAAGATTTAGACCAGTCAAGCATTCAAGCATAACTTAGCAACTGAAAACACAACTTAGAAAAAGACAAAGGAGAAGAGTACTCAGTCTATATATTTGGTCACAACAGTGATCGGATTGTATGAGATCCACAGTACTAAAGAGTGGTCTGTCTATATATGTAATGTAATATTGCATATATAAAGGATCAGTAGCATTACCTTGTAGACAGAGCCAAAACCACCTTCTCCAATTTTACAAGAAAAATCAGAGGTAGCTTTTCTCAGTTCCTTGTAAGAGTAAGTCGCTGTATTCCCAATACCCTCGATATCTAAAAACAAATTAATTTATTCCTTTTTATCATATAATAATTTGTAGAGCAAACAAACTCTTGCTAAGGTTCTTACACATGATTTTGATTCCCTTTTGTTTGACCTTAATGGTACATACAGGAACTACCAGACCAACTTTGATACCATACTAGCCAGTCTGGAATGTCAGTGAGTAGAGTGTATCAGTTTTAAGTAATTTTTGTTCACTGAGAACCAGCCTTTGGTCTAGTGGCAAAGGCAATACTTTCCGTGTGGGCGATTGCAGGTTTGAAACCTGAAAGGGGCAATCCTTTGTGGATATTTAACAGTTGGATGGCTTGACCTCCAACCTTTACTCAAGAAAAAAAAAAAAGTAATTTTTGTTCACTGATGCTGGTCTGGAAAACCCAATTTGGCTTCTGCATGCATTGTTGGTTCCATACTGCAAAATATACTGTGATATGTACCTCTATTGGCATCAAATAGTTCCTGGTCACGAGAGTTTTTCCACTTGAGGAAAGAACAGAAGCAAGACATTAGTAACAAATTAGCTCCACAAGTGTTGCTCTCGTTGGATATGGTAAATATTCCTTTTGTCTCGCCAATCTAACTAGATTTGGATATCTTTTGAGTTTTCAAAACTCACCGCCTTGTCCTGAAAGAAAAGAGAAACAAAAATCCAATCAGGCCACTGGAGAATAATGTTGAATTGGTAAGCAATTCGGTGCTGGGCCTTACCAGTACATAAATTACTAATTCGGTTACCCTTTTCTGAAGCTATTTAACAAATTTAAACCTGCGAAGGTCTCAATTAGCATCAAGGAAGTGTCAATTGAACAATTAATCACCTGACGTCTGAATACTTACATATTGTTTTATCTCATCATTTTAGTTGCAAAAATACCCAGTAATTTATAATGATCTTTGTTCTACAATTCAAACTCAAATTCTCCTAGAAAACGTTAAAGAGAAAGAAAGAACTTCCAAAAGCAAAATCATCTCACAGAAAAACGAAGCAACAACAGTAACCAAACTGTTCAACAACACCAAAAGTAGATCAAACCTGCTGGATAAAGCAGAGACAGAAAGAAACTTACAGAAAAAGTTGGATTCAAGTGAGGCGGCGCATGTTAACATGGGTAGTTGGAGAGTGATCGAAGCTATTCTCTCTCTCTCTGTCTCTGTCCTGATATTTTTCTTTTGACTTGTTACTTGGTTGGAGATTGTTAACAGAGTTGGAAAGGGATTATATTTATATTTATATATTGATTATTGACCTTGGCTCAGGCTGGTTGAGTGAGTCAGCATTTCAAGTTCATTTTCTCCAGTCCCAGAGAACAGGAGAGCTCTGGTTCATCAATTCTCTATTTTGCTGATGCCTGGCCGCCGGACTGGGCCACACGCTCTTTCCTCTCCAGTTTCTTTTCCAAGTTTCAACAGAACCTTTCATTTCAGAATATTGTATGGCGACGAGTATGAGTACAAACATGTAGCAGGTCATACGAAAAGAAAGAGCTCACGATTCACGAATCAGACAAATTTCTGCTTGATGATTCTGGAGTCTGGACCACAGGTGTTATCCGTTTGGTCTTCTGTATCGAAGTTGTTTATTTGTTAAATACTCATCCACAATACGGAAAGTTACATACTTTGTGCTGCAAATATGTCCTTTATAATTTCTGATATGATGAAAAGTTAAGTGATTCTTTTTGTTGAGGCGCTTTGTATTGTATAGATTGCAAATATTAATAGCAAATTTACTAATTTTGTATTTTAAATGTGCGATCGCTCAATGTTCTCATTTAAACAAACAAAATGAGCATAACATTCAATAGGTTTTTACGACCATTTTATAATATATGTATACATGTATACTAATATTATGTTCGTGCGTTACAACAAGTGGAAAAAAAATCTCATACAAAATAACACATTTTCATAAAAGAAATAGACTAATGACAAATAATATTTTTTAAATGACATATTAAATGATATTTACACGTAAATAATATTTTTAAGTAACATATTTTTTTTTTCTTTTTGACATATTTTCATAAAACATCTCAAACCAAATGACATATTAAATGACAAATAACATTCATTAAATGATAAAAAATTAGAAATAAATGAAGACATGATCAATCAATTGAAAAATTTCTTAAATAACATTTAAAAAATAGAAAGAAATCATGATCAATAAAAAAGATAATACGATTTGCATGTGGTGAGTACATGCCTTACTAAATTTAGACTTCTACTCGTAAGAAAACATCAAAAAAATGAATAACATCGGAATATTTGATCGGAGGGCTTATATGCAATTTGAAATTCTATCTTTTAATCAAAATTGTTGACAGATCAAAACATCTACATACTTAATATAAGAATGGAGATATGTGTATATGCGTGTGTTGTTATATGTTGTTTTTAAATGAAAAAAGTAATCTAATTAATAGTAATTGGTAATCGCACTTGACATTGATCATACAATATATTTTCAAATTATAATTATAATTAGTAAAAAATAAATCTATATTTACTTGCTGGGAAGATATTTTTTTCTTACACATTATGTTGCCTTCAAATTTTTTTTTTTTTTGGATCGGCCATTTTTTGGCCGATCAGGAGGTTTTTAAAAAAAAAATACTTGGTAGATTAGTTTTTTTGATGTATAATTAGCATATTATACTAAAATAAGTTAAATTACTTGAAATTATGTTAAATTACACTAAAATACGATAAATTATGCAAAATTATGCTGAATTACGCTAAATTACGCTAATTACGCTAATTATACTGAAATACGCTAAATTACGCTGAAATACTCTAAATTACGCTAAATTACACTAAATTACGTTAAATTACGCTAATTATATTGAAATACGCTAAATTACACTAAAATACGGAAAATTATGCTAAATTAAGCTAATTTACGCTAATTTACGCTAAATTATGCTAAATTGCGCTAAATTACACTAAATTACGCTAATTACGCTAATTATACTGAAATATGCTAATTAAATTACGTTAAATTACGCTAATTACGCTAATTATACTGAAATACGCTGAATTACACTAAATTACGCTAAATTACGCTAAATTTGGCCGATTTTGTGCCATCTGTCATAAATCATAAAAAAATTCCAAATATAGTAAAAATTGTTATTTTACAAGTTCATTATATAACTAATTTACTAAGCTACTTAGATCGAAAAATAGAAATGAAAATCTTAATCAAAAACTTCAACTCAAGTTTTGAGGCTATTCCCTTTATTTTTTGGCAATTCTGAATTTTGAAAAACAACAAAGTAGTCATCGACGCATGCATATTTTCGCAAGCTTTGTGAAAAGTGATCATTTGCTGAAATCGGACACTCAAGCGCCATTTTATGGTTTACAAAAAAATTAATACACTTCTATTGTGCAGAATAAATTTGTTGTTGTCTTTACAATTTTGAATTTTAGTTAATAAATCAAACTGATAACGTTCCCTAAGTTGAGAATGTTACTTATTTTATGCAATGTTGTAAGATATTTTAACTTTCTTCTTATACAAAAAAAGTATAGTTAAAAAATAATTTAAAAAGTAAATGAACAGAACAATACAGCGCTTCACATCTCGTATATGATTATATATTAATGATCGATTTACCTTACAAAATTGACCCACACTAAATTTTCTTTAATTTGTTATTTGATTGGGCACATTCTTTTCATTGTCTATGTTATATATATGTTCTTCATTTTTTTCCTACCAAATTATCTATTGCCATAATTGTTGGCTCTATGCGGTCTAATCTAAAAGACCATTGAATGACTGGAGGGGTCCGGCTTATTTAAAAAGGAAAGATAAGCCAAGCCAAGCCAAGCCAACACACAATAATAGGAACCGGAACCGGTGTGAACCAGACCTTTTCCTGTAGCAGTCTTTCCTAAATCCTAATCAATGCTGAAGCGGTATGGTTGAAGGCGCGTTTGTCGCTTTATTATGCATACTTGTTAATTAATGGGAGCAGAGAAATTCATCTAAGCCCGTTTTGACTTTGACTTGGCCTTGGCCTTACCTAGTGTTCATAAACATTTTTGTTTCTTTAATCGGAGCATATCATATGCGTGTGTTAATTAATTGGGAAAATTTCCAGTGTACCCATGAAAACTTTTAAAATAGCTAATTTTCCCATGAAAACTTCTTAATATCTAATATCCCCATAGAAATTTATCATTATTTCCTTTATCCCCTTTTAGTCATTAAATTTGTTTTTCAGACAAATATGCCCCTTTCTTTCAAATGGAGATGTCCCTTTAAATTAGCAACGGAGTTGAATTGAACAAGAGAAAAGAAAAGACACATTGTATTCTTTACTAGAGTTGAAGAAGCAGCAACTCAGGCTGTATAGTACAAATGGGTTCTCGCGAGGATGCTTGTACTGTGAACGATGAGGTGTTCTTTTTCTCTAGGCCGGAACTGTCAGATCAGTCACCCCAAAAACTTTCTTGCTGCTTTTACTAAATAAAATGATATACACCATTGCAAAGAAAGGGATCCCCAAAAAACATTACATGACCATGTTAGACATGAACCAGGGTTAAAAAAAAAAAACTTCATGCATCAATCGCATGATAGATAAATTGAAACAAACTAGTAGTGCTCCGTAAGATTAGCAGTAGCGGACATGGTAAACACCCAATTCAGATAATGGTTAGTAGAACAGACTGGACATGTTGCTCCAAGCTCTTAATTTATCGGTGCCATCCAGTAGTTACTTCTTTCCAGCGAAAGTTTTTATCACGCTTACAGAATTTGACTTGAACAGTCCCAAAGTCACTTGCATAGTTGCATTTTAATGGTGCGATTTTCAACGATTCTAGATTTCCATGTAATTTCACCCAGTTAGCAACAATTACATAAAAGAAATTCACAATTCCAGGATGTGAATATTCTACAAATAAAAGTTACTTGTGCAATCTTAAATTTAGCTATATTAATCATCAAGAGCTTAAGTTTCAATAATGGAGGAGGAGTTTAGGTCCCAAGATGAAGAAAGATGAAGTTTCTCTTCTTTTTTATCTCTCTTGTTCAATTCAATCATGTTATTAATTTAAAGGGATATCTCCATTAGAAAGGAAGGGTATATTTGTCTGAAAAACAAAATATAATAACTAGAAGGGGATAAAGAAAATACTGATAAATTTTTATGGGGATATTAGATATTAAGAAGTTTTAATGGGGAAATTGGCTATTTTGAAAGTTTTCATGGGTACACTGGCAATTTTCCCTAATTAATTATCCATCTTTACGGTTTTTTTCAATAGATAATTAATTCCTTTACGGCTCTCTCAACATTCAGCGGTCAATTGAGAATTTTTTATTCCGTTAGGTTCAACATTCAGCGGTCAATTGAGAATTTTTTATTCATAAAAATTATTAAAAAGTAAGAAAAAAAATAAAAAGAGTACTTCACTTGTTACATTCGTAGAAAGATTCGAATCAGTGATAACGATTAAAATGGGCCCGCCTCCATTTTTTAATGTTTCAAAGGAGAGATAGTATTAGAAGACATGCGGAGGAAAAAAAAAATACTATGAATAACAACAATTAATCTATATCTGATTTTCGAAATTCAACGTGGCTCCGCCACCATTTAGAAAGAAGACAGATGAAATAAGTATCGCATTAAATTCGATATGATATATCTAGCCAAAGTTGTTTGATCAGTATCAAGATTCCGCAGATATTTATAAGATTTGTTTCAATCAAATACGCACGTATCTTAATGCATATCGAATGACTCTTAACCGGACATGACCCTCCCGATGGCCGATGCACATCAGACCGCCACCGCCCCCATCAGTGCGAGGATCGTTTTAAATGATTTTTGCAGAAAGTCAATTCAAAATAAAACAGTCGACACTTTCAAGATGCAAGTTGTACAAAGGACATTGTGACATTATTGCATTGAAAATAATGCGTTTAGTTGCAAAGCTTTGCAGTTGGAATGGGAAGAAGACTGTTTATTCAATATGTGGTAGTATGTGATAATATGCGATATCATACAAACAAGTATGCGATAGTATGCGATATTGTTAAAGATTGAAGAACAGTAAGAGAGAGATAGAAAGCGTTTCTTTATTGATTTTCCATGTCTGATTACAATTACAGGAGGGCTTTATATAGCCTGTAGAATCTGCTAGAAGGTGCTAAGCTTAACAGACTAATTGTAACAAACTTTCCTAATAACCTGCTGTAACAGAATCACTAACTACTATTGACTACGGTCAAAGCTGGGTTAACATTATTACCCCCCTCAAGCCTGTGGAACTGAAAGAACACAGAGCTTGGAGCGTAGCTATTCAAACCAAGAGGTACCTAAACTTTTAGTTAGAGCATCAGCAATTTGATCCTGTGAAGCGATAAATCGGACAAAGAGGCGTCGAGAAGCCACCAAGTCTCGAATAAAATGGATGTCAACCTCTATGTGCTAAGTGGGAGATTGTTAGCTTATAATAATCTAGAAGTCAATAATACGATAATGAGTGATGCTTCTGTGGATTAATACTACCGTCGCTACTGTTCATTTGTAGTTGATCCAACGGTTCATAAATGCTGACTAGTTTCTTTTCTCGGAAGGGTAAAAATGGTAGAAGAAGGGTAAAAATGGTAGAAGAAGAGGCGCTAAGTTTCGATCCAGCATCTGCCCTCTCCTCTCTCACACGACCCCTCTCCTCTCTCATTTACACACACTCGTCCGCGATGGAAGCGAGGCGCTAAGCACTCGTCCGCGACCCCTCTCCTCTCTCACGCAAATCCAGCAGACCACCCTCCTCTCTCACCCCTCCAGCAGATCGAGCAGACCAGCGACCCCTCTACTCTCGTCCGCGACCCCTCTCCTTTCTCACTCTCCACCAGCTCCTCGCCTCTCTCGCTGCAGCACCTCCCTCCGCCACCCCCTACTCTCGCTCTAGCGCCAGCACCACCCTCGCTCCAATTTCCAGCAAATGTGCTTCACATTTTGGTGTGTGTGAGCAAACGACCATATGTTTTAAACAACGGCTACCAGATCAACATGAAAGCACATGCTTTGTGATGCCACCTTATTCTATTCTTTTTGTCAATTAGAAAGCACTCAACCAGTTCACTTTCCGATCAATGTACTAGCACTAGCCGCCTAGCCAGTTAACCAATTCTGCTGGTTCTGCTCAATTACTATTGTTAGTAAAGTAATTGGTAAGTTTTCAGTTTCTGTTCAATTAAGGAATAAGGACAATAAGAAAATTTGGTTGTTTACAGTGGTGTATGGCCCCACGATAGCTAGTTAGAGGTCTGATTTTTTTCTTGAGTTGAATAACTTCTCTCAATTAGGAGTTTCTGCTTTGTTACTTTGTGGGGACTTTAACATGGTTAGAAGGAGGTGAGGGTAGGCAATAGTTATAATCGCGTGGTGAGTAGGATATTTAATCATTTGATTTCTGATCTACAGTTGTTAGAGTTATCTTTAAATGATAGACAATTTACATGGGCTAAAAAGAATACAAAAGACTATGAATTTCTCAAAGGCTCTTATATAGGCGCTGAATTTCTTACATTTGCTGCTGTGGTGCTGTAGTGACCTATTGACATGGCACTTTAGGTCAGTGATAATTTGGTGCTGCCTTATCTTCTCCAATCGGAGAAGGTGCCAATTTGAACCAAAAAGAAAGGTTTGATTGTATAATTGAACTAAGTGCAATAGTAGAAAGATCAAAATGAGAATAGGCTTAATTGTTTAATTAGAAGTTCAATTAGACACATATGATGTCTTCTTTTATGGTGTGTCATTATATCTTCGTTAAGATTTTTTCCTTCTCTCATATTATGACAGTATTATAGTCCAAAAGACGATTTGTTGGAGGAAGAATTCAGGCTAAGGAGAAGATGGTATAGAAGAAAGGATTTGGAGGTATGTACCTTGTTTCTCTACTTGATCTGAAACTTCTTTTCTATAATCCAACCATTTGTGTTATGGTAAGAGCAAGAAAGAAGACTTAAGTCCATCAATTAACAAGTCTTTACATCTGTGCATATGCAACATGACCTAAGAGGTTTCAAAATTTCAGCTTTATATCCAACTTCCGTGTTATGATATCAGAACTTGTATCCCTCAAGTTTGTATTTAGACAAATTATTACGCAATTATGCTTTGATTAAGTAATATGAGTTTTATGGCAAGAGATAACACAAAAGAGAACAATAGAGTGAATTTGGTCAAGGCAGTAAATATGAGAGACACTTGGCACTACATACCAGTACTACATGACCTTAGCAATTAGTCTCATTCAGGTATTAAATGGCCAAGGGAAGAAGCTGAAATGCAGGCACTAAGCCCCTTATAATTCCAGAAGGAAAATCTCTTCCTTGTGTAATCTACTGCCACGGCAACAGGTAAGGATCCTGCAATTCCTTCAAATGTTGCATGTCTTTTCTTCTGGTACATGCTGGATTTTTGCATCTTTATTGGTAGATGTGTCACTGTGTGTATAATTATACTCCTTTACTAGAAAGTGATGGGGTCGTCAGTGATCTATGCTGGTGATGTCTTTTTATTTATTTTGTATAACCTCTCACAGACCACAAGTGTAATTTTGCAATTCATGAGTTTAAATTAGGATTTTGCAATATTGAGAATGTATTTATTTTTTGTGAAATCTATTTACCATGCAGAGTATAATTGAAAGAAATTAAATTGGAATTTTTTTTCATGCAGGTGCAAAAACTAGGGGAATTGTAGGTTTCAACTGGTGTTGCCATCATTTCTACTTTTGTAATTTTGGTAACTCTTGTACCTTTATATATCAGTTTAGAAATATTGTGCACTTGATTTTGTATCTCGTTTAGTAATAAGTTACTACTTTTTCTGGTCTGGTTTCAATTTAGAGCTTTGGAGTAGGTTGGTTAGTCGGTTCATGGCCTTTGTTCTGGGCTCTTTCCATCAGCTTCAATTCTTGACATTGCTTACTCAATAATTTAAATACACTAATTTAATTATGTTGCAACTTGCCTTTTCATTTATCTTTTTTTTTTAATCTTATCATTTTTACATCTGATACCTCCAATAAAGTGCCTTGAAAAGGAAACAAGGTGTTACAAGATTGTGTAACCAACATTACAAAACCTTGCTAGTTTACATAGTGTGGGTGTTCTCCTATAATATAACACATAATTCAGGGGTTAAATTTGTGAGTTGTATTTCGTTGTCTTCTAAAATAGTCTGTTGTCCAGCACTACACTAGCATAAGAAACTGAAAATAATGTAGTCAATGTGGCATGAGCATAGCTCAATTTATTGTTAATTAGTACTTAAACTTCCTTAATAAGTTACTACTTTTTACATGTATGACCATTTGATTTTAGATTCTTTTGATTTTTCTTGAATATCATTTGATTTTCAACTTAAATAAACTAGTTGATATAATTGATAAATTTCAATTAATATAGTTGTTGGTACCAGTATGCACTCTTAGGGAAGCGTCTCAAGCTAATTTGTATCGAATCTAGTGGTTTAGTACCAATAAACAAAAATTTAGTGCTCGTGGTAAACAAAAATTTAGTCCAGTGGTTGCTGGTACATGTAATTAGTACTTAAACTTCCTTAATTGAAGGTTCTGACCAGACTCGGCTCAGATTGACCAGCAAGGATCATTTACTGGTAAAGGGTATTTGCTGATATTTTATTTTCAGCTGCAGTTTTGCTGTTCGGACAACCAATCTTTAAAAATTTATTCTGGACAATCTACAAAACCAAATTTTTTGTTCTTTTTATGAAAATGTAAAGGAAAGTGTAATATACATGCATGCCAATTTTTAGGATTTTTGTAATTTTTTAGCTAATTTTAACAGATAATTGAATGCAGGGGTAAATATGGAACTGTGCTGTTATTTTGCTGGTTTTTTCACATTTTAAAGGCCGAACTTTGAAAATTCATATAAAATCGAAATAAAATCAGAAAAATGTGAAATTTTGTGTCCATTTCATGTGTTTTGAAGTCCTTTATTTAACCGTATAGATTTTTTGCATTTTGGTCCCTGTACCAGTCTGCACTGACTGGTTTACCAGAACAGGTCATTTTTGTTGTTTTGAGGGCTTTCTTTGTACCAGCAGCACTTTCTTAATCGTATGTCGGATAGGAGAATATTTTCTTTAACTCAAATTTCATGATAACTTTGTGACAGTATTTAAGGAGGAGAGCGAGCCAACAACTGATGCACCTGCCTCGGTAGTCTACTGCCGAAGCAGATCTCATGGTTCGTTTTTGATTGAATTTTCATATCATACCTGTTTTATAAATTGAGATTTTGTATAACCTATCACGGACCACAAGTGTAATTTTGCAATTCATGAGTTTAAATTAGGATTTTGCAATCTTGAGAATGAAAGCAAGTTGGCATAATGACAACAAAAGAATAAGACATAAAATTATGCACATGGCAGTAGCAAAAGGTTTAATTAGGAAACCATATTTAGTTCAATTTTGGTTATTTCCTAGCTTATTCATGGAGGGAAACATGACCATATTTTGAATAACCAACAAGATGTAGAAAACTATTCCTACTTAATATGGTTTCATTCCATCAATTTTTGTAGGCTAATGAAGTCGACATAGCATCATTGAGAGAGTACGAAAGGGTTGTTACTATGACCTTTTCAAGCCAAGAAGAAGCTTATGAGTTTTACAACGATTATGCAAAAAAAAATGGGTTTAGCATAAGGAAGAGCTTTATTAGGAAGGATAAAAAGAATGGCAGCATTACATTTCGTCAGTTTTACTGCAGCAAATCTGGTTTTCGAGCGAATAAGTGCTTGGATAAACAAGATCGGAAAAGAGCAGCCCCAGCGCTCTCTCGTTGTGGCTGTCCCGTCATGCTCTGTATCAAACTTGAGCCGAAAATTGGTAGATGGTGGGTGTCAAACTACATAGATGTGTTGGGTTTTGAGGCTACCCAAAGCCATTAGGCTTAAGCTGCGGAAAGACCGTAAAACAAAATTTTTACTTCTAACTCAAGCCAAAATGATTGAAGTGGTATGTCGGATAATCTACCGAGAGTTACATACCTGTTCAATCATTTTCTTAGATTAAAAACCGTAAGTAAAACTTTACTCATTCAGATCATAGATTAAGTAGTATGTCGGATAATAACCGAGAGTTACATACCAGATTAATCCTGTATAGACCCAAAGTAGTAAAACCGTATTTACTTGTATTTTAATCAGTTTATAGATCTACTCCTTTGATTGATTTCTAAAAGATTAAATCTATTTAACAATTAAATAGATTAATATAACATTTCTTTACCTTGCTTCCAAATTCAAATTGGAATGCAGTCTGACCCGGTTAAGCAAGCACCAAAAATATAGTGCATCTATCGGTTATCCACCAGGAATTACCAGAGAGTTGGTATTTCTTTTGCCAGAAATACTATACCAACGGTATTCGAAAAGTCGCGGTTTTCGGTAAATCACTATTCACCGAAAGTACGAAATTTCTGACAAAACACTATTCACAAGAATAACTTTTATTCTCGCAAAAATATATATATGGATAATCAGATTTTCTGCAAATCACTATTTGGGAGAGAAAATTAGATACGAATCGAATCAGATTCTGATTCGTACTTTGATTTGGACTTTGAATTGGATTATATTTTTCTCTCACCATTCATGCCATTATATAGAAAATTGTGGCGGTTTAAGATATTACAAAAATGCCATTTAATATGGCGGTTCTGTAGGAAGCAAAAACCAAATTTGATTTTGGCATTTTTTAATATATTTAATTAAACCTTTTTAATTTAATTTAATTTAATTTAATTTAATTTAGGCTTTTAATTAAATTCTAAATTTAATTAAGGCCTAAATTCAAATTGGACTTTTGATCCAAAATATTAATTCATAATTAATATTTTAATCCATATATATATATATATATACAATTATTCTGAATAATTGTATTTCTTGCGTTTGCGATAAATTTATACGACGTGTCATACACGTTTATAAATTTAATTCGGTTTAAGCATGTCATCTCCATGACATATATTTTGTATAACTTTACCGCTAGGCATGAGCGGTCTGCGATGCTTGCAAATGATGCGAATTCAGTGATAGAGTACTTCAAGGAGAGGCAGAAAGCAGATGCAGATTTCTTTTTCAAATGCGACACAGATGACTGTCATTTGACAAGTATATTTTGGGCCGATGCTCAGTCGGTGCTTGATTATTCTAGCTTCGGAGATGTAGTTGTCTTTGACAGCACATACCAGTTGAATCGGTATAAAATGATAGTCGTTCCTTTTATAGGAGTCAATCATCATCAGAGCACAATTATTTTTGCATGCAGCATTGTTTCTTGCGAGAATAAGAAATCATACGAATGGCTTCTTGAAGCATTAATGGAGGCCATGTATCAGGCACGACCAGAGGCTGTAATTACGGATGGTGATCTTGCTATGCGCGAGGCCATTAAATCAGTGTTACCAGGCACCGCACACCGAATATGCACATGGCATATGGGGGAAAATGCGAAAAAGTATATTCGTAATTCAGAGGTCATGCAAATGTTCCATAAGCTGATGAGCAGGGCATACAGTCATGAAGAATTCGAGAACAAGTGGCAGGAGTTTGATGATAAAATGAGTAAAAGGTCAGAAAGTAGACAGTGGTTGCAGAAGATTTATGCGTCAAAAACATTATGGGCCGGGGCTTTTGTAAATAAGATGTTCTTAGGAATGTCCACTAATCAGAGAAGCGAGAGCCTCAATTCCAAGATCCGCAGGTACTTGAATAGTAGGTTGTCTTTGAGTACGACTGTACAGCAGCTTGAGCGGTGTCTTACGGACATGTGCACAAAAGAGGCTGAGTTAGATTGCAAATCAACTCAGACAGAACCGGTTCTAACCACTCCTTTCTACAACATGGAGAAATCTGCAGCAAGCAATTACACGCGAGAAGTTTTTGCTTTGGTTCGTGCTGAAATTGAAAAGTCAAATGAATTGGTTGTTAGTGAAAAAACTGAGAGCAACGCGTATTCAACATACATTGTTGCTCCAAAAGGTAACCCGGAGAGTCGGGTAGATGTGGAGTGCTTTGTTTCCGAGGGCAATATTGAAAAACTTACATGTACGTGTTATAAATTGGAATGTGAGAAAATACCATGCTGTCACATGTTTGCTGTATTGATAGACTTGGACGTCTCGTTCATTCCTCATTGTTGCATTGATGAAAGGTGGACCAAAACTGCTAAGTCGTTGTTTTCTTCAGATAGGAAAGGTGGGTATTATGAGGTTCCTGAACAGGTTCAAATGTGCCATGAGCTGACAAAGCTAAGCACACAAATCAGCTACCAAGCATCTATGTCGAGCGCACAATATGTGAAAACAAGAGAGGTGTTGAAAGAAGAGCAACGTCACCTTGATGAAGTTGATAAAGGAATCAAGAAGTGTAAGGTGGAAAAGAATGTTGTCTCAAGTGATGATAAATCACTCCAGAAGATTGAGAACCCAAAACCTGTTGTGACGAAAGGCGCACCGAAGAAGAAGAAGTACGAGCGGATGAAGTCCTCACTTGAAGGAAAGAGCAAGAACAAATGCGGGCATTGCGGTATGGTAGGCCATAATCGACAAAGATGTCAAATTCTCCAAGCGGTACGTGAACATACGATTATGTAGTGTTAAATTACATGTTAGAGATATTTAGATATATACTTTAACTACTTTGATCTGATTCTAAATAGTTTGTTTAACTAATTAGATATATACCGATGCTAAATCCCACAATTTAGGACCAAAATCTGATTACTTTGATCATTGTCCAGCAAAGTATAATTGAACAAATTTAAATTTCTTGCTACATACCACAATCTGATTACAACATACCATTGGCTTGACCAAAATCTCTTGTTACATACCACTGGCTGGACCAAAATCTCTTGCTACATACCACTGGCTTGTTATACTTTGCATACCACTAACCAAAATATGGATATCGTACCTCTAACCAAAATCTGATTTGTATTAATCTTGTAAGATGCATGCAAGTAAATGATGCTGCTAGCAATATGGAGAAAAACCGGGAAATGTCGTAGTGGTGTGAGCATTTGTATTCGACAATAGGTAATTGTCTAAAATTTTCAAGTTTTTATTCACATTGGACTGTTTTGTGGTGGTTTTTTTCAATCAGCTGTTTTTTGGATGCTATTTTAAGTAGGGCAAAACAGACATTTGGTGGTGAAAATAAAAATTTAATATAAGGTTCAGCATACAAGGCATCAGCATTTAATTTAAAATAGACATTTGGTACCCCCATTTAATGTAACTGTTTTGTATTTTTAGAAAGTTTGAAGGGTGGGGACTTTAGGGGTTGATGTTTAACTACATCCTCCTACTTGACATGATTCTTGTATGCTTTCTTTAAATCAAACAAAATATGAATTTCATGGATATATATGCTAAAAGGAAGGGTGAAGTGCATTTGCATATTGGCATATTTATTTGGTTAGTAATATTAAACTTGCATATTGCTTTAAAATGATTTGCATATGCTTTATACGTATAATGAACATCTTACCGGACGACCCGTTATTGAACAAATATATTAGCAAAGCTAAATATAGGACTACAAATTGAAATGGCCTTTTCATGCTTTTCATGCCTGTGCAGTTTTCATGATTCTCATTAAAGAAAAATGTAGGGCCTTTGTGATATTTTGATGGTTTGTAGGGACATACAAGAAATTTGTCCTTTTCTTTTATAACTCAATTTTGATGCTTTGTAGTACATTGACCGAAGTGCAAGAGGAGATTCTGAAAGGATGGATCAGAATCTTTTGATGAGTTTTCTTTGCCCATGGTTATTACAAGAACTGCAATATTTTAATAATGTTGGACTAAAGTGTAATTTTCCATTTTACTTTAAGAATGTTGGACTAAAGTGTAATTTGCTTTAAGAATGTTTCTGTAATTGAATCCGAAATAATTGTTAAACTTTTGGGGGAAAAACAATGACTTTATATGTAAAAATATAGAAGCTATAACTATGCACTGAGTATGGTTATTAGTTACATATTCTTTGTTTTGCCATTTTTAGCATTCAAGTTGTGCCATTTTCTATGTATCGTAACCATAACTTCCCAACTGTCAATTTGCAATTTGCAATTGTTCATTTCTTAATTGTTCACTTCTTGAATGTTCAGTTCCAATTTCCAATTGCCACATAATTTCTTGATTGTTCATTTCCAATTTCTTGCATAATTTCTTGTTTGAAAAGTCAGGTGTATCTTTTCTGACAATTTGCTCAGATGTGCTTCTAATTCTGATTGGTAGTTCAGTTTAACTAGGCTAACACCCTCAATTAAACAACAAGAAGCTAACACACATATGTTATGACAACAGTCTAATGAATAGAGTTCTATTTATAATCGAGTACAACAGAAAGCATTTAGCTTCATAATACAAACAAATAAAAGAATAACCAAACGCAATAACAAAGCATAATAAGCAATAGCACTAATTTCCCAAGTAAACGCATCAAACAAGCTCACTAACTTACTAACTGTATTACATTTAGCATGCTTGAATTAAATTTGGTACTAAAGTCGCAATTCCAAATGCATGCAACCATGAATTGCTCTCTAGTTACACAATGAAAAGCTAAAGTTACACATTCAAGTACATCACATTCATTTTTTCTTCAAACAAATGAAGCATGAATTGGGTTTGCACTTGGTGGAAAATAGCATCGTCGCACCACCCCACGAATCCAAAATTAGTAGTGGTACAATTGTAATATCTTCTACCGTTGTTGTTTGCGGTGTGTGCGGTTGTCACAATATTTGCACGTAGACATCTCCGACAAATAGGATTTAACATCTTCTGCAAATTAACATTTAATACATAGAGTCGTTGGTCAATATGTAAAAACACATAGCCTAACATCATAAGATATAAATAAAGGAGAGTTCTATACTTGTCAGAAATAGGTCATAGGGCAGATTGGAGGTTCTATACTTGTCAGAACATGTATAGAACAAGCCCACATCCAAATCCAACAGCAGCATAGAATACACCCGGCACCCATGATAATTACAACTCATTGAATACCATTTGGAAGAAAAATAGCTTGTAAATGGATACTAAGTTTCACCTTGTAGAAGTATGGCCCTATTCGGTATGATTTGATCATTATACTATGCAGTCCTTATTCCTTTATAATTTTGTATTCCATTTACCCTTTTGATCAGTGCACAGTACTTAATAAAGATTTTTAAACTGAACCTTAAACAGAGTAATTTGGTCCAAGTATCATTTATCAAGGATATTGTTTTTTTTTTGTAGCAAGTAGCATTTTGAGCTTTATTTTAAAATGTTTTCTTTCATTTTAACTAAGCTATCTTTTAAGTGCATGCTCGTAGGCCATTCTTCAAGCTCAAAATAATGCATTCAAGGCTTCCAATTTGTCAAAAAAAGAAATGAATACTTATGCTAGTATTACATCTTGGTGTCGTAAGTCCCAACCATAAAGCGTAGAAAAAAAGTTAAAATTTACAAACATAGGATACAACAGTATATACTTCACTGGACAAGACTATAAACTAAGATTAACAAAATGCACATGGAGGTGACTAAGTGCATGTGGTAGAGATCTAAAGTATAAAGAAGGTAGGAACCTGTAGATTTTTCTGAGAGGAGGTGTCACCATCAGAAGGTACGCTCTCCAATTTTACAGCTTGTATCATCAATAGCTCTATCAAAGTTGTAATCTGTACTTCTGCTACCTTATTACCTGTTCAAATGGATTTCTCTATTGAAGTTACCTACAGACAATATAATAATTTAAGATAAGATAACATATAGAATAAAGTAATGAAGAGGGAAAGTATACAGATTCTAATATTTTTATTTGCTGCTGTTGCCAACTTATTTTTTTTTTGAAAAAGTTTGGCAGTGGCTGGTTGCCAACTTATTATTGTGGTTGGTTATTGTCACCCTTGTAACCACATAATGCATAATTATTTCTTCATCTAATTCACTTATCAGTCCCTTCCAAGGCAAGAGCAACATTATATCCTCTTTTTCTAGCCAGACACTACTGCAGCTTCTATAATTGCTCATCATAGTCAATCACTTAAAAAAATGTATTTAATTTAAAAAATATAAACATGCATGGTACATTGGTACGTAGAAAAGAAAGTCATTATCTTGAGTGCTGATGCCTTAATAGATTGGTTCACATAGAAAAGAAAGTCATTATTTTGATCAGTGCACAATACTTAATGAAAGTTTAAACTGAACCTCAATAGATTGGTTCAGTTGAATTACCTTAGCTGATGCCTTTTAGTAATCTATAAAAAAAAGTAAAAAAAAAAAAAAATTAAGGTCTTGAATGAAACATAAAATTCCTATAATTGATCATAAAATTGTAACATTTATACCCTGATTTGTATATCAAGACTCCATTGATCTTAACCCTGATTTTAAATAATTAAGTGGATATTGTTAGACTAAATTTAATGAATCTGTTGTAAATTCATACTTGGATGTTGAGGCAGTATTCATACTTGGATGTTGAGGCAGTATTCATACTTGTTAGACTCCAAGTATTACAAAATAATTGATTCATGTATCAGAAAGCTCGCTTGAAATTAATACTTATTAAAAACATAACAGCAAATTGAGGCAGTATTCATACTTTTTACAAAATACTTATTACAAAATGTTGAGGCAGTATTCATACTTATTGAAAGCCTCGCTTGAAATTAATTGATTCATGTATCAGAAAACTAGACCGCAAGTATTACAAAATAACCTGAAAAACAGAAGCATGCTTAAAAAGCCATTTGCCATGGTACTTAACAGGTTCAAGCCCGAGCTCTCCTCTCTCTCCTTTTCGTGTTGTCCTCTGTCAAAGCTCTTTCAAAGCTCCCCTTTCACAGTCTTAAGGTTTCCGTTCCCTCATTTCAAGCTCCTCTTTCAAAGTCGTAGGGCCTCTCCTCTTTCAAAACCTGTCTTTTCAACAGATATAGACTTAGGGTTTCCGTTCCCTCAATACAGTTGGAGAGTGGAAGAGAGAAAGGGGGACAAATCAAGCAATAGAGAGGCGAGAGAAGAAAGAGACCGATCGGGTTTGAAATTGAGGGTTTTTATTTGTTTTGAGAAAGGGAGGCGATCCGTGTGATGCCACGGCAGCGATCCGTGGGATGCTTTCTCATTGGCTCCCAGGCGATCCGTGTGAGTAGTTTATGCACAGTGGGGTCCGTGGGTCAGAGAGAGAGCATGCAGTGCTATTGAGTTTTTTACATTTTTTTAACAGTAATAAATATGAAAATAATTCTAAATGAATATTTTAATTTTTTTTACATCTTATATGGCTAAATAATACTTACCCATATCATTTTTATAGGCTTCAATCATTATATGTCCATTAAAATTTAGAAAACATTTCCGGACCGTTCATTTTCACGTGGGAATTCAACGGTGGATCTCCAACAAAATCATTCCAAATCTGATCTAAAATGATCAAGGTACAATGTGGAACGCAACCAACACAAAAGTTCGGAGGTTTTATTATGTAGGAGCTTCGATCGAACACGAATTCCTTATGGCCACACGATGCTTCAATCTTCACTCAACTAGATGGATGGGCAAATGAAAAAAAAAATTCCTGAAAATTTCAAGATAAACATTAAATGCAGTGCTCTTTGATTTCAACGGTCCCGATCGGTCAACGGACGACAGATTTTCGTGCGCCTTCATTAACTCTCCTCGCAAGAGTTTATGTAACCTCCGAACTTTTTTGTGTTGGTTGCGTTCAACATTGTAATCAACTAATAAAAAATTAATTTCTAAATTTTTAAATTGTTGTTAATGTATACAAAATTCATTTAGAATGTTTTTTACGTTATCGCTATCACAAAAAAAAATGCAAATAGGTGAAAAATACCTATTTTTTTATAAAAATTCAAAAAATTGCAAATAAACATGCAAAAATTAAAAATAAAGTAAAAAGTTTGAATTTTTTTTTTTAATATTTTCGAAATGATTTGCTGCCTAAGCATATCTTGTATCACTTTCATAAAAATTCCCATATAAAATTGTGTAAATCTTTTTTTTTTTTTTAAAATTCCATATTTTGTATCACTTTCATAAACATATTTTGAACATGTGCACATCATTAAAAATTCCCATATAAAAATATTGAACTGACCCATATTATTTTTGTTTAGTATTACACAAAAAATAAATAAGAAAATATTGAAAAATTAAATAAAAAATGAGAAATAATACAAATATAATCCAAAAAAAATAAAAAAAAATAAAAATAAAAATAAAAATAATACAAATATAATCCAAAAAAAAGGAAAAAAAGAGAAATAATACAAATATAATCCAAAATGGAAAGACTCGTTGACTCGAATAAAAAATAAAAAAAATATCAGATAATAACAAATAAAAATATAAAATAAAATAAAAAAAATTAAATATTAAAAAATTATTTTCTAAATTTTTTGTCCATTGTTCAAAATCTCAAACCATTTTGGAACCAAAATTAAATATTAAAAAATCTAAAAAAATTAATTAATAAAAAATTAAATTAAATAATAAAAAAATCTGTACAAATTATAAAAATCTTAAAAAATATAAGATAATACTCACTCACTCAAATAGAGTATATTACTAGAACATATGTTGGAGATCATATATGAAAGGTACAAACGTTATCAGAGATTATTCTCTTAGAGATTGCAACACACATCAGGCTATCATTTAATCATTTAATAATCTCAATACACACTAGATTGCCTCCTCCATCATTGCAATCTAGAAAATATGCCAAACATCATTTAAATTTGCATCCTCGATCATTGGTTATGAACGAGAGATTTAGTTGAGATTATTAAATGTTTAAATGAAAAACATCTCAGTTTTAATCGAAGTCAGAGATTGCAACACACATCATATATCATATATCATATATTAGAGATCATATATGAAAGGTACAAATCGAAGGCAGAGATCATATATTGGAATTACAACACACATCAGATATTAAACATTTAATTATTTAATAATCTCAATGCACATTAGATTGCCTCCTCCATCATTGCAAAGTACAAAATATGCCAAACATCAAATCGGTTCATTTATGGAAATGCCATCATTGTGCAGTTTTGTACTTAGGGAGAGATGAAAAATACATAAAATACTCTTTGCACATGCACCTCATATTGCCTAAAAACACACATCTAGGTGTTTAGTTCTCCAAGACACAATTGTTTCATCAGAAGTATATTACTAGAAAGGAATAATCAGATTTAGCACATATATCTAGCCTCCACTCAACATTGATCTCATTTGCTTATGAAGTTTTCTTCTTGAATCAAAAATAGAGCAAATTTGTGTCACTCAAATTAGAGCAACACTATCTTGATCTCAACTCTTTCTTGATTTCATCTCTTCTACTACATACTTCAAACAATTCAAAAAAAAAAAAAGGGTGTCAGACTTGTAATCAACACTATGTAAGTCTAGCTATTTTTTTTTTAAGTTCACTTTTCTTTTTGTTTGTCTTTTAACTCCTCCATCATTATGTTCTTTTGGACCAGTTTCTGTTCACATGCTTTCAATTCTATTGTTTGACTTTTAAAGTCAGGTTTCACTATATTTTCTATTAAGAAATAAGATCAGAATACAAACAAGGCAAGATCTCACTAAAATTGGTTTACAAAGCACGTGAGTCACTTCTTAAGTATGTAATCAGTAATAATAAATGAAGCAACAAATGAATTGGTAGCTGAAGAAGGTCAAGACCTTTTAGAGGATAGGAGATGTTTTGACCACTCCTCCAAGCTTTTCCCGTAGAGAGAATTCATTTTTATAAAGGGCCTCTTTGCTTTAATCATCTTCTCACCCTTTTTACCAATGAAATTTTCAGTGTCTTAGACTTCATTGTAACTATTTTGAAAATGAACATAACGATATATATCAATTTATAGCACTAGTCTTAAAGTACACTAAGGGCAAGGATCTTTTGACATTGGACTAGAAATTTTCAGCTCTTTTTTTTTTAACTCTTTGATGGAGTTATCAAAGGGTACTCAACATGCATTCTCACTAGTAAGACTCTATGGCCAAATTTGTTTTTCAACTTTTTTGGCTTGGTCCAAAAAACCTGTCAATATTGTCAATTTAAGGCATTCTCACTAGTTAGTACATTCTTTATCATATCAAATACTTAAGACAGGTATGTGCATTATTTATCATAGTGCTTAGTGGTTACATATAAACAGGTAAACTAGTACCCATAGTAACCTGATGGTATTTCAGCCTTTAACCGAGTAATTTAGGCTAGTTCAATCCACATTTTATCAAAAATGTCTCCACTTGAAATAAATCAAAATTAATTGTTCAGACATACCTGACCGTAGGCAAACATGCAACTATTATATCCCGACCTACAATTCTCTGCCATGGGTAAACCAGCCACTCCAAAAATCATTTCCTGCAATTCAATTCTACAGTTAAGCATCTTTACTTATGATTTCTTGACACTAATTTATTTTGTAGCAATCAAGTGGGTTGTCACACGACTTGATTATGGCATTGGAATTTATGGAAGTAGATCGGGCAGCTCAGTTCGTGCTTATGCTCGACGGCTTAAAACCTGAACAAAGGGAAAAAGTTGCAGATTTGGGTTTTGGTTGTCTTTTCAAATTACATCCAATTCTGATTAGTCGTATGTTGATAGCAAAACTCATCAAAATCTACCAATCAGATGTCCAGACATTTCGCATTGGTGAAAAGAATGTATCACTCACCCCATGGGATGCCTATTGTATTATGGGTTTGAGAAATGAAGGCATTCATATCGACATGTCTAGGAGAGAAACTCCAAACGAGGCTCTTTCCAGTACATTTGAAAATCCTAATACCCACAACATATCTTTTCGCGATCTTAAATCCCGCATTTTAAATCTTGCCACGACCGATGAGAACTTCGTTAGAATATTTGTGCTCTTGATGATTGCTGGACTTCTAGCCCAACCGGTGGATGATCGTATATCTTGGGAGTATGTTAACATAGTAGAAAATGTGGATCGAGTATCTAAGTACAATTGGGCCGAGTTCACAGTTTCGTTCTTGCATCGTAATCTCGTACGAAATAAATCTACAAAAATGCGCTTAGAGGGCAACTTCATATTACTCCAGGTAATTTTATTATTGCAACTTAATTTTATGCTACTAATTAACTCCGAAGTTACTTCAGATTTGTAAATAGTGACCTGCTGAAGAGCTGAAACCAATGAAATAAAGAAATAACAGACAGAAAATACATAACAAAAAATAACAGACAGAAACTGCACCTTAGGGGAAAAATAAATAACAGACAGATTTCTATGGACATATTACATGGTGAAACTGTTTTAGGAGCATAAAACTACATTACATGGTGCCAAAAACTGTTGAGGGCAGTTTAGGGGAAAAATAAATAACAGACAGAAAATGTAGTTTTATGGCGAAAAATAAATGGAGTTTGTGCCAAAAACAAATGCAGTTATTTATTTTTCACCATGTAAATGTAGTTTGTGCCAAAAACTGCACCATGTATTGTAGTTTTATGGTGAAACTGTTTGAGGGCTGAAACTGTTTGAGGAACACAAACCACTAAAATTTTATGCTACTACTGAATTATATCTCTGTTAAATTTAGGAGCTAAAACTTAATTTCATGCTACTGCTATGAACTGTTTGAGGGTTGCATTTAGTGAGTCAACAAGTCTTTCTCACTATTTGTGTCACTTGTGCCATAATACAGTTGTGGTACTATGAGCATGTACAAGAATTTGCAGCCAACAGCTATTTGGACCACCATCACCCCTTAATGTCCAAATGGACACGTGAAGAGATGAAATGTAGGCAAGAATATGAGCGTCAACATGGACGCTTCTACGGAAATATAATTCAGCATATTAGCCTATCACAAATCGAAGGAAAACTCAATTCGTCTCCTGATGAGGTCCAGCTTACTCATCAATTATCTTTGAATATTAGCCTTCTCTACAAACTCTAATATGATTGATTCAAACTCTACGATAATTTATTCATTTCAGATGATTGATTCAAACTCTAAGATGGATGACAATGATGTTGGTGAAGGCTTTGAGGTAAAGGAAATTAGCAAGGTACTATGGACATCAGCCCTTTCCAACAAGGTACATCTAATTACTATGTTGGGACTCATGACTTGACAACAGAATATAACAACCACATGTCTTAACAACATATCATGTAATTTGTGCAGAAAATGAAGGATGGATCTGTATGGCAGATACCGACCAAAACTCCGGAGAAAATGACAGAAAATAAAAGAGGCAAGTAATTATGGTATATGATGATAATGAAGGACAAAGTGAGAAGCATGAATCATACAAGGCAAAACAAATTAGGCATTGTGAGCAAGAGAGACATTCATATGGATTTTATCAAGCAAACAACGATATGAAGTTGACATTTGGTACTCAAACAACTAACTCTTTTATGCATTTACTATAGTAATCTACTTCTATAAAATTGTATCCATGTTTTTTCAATAAAAACATCATAATTTTTTTTCAGATATACATGACATCGAGCTAACTAAGGAAGAGATGGCAGCAGTACAGTATGTGAGAAATGTAAGTTCTAGTGCTCAAATTGTCAGAATAAACAGCGCAATTGGGGTTCTTACATTGACAAGGGACGACATGGATTGTCTTATTCGTCCTACCAACGAGACAGGCTCTTTCAAATGGATTGGTGATCAGGTACATTTTTAACTCACAACAGATTTCTTAATAGTAACATTCAATCTCACATTATTCTGAACAGGTGCTTAATTGTGGACTCAGCATCATGGACCCTACTCGGCACTGCCTCCTCCAAGTAATGGCCGTGGATACGTACAACACTTGCGTGTACGCCCAACTTGACATAAAAAAAACCACTAATGCACGTGATTTAAAGAGGTGGACACAATCGGGTAGTCAATTTCTGAATAGTGATTTGGTACGTACATGTAAATTATATGTGTTACACCAAAAGGTATAGTACAAAGTTTCAGTACAGTAAACTGCACTTTTTAACCTTCAATACACTTTTCGGTTCAGACTGCAAGTATACAATCCTATCGAGTAGTATAAATTCGGGTATCGATCACAGGGACGGTTCAAGTCTTAACTAGATTTCTACCTAAATTAAATAAAGACTAGAAGTTGGAAAATGTTGGTTTTGGGTTTTTAAAGTTCCTAACAATTCAATGACAATAATTAAATGCAAGAAAGAAAATAAACTTGGTTTAATTCAAATGTAAAAAGGCGTTTCCAGGGTTATGACTTCATCTCAGTTTTGCCTCGAGGTACCCGGTCCGTGTAGTGTCCTACACGGGCCGTGTCCAGTGTACACGGGCCGGGTACTGTCGTACACGGTCCGTGTGGCCCTCGAGTGAATACAGCAGTTATTGTTTCTTTGTGTTGTTCCTTTGTGTAGGGTTCTACTGACCAGACCTAATGTCTCTAAACCTCAACTGTCGTCTGTTGGCTTATTAACTTGGTATGGAATTGCAATATGTGCCCTCGTCAGGTTCTAGACCTCAACTGTCGTATGTTGGTCTGATTACCTAGTTGCTTGTTTGGTATACTAAAGGTAACCTCATTCCGTCGATATGAGGAAATGTTCACCTGTCGGCTACTAATTGGTTTCACCTTCGGATCACTAATCCTACCTCATGTACTTAGTTTGGTTGAGAGATTATAAGGGCCAAAGTACCTTCTAGATGTGCGCATTCATCTAGTGGTAAACCAATAAAAATCAAACAACTTATACTAAGCAATTAAAATCAAGCACAATCAAGCAAACACAAATTTCAACAAAAGAATCCAATAACTAACATGCAAAACAAAACATTCGATTGCATCACAACCCTAGAAACTAAAAGTCTACTCTAACATGATTAAAAAGCAAATAAAACAAATAAAGATAAAGGAGTTCATAGAAAAACTCGAAGAACAATGAAGATCCGTCGAAAACTCACGTCTTTCGCTTCTCAACTTCGTCTCCAAGCCAGCCGCCAAGTCCTAACCCTAGCAATTGCCTCTCTGCTCCAGAATACCCCTCTGGTGCAAGAAATCCCGCTTATATGCTTTTCTGGCCGACCTTCCATCAATTAGCCTTGTTTCCAAATTCTGAATTTGTTTCCGGAAATGCTTGACACGGCCCGTGTACAATTCTACACGGACCGTGTGCCTGTGTCTCTAGCTCAGATTGTAGATCTTCTCGCAAGCTTTCCGAAAAGTGGTTATACACTTAAAACGGAGTTACGAGTCAAAATCTATGACCGTTTTAATTTCAGGTGCTGAGATTGGTGTCCTGGTCGTGTCTGTGGTCGGGCAGAGGGTTGTACGGTCCGCATAAGAAGGTACACGGACCGTATATAAACCTTCAAATTCCATATTCTTCTTCGTTTTCCGCCCGTTTTCTGCAAAGTAAGAACAAATGCACAGCAGTACCACATTCTATAGATATTCAATGAAATAAACACGATTTGACAGTTCTAAACACAGGTTTTGGTACAAAATACGGGTCAGAATATAGATAAGTTTGCGAGATATCAAATTCTCCCAAGCTGAAGTCTTGCTTGTCCTCAAGCAAAAACCCCAACTTAGGTACAGGGTTGGTCTTTTAAACTTTCCTAAATGCAAGTTAAGATCCTAATTGTGAAAAACTCGCATGAACTGCCATTATCATTAACCTCGAGAATCATTTTGGATAACAACTTGGACTTTCCTTGATTAATTTTGATTCACCCCACAAATTGACTAGTCAAACTTCAAATTATGAGATGCTTTGATATTTGCAAAAACTAGTTACCCGAATTGATCAATCTTTCATTCTTACATTGAAACTATGCCCTCATTTGTGGTGATTTTCCTTTTTGCCCCCCCAAGCTTGGAACAAGCTTAGGTTAGAAAGTCGCGGACTTCGTGTGTTGATATATGCAAAAGTTTTTGAAAGTTTTCGAGCTCAAAGGCATCCCGTCGGATTGTGCCAGTACTCTTTTTTTTATAAATTTGGGAGACGAGCTCAAAGGCATCCCGTAGGATTTATTGCCAGTACTCTTATTTTCTCCATCTTTTCCTTTGTTTCATTTTTTTCTTTTATTCATTTGCATATATCATGAATACACACATCCAAAGGTATTCTTTCATACCAATAGATATCCCAATCTTTCTATTGTTTAAAATCCCCAATTCCCTAATTTAAAAGGCACAGTTCAGTTTCAAAATGTTATTTCAGTACAATTCAAGTTTTCATCTTTTCAATTTCTCAAAACTTCCCATCCTAAGCAGTTCTTTGATCAATTATGGGGTTATTTCCAATTTCTCAAAGTCATCCAAATCATAACCAAAATTTTTCAAACAAGTCTTTAATCCTAGCAGTCACACAAATTTATCACCTAAAAATGCAAAATTTCGAAAAATAAACATGAACTAAATGCAGATACAATTTCTTCTATTCAACCCCCCCAAGCTTGAATGAAGCATTGCCCTCAATGCTTAAATTCACACAAGAAAGAGTAAATAAAAGAAAACATGAAAACTTACAGACATGAAGCGAGAGGTGGGTCGGGTGGAACTGGGAGGAGCACCCACTTCTGAGGTACACGGACCACGCGATTAAACTCTTGCATCAGAAGAATCCACATGATTTCTCTAAAGAGCTTGATCGAGCACCTGATCGCGCCTATGTGAGCTTTCAATTTCTCCAAGAGCATGGCAATCCGATCAAGTTTGAGATCTGCACTTATGATCACAGCACAAGATTTATCTGGGTCCAGGAACTCATACCTGAGGTTAGCTGGGAGAGGCTTGACCTCAGGAGTCGGCTGCTCTGTCTGGACTGTTGCACGGCCCGTGTGATCTTTGTACGCCCCGTGTGCTATCTCCAGCTCCTCTGGTAGTGGTGCACGGTCCGTGCAAGATGCATGCGGTCCGTGTGTCAGTTCCCCCAGGTTGTCAGCCTCATTCTGCACAGTCCGTGTAGATTCTGCACGGTCCGTGTTCTCAGTAGTCTTATTGGTCTCGGCTGGTTGTGTGGGCTCTGCACGGTCAGGGTGCTCAGTTTCTGCAACAGGTGGGGTCGGCACGGTCCGTGTAGAGTCTGAACGGTCCGTGTGCTTGGCAGTTGAGTCAATGGCCATGACAAGTCCCTGGTAATGGGTCCCACTTGGCAAAGTTATAGCTTTTTCCTCTCCTATGGGGTTGATCTCTGGTTGACTTGGCATCCTTCCAGGAGATGGTTGACTAGAGGTAGCTTGGCGACTTAGGTCCATTAACAACTTACTCCGAGCAGTCAGTTGAGCATTCATTGCTTGCATTTGCTCGAATATCATTTGGTTCATCTTCCTTTGCTTGTGCATGAAGTCGCTCACAGTGCGAGCAATGTACGGCTCGGGTGGATCGGATTGAAATGCGTGGTTGTTCGAGTTGTAGAAGTTGCGATTGTTGATGCTGCTCGAGTAATTGTTAAAGGGTGGTCTCGAAAAGTGAGATGATTCGTTGCTGAGATAGTTGACCTGCTCAGTTTCCTCACCCCTTCCTTGATTGACATCTGCCTTCACACTCATCTCGTCCAATGCCCTCTGCATGGCATCCAGTTTGGCAGACAGTGCAGTGATTTGATCAACCTCGTATTTGCCGCCTCCTCCTCCTCGAGAATTGTAGCGGCTGGACCACTGTTGGTTTGTCATGTTGTAAATCAAATCCATGGCAGCTTGTTCATGTAGAGAGAGAAAAATAAAAGAAAAAGATACAAGTTAAAATCTAGATTAAATAAAGTAGGCAAAAATCCAGAAAATAAATGATGCCGTCCCCGGCAACGGCGCCAAAAACTTGTTACACCAAAAGGTATAGTACAAAGTTTCAGTACAGTAAACTGCACTTTTTAACCTTCAATACACTTTTCGGTTCAGACTGCAAGTATACAATCCTATCGAGTAGTATAAATTCGGGTATCGATCACAGGGACGGTTCAAGTCTTAACTAGATTTCTACCTAAATTAAATAAAGACTAGAAGTTGGAAAATGTTGGTTTTGGGTTTTTAAAGTTCCTAACAATTCAATAACAATAATTAAATGCAAGAAAGAAAATAAACTTGGTTTAATTCAAATGTAAAAAGGCGTTTCCAGGGTTATGACTTCATCTCAGTTTTGCCTCGAGGTACCCGGTCCGTGTAGTGTCCTACACGGGCCGTGTCCAGTGTACACGGGCCGGGTACTGTCGTACACGGTCCGTGTGGCCCTCGAGTGAATACAGCAGTTATTGTTTCTTTGTGTTGTTCCTTTGTGTAGGGTTCTACTGACCAGACCTAATGTCTCTAAATCTCAACTGTCGTCTGTTGGCTTATTAACTTGGTATGGAATTGCAATATGTGCCCTCGTCGGGTTCTAGACCTCAACTGTCGTATGTTGGTCTGAATTACCTAGTTGCTTGTTTGGTATACTAAAGGTAACCTCATTCCGTCGATATGAGGAAATGTTCACCTGTCGGCTACTACTTGGTTTCACCTTCCGGATCACTAATCCTACCTCATGTACTTAGTTTGGTTGAGAGATTATAAGGGCCAAAGTACCTTCTAGATGTGCGCATTCATCTAGTGGTAAACCAATAAAAATCAAACAACTTATACTAAGCAATTAAAATCAAACACAATCAAGCAAACACAAATTTCAACAAAAGAATCCAATAACTAACATGCAAAACAAAACATTCGATTACATCACAACCCTAGAAACTAAAAGTCTACTCTAACATGATTAAAAAGCAAATAAAACAAATAAAGATAAAGAAGTTCATAGAAAAACTCGAAGAACAATGAAGATCCGTCGAAAACTTGCGTCTTTCGCTTCTCAACTTCGTCTCCAAGCCAGCCGCCAAGTCCTAACCCTAGCAATTGCCTCTCTGCTCCAGAATACCCCTCTGGTGCAAGAAATCCCGCTTATATGCTTTTCTGGCCGACCTTCCATCAATTAGCCTTGTTTCCAAATTCTGAATTTGTTTCCGGAAATGCTTGACACGGCCCGTGTACAATTCTACACGGACCGTGTGCCTGTGTCTCTAGCTCAGATTGTAGATCTTCTCGCAAGCTTTCCGAAAAGTGGTTATACACTTAAAACGGAGTTACGAGTCAAAATCTATGACCGTTTTAATTTCAGGTGCTGAGATTGGTGTCCTGGTTGTGTCTGTGGTCGGGCAGAGGGTTGTACGGTCCGCATAAGAAGGTACACGGACCGTATATAAACCTTCAAATTCCATATTCTTCTTCGTTTTCGCCCGTTTTATGCAAAGTAAGAACAAATGCACAGCAGTACCACATTCTATAGATATTCAATGAAATAAACACGATTTGACAGTTCTAAACATAGGTTTTGGTACAAAATACGGGTCAGAATATAGATAAGTTTGCGAGATATCAATATGCCTTTTTTTTCATAATACCTACGTTGGAAGAAATATTAACCCGTTTAATGATGATGTTAATTTGTAGGTCTTCTTCCCTATCAATTTTCAGAACTTGCATTGGTACGTAGGCGTCCTTAACCTCGGATTAAAACAATTTCAAATATTGGATTCTAAAGCTAAGCATTCGAGTCTCTATACCGATATGACGCTCAATTTGGTTAGTGATTGGGAGCTATATGTATGTTTCATACAATATTGTGCTATGTTGCAATTACTGATTTACTCATGAAAATGTAGCGCAATGGCATCCAGTTTTTGATCTCTCTTGCACTCGATGCCGACAAAGTCCTCCGGACCAACTACTTACACCTAGATATTACCAAATGGCCTGTGAAATTGATTGAGGCTCCATAGCAACAAGATGACCACTCTTGTGGTCTATTTGCTTTAAAATTTATCGAATTATGGGAGGGCAATGAGATGTGTAACTCGTCTCTCGAGGTAGTTATGTCATTTATAAAATTTAACTTCATTTTCTTGGTTTCACTATACTAATTACATTGCATATACGGATACAGGTACAGCCGGAGTTGTTTCGAAAACAATTGGTGTACACCAACTAATTTTTTCGGAGAAAAATGAACTACAAAATGTCCAAGACGATATTAGTAAAATGGTCCAAACATGACACTGCATCAATAGACCAATTGCCACCTATTATTATACTACTTTTTTGGGCTGCTGCTACTTGTTTCTGCTGAAGTTTCAATATTTTTGTATTTGGGCTGTTGCCAAATTTTTGTTTACTGTAATCTCAAAGGATCTGATGAGTTTGGTCAAACTCAGTTTTTGGATGTAAAATGATGTTCAAACATATGCAAAATCAGAAACTAAACATAATTGCAACTCCTCTAATTTAGTTCTGTGGTTGCAACCAACAAGGATAAGTGGAACCCAAGAGAATTACATGCAAATCAGGAAAATACTAACAATCTAAATAGAGCTTACCTGTTCAGCATTATTAGGGTTGTACTCCCACCCAAATAGACTGCACACCTTTCTCTGCAATTATCATTAAGTGTAAAATAAATATTCTTATTTGAGTGAGGCTATGGTGCTATGCATAGCACCAATGGCTAGTGTACTACGGCTCAATATGGTACTTTTTAAAATCCTAACGGTTGATCCGACCGTTCAATGTGATATCCATATGAATATGTACTTGCAAACTAAATTTTATATTTTTTCGAATTTTTTTACTATTTTTTCATATAGGTAGAAAAATCAGTGTTTTTTGAAAATTCTGGACCATCAAAATTCTACCTATCTGAAAAAATAGTAAAAAAATTCGAAAAAATATAAAATTTAGTTTGCAAGTACATATTCATATGGTTATCACATTGAACGGTCGGATCGACCGTTAGAATTTTAAAAAGTACCATATTGAGCCGTAGTACACTAGCCATCCGTGTTATGCATAGCACCATAGCCTCACTCTTCTTATTTTCATAAAAAAAAATATTCTTAAAAGAACATGTTGATTGTTGCTATTGCACTGATCAGGTCTGGTACTGGCCAAAAAGGGCAAAGATAAAGGTATAACTGGTAAAAGACTGTAGATACAAAATGTAGATACAAAATGAAGATACAAATTCCAGGTTACCCCCTGCCTATTAGGAGTACATTTTTTGTTTAGCAGTTTCTTGAATTCATTTCTATTGTCTCCTAAGTGAAGATTTTTAACAAAACTACGAGAATTTATCTACTAAAATTTAGCAAAAACACATTTATCTACTAAAATTTAGCAGCATTTCAATACCATTCTCTTTTTTCCAACTACATGTCACTTGTCTACTATGAATTAACCATGATTAACACACTAACACCATTCTCTTCTTTTTACTACGAACTATGATCAACATAATACTAATGTTGATTTCTGAAGAGTTAAAACTATTCAAGTTCGTCATAGAAGAGCCTCCTGCCAATCTCAAAGGAGGCAAATGCATCTGCACATGCATACCTGATCTGGGGCATAGTGAGATTCTCGCGGTCCCACTCGCCTGCTCTAATGTGCCTCGGTTTGCTCATGTGCAGCCCCATTACCTCTTTGACAAGTGTTGCTAGCCCTGCACTGCTCAGCTCAGGCCGATCCATCTTCTGTGCCGCCAGCTGTCAAAATACAATTTACCAATAAAATCTTCATTTTTAACATGAAACCGAGGGAAAAAAACATCTAGGCACCATCCCATTCCCAGTATGTACTGTACCAGTCTAGGTACCTTGCCAACCCGCTATGCCTTGTACCAGTCCTGGTACATGGCAGTCTACATACCCACCTCTATATAAAGATTGATATGAAAAACACCCACAACACTCAGTGCAAAAAAAGAAACACAAGCATAATTTACACTATACCCTTCGGTAAAATGACAAATTGAAAAACAGTACAAACCACCAAATTTAGTAGAAATTTAGCCACATTCTCATTTCCTGAACACATTTGACTGCCAGTATCTTAGGGGGTATTCATTTCCCATTCAAAAACAACAAAACACTTCAGCAGATCAGGTTGATTTCAACAACAAAACAACAAAACACCTTAACAACAGTATACCAATTTGTATAAAATTTTTTTGAATAAGCTAGATGTAAGAGTTTCTCGCCAGCAGAGCGGAACAATCGGCATATCTCTCCAGGTATAAATGCTGGCCCATATTCATATGCACGGACACCACCACCAGAAAATGAAGCAGCTATTTCCTGCATTCCAGAACAAATAAATATGAAAATCAACTCCGTGGACAAAACAATGCTTCTTATGATCAGAAATGTAAGATGAACCCACTAACCTCGGTGATTTTAGGAAGGACACTTTGTTCTATAAAAACAGCAAGCTGAGACAACAACAGTACAAGTCCAGTTGGCAGCTTGTCTGGTGATTGTGTAAGGTGGTCAGAAGCACTTGATTCTCCAAGAGGGCCATTATTGGTGCTGCTACCAGAAAGTATAAGAAAATGCTTCTCAAGATTTTGAAAAAATTCTTGGAAACCCTCTTGTACCCAATCTGTTATCAGCTCTTTTAACTTCGGCAGCAACTCCAACTTCTCATCAAAGAACTGCTGCAATTCCTATTTTTAATATACAGAACCATGACAAATTCAAGAATAGTGAAAAGGTATCAGATGAGATTCAAATTAGCAAGGATATCATTAGTAACTTCTTAGAAAGAAAGAGACATACCACTAAAAGATCCAAACTACCTGCATTACTGCTTTCTTGCCATTCTCTGATACAATTTGCAGATCAAGCTCCTCCTTGCCTTCATTTGACTTAGACTGACTTCCGGCCACCGCATCTGCGCAGTCAAAAAGGAAAGATTTCAAAATAAATTTGATCCAGGTTTCAGTGGAATAGCAAGAGACTGACAGAAGAAATAAAACGATTAGAACGACCTGATTTGAGAGGCACTGCCGTCAGGTCGGATTCACCTTCTGTGTCTGAGAGGGGCGAGGTGAGGCGCGGCTGAGAGGAGGAGGACTAGGAGAGCGGCGATGGAGAGCAATGAGGAGTAGAGAGCCGGGCGAGGCTGAGCGGGGGAGCGGAGAGGGGTTTTGGCGGGGGCGGGGGCGGGGGTGGAGGTGGGATGGGTGAGGTTAGAGAAATCGCGATCAGAGGGTTTTGGGTCTGGCGCACGGGAGGGTTTTCCGATGAGTGTCGTGAGAGAGATCGTGAGAGAGTCGCCAGAGATAGGGCTAGGTTAGGATATCGTCGCGATTTTTCTTTTTTGAAATGGTGAGAAGTAGATAGCGGGAGAGGAGGTTTTGTGAAATTACATTTTTACCCTTCCGACCTAAAAAAGTGTAAAAATTAACAAATTAATTTGAACCATTGGATCAACTACAAATGAACAGTGTTGACAGTATTTTTAGTCCACAGAAGCAAATGCCTACGATAATTTATCATAAAGTTTTGTTCATGAATTGAATGTTTAATCATTTTGTGTTTAATCATTTTGTTACCTTGAGTATTATTGAATTTATGAATCATTTCGAGTTCATGACTGGAATTGTGAAACTTCATAATATAGATGATAATACTCTTAAAAGTCTTTAACCAAGGTAATTAGTAGGAACACTAATTACCGCGATAAGGTTAGTGTGTGGATTAAATGATGGTTAAGTTTTACAAACCATAGACAAAGAGTTGTCATTTTAATCACACAGATATATGTTAGAGAACATGATATTTAACAGACCCCAAATGAAACATTAAATGAAATTGTGTTTGTGTCATTAATGTTTTCATTTTAATGTTAAGTTCTAAAGTATGAGATATTTATTTTTTCTACATAAGAGATGTATATGTGTGATTGCTATCTAACGCTATCCGTAAAAAGTAGCTATAAGGGTAGTTCTTCGGTATACATAACTTATGCGGAGGAAAAGATGGTTTATCAAAAGTACTATTGTCCCTCGTATCTCAATACGAGCTATAGCATCACTGGGCCCCTTGATAGAATATGATTATCTGGATCCAGTGTGATTACAAGAGTAAACATATTTGATAATCTATTCAGGATCAAGAAAAGATTAAGTTTTCAAGGATGACACACACCTACCTTGAAACTAATCTGATAGCTATGAGACAAAAGAATTAACACGAAGTAAATTGTTTACTGGATTGTGATATTGTACGGTACAACATCATCTGTGTAATTGGTGTCATATTGTATCTTGCCAGATGCCACCTATGATATATAGAGATTAAAATAGTTTTAACTCTATTTGCCAACATAACACAGATTCTATTGGGTCACACCATATAGGAGCTAATCGGAGAATCTTATTGATTAATTATGATTTGATTATTATTAATAATAAGATGGATATAATTAATTATACTTGATATAATTAAATTATAAATGTCATTTAGATGGCAAGCAAAAATAACGGTTAATTTATAAACGTGTGCGACACGTTGTATAAAAGTCACCGAAACAAACAACCGCAAGAAATATAATTGTTCAGAATAATTATATGGATATTAATTGAATTTGGGCCGAGGGCATTTTGGTCTTTTCACATGTCATCCTTATCCACATGACACGTCATCATTTTTATCCAGATGACACATCATCATTCTTATCCACATGTCACGTCATCATCCCTATCCACTCGAGGGCAAAATGGTCATTTCATGTCCATTTTAGGCCTATAAATAGAGGGGTAGGGGTAGAGAATAGAATACTAATTTCTAAGATATCGAATCTGTCTGATCAGTTCGGTAATATATTTTCTCTCTTTTTCAGTTTCTCTCCCAAATAGTGTTTCGGTTGAGAAAAGGAAGTTATACATAATTGACGTATAATCTTGTGGGTTGTGAGAAGAATATTTACGGGATCGGTGAATAGTGTTTTCTCGAATTTCGCAGTATTTCAGTTTTGCTTATTAGTGAATCTGAATAACTGAAAATTCGTGATTACGTGTTTTCGTCTTTTCTCGGTGAATAGTGTTTTTGCATAATTCCGCGGTTTATAGTATTTCTGGCAAAAGAAATAAACTGCTCTCTCGTTAGTCCTGGTGGATAACCGATAGAGGCATCATCCGTTTGGTGCTTACAGCCGGGTCAGACTGCATTCCAATTTGAATTTGGAAGCAAGGTAAAGAAATGTTATACTAATCTATTTAATTGTTAAATAGATTCAATCTTTTAGAAATCAATCAAAGGAGTAGATCTATAAACTGATTAAAATACAAGTAAATACGATTTTACTACTTTGGGTCTATACATGATTAATCTGGTATGTAACTCTCGGTTATTATCCGACATACTACTTAATCTATGATCTAAATGAGTAAAGTTTTACTTACGGCTTTTAATCTAAGAAAATGATTGAACATGTATGCAACTCTCGGTAGATTATCCGACATACCACTTCAATCCTTTTGGCTTGAGTTAGAAGTAAAAATTTTGTTTACGGTCTTTCCGCAACTTAAGCCTAATGGCTTTGGGTAGCCTCAAAACCCAACACGGGCATGGTGAATTGGGTTGGCAGCAAGAAAGGTTGCCCCGAGGTTATCGCACCACAAAATCGGCGGATCAAGATGATGAGAAATGAGTTCCTAAAGGAGTGATTGAAGCCACACAACTTCAGCGGCAGCAGCAGCAAGTGCCCTATATTCAGCTTCAGTGCTGGACCGAGCCACTGTGTTTTGCTTTTTAGAAGACCAAGAGACAAGAGAGTTGCCAAGGAAGACATAGTAGCCAGTAGTAGAACGGCAATCATCAGGGCTGCCGGCCCAGTCAGCATCTGAAAAGACCTGAAGAGAAAGGTGAGAAGAAGGGCGAAGAAGCAAACCAAAAGTAATAGTGCCTTTGAGGTAACGAAGAAGGCACTTTACTGCCGACCAATGAGTTTCTGTTAGAGAGTGCATGAAGAGGGAAACCCGATTGACAGCAAAGGAAATTTCAGGACGGGTTATGGTAACATACTGAAGAGCCTCCACAATACTCCGATACAGATAAGGATCAGGAAGAGGGTCACGTTGAAGTTTTGAAAGTTGAAGCCCACTTTGCATTGGTGTAGAAACAGGTTTAGCTCCTTCCATTTTGGCTCTATGTAAAATGTCATCAATGTATTGACTTTGGGAAAGAAGAAGACCAGAAGCACTGCTGGTAGCTTTGATGCCCAAGAAATAAGATAGACAACCAAGGTCTTTAATGGTAAAGGTAGCATGAAGACTAGAGATAAGGTGATAAATAAGATGTTGTGAAGTGCCGGTGATAATGATATCATCGACATAAACAAAAAGATAAACAGCATCATGAGCATTACGCTTGATGAAAAGAGAAGAGTCAGATTGGGAAGCCACAAACCTGAGAGAGGCAAGAAAGTCCCGAAGTCGGTGAAACTACGCATGTGGGGCTTGCTTGAGATCGTAGAGGGCCTTTTTAAGAAGATAAACATGATTGGGGAAATCCGGGTCAACAAAACCCGGTGGTTGAGCCATGTAAACCACTTCATTGAGATCGCCATGTAGAAAAACATTATTGACGTCGAGTTGGCGAAGTGACCATCCTTTGGAAAGGGCTAAGGAGAGAAGAGTACGAATGGTCACAGGTTTAACAATAGGACTGAAGGTCTCGGAGTAATCAATACCTTCTTTCTGGGTATAACCTTTGGCTACAAGGTGAGCTTTGAAGCGTTCAATTGACCCATCAGCTTTACGCTTAATTCGGTACACCCATTTACTGCCAACTACATTGTGATGCTCAGGATAAGGAACAAGCTCCCAAGTTTTGTTTTGAGCAAGGGCATCAAGCTCAAGAGCCATCGCACGTTGCCAATCAGAAGAGGTTTTGGCTTGAGTGAAACAAGTTGGTTCCTGATCTGAAGAGGATAAGGCTGTGTAGGTAACAAAATCTGAAAATTTCCTTTTGGTTATGGTATTGTCTCTTGTACGAGTGGTCATCTGATGAGGGTGAGAAGGAGAATGTTGAGGGGAAGTAGGAGAGGGAGGAGAGGGAGGAGTGGGAGAAGATGAATGAGATGTAGAGGAGAGAAAAGGGGAAGAAGTGGCTGGTATAGACAGAATGGTTAAGGAGTTAGAGGAGGATGAAGACTGAGAAGAAGAAGGTGAAGGCAAGGTAGTTGTGGAGAAGGGAAAAACTGATTCATGAAAAACAACATGACGAGAGATGTATATCCGATCAGTGGGCAGATGGAGGCATTTGTACCCTTTGTGAAGAGAGGAGTAGCCAAGAAAAATACAGGGGAAAGATCGAGGTTCAAGTTTGGTTTTCGCATATGGGCGGAGCCAAGGGTAGCATAGACAGCCAAGAGCTTTTAAAAAGGAGTAGTTAGGTTGATGACCGAAAAGTAGCTCAAATGAAGACTTGAATTTCAGCACAGCTGTAGGGAGGCGATTAATGATAAAAACAATGCTTTCAAAGATGTGATCCCAATAGACAGTTGGAATAAAAGCCCGATCCATGGAGGCCAAAGCAAGCTCCACCACATGTCGATGCTTGCATTCAACAACACCATTCTGTTGAGGGGTATAGGGACAAGAGACCCGAAAGGTAAGCTCAGGAAACCGACTCAGAATCGGTTTAAATTCAGTGCCACCATCACACTGTAAGGTTTTGAGAGAGGAAGAGAGAAGATTTTCCACACGAGTCTTAAAACCCGCAAAAATATCAGCAACTTGTGACTTGGCAGAAAATGTAAACAACCAAGAGAATCGAGAGAAGTCATCCACAAACAAGATATAAAATCGATTGCCAAGTAAAGAGGTGGAGGGAGAGGGCCCCCATACATCAACATGCACTAGTTCTAGTGGCTTAGAAGCCCTAGTTGTAGACAAAGAAAATGGTAAGCGATGAGATTTGAATTTATTACAAGCATCACAAAGTGAGTGTGAAGAGACAGAAGGGATAAGATTTTTCTGCTGTAAGTAATGAATAACAGGAGAGGAAGTGTGACCAAGCCGGTGATGCCAAAGATCGCCACTAGAAACATCACAGAGAAGAGCAGCAGGACTTGGAAGAAAATAAAGGCACTGAGAAATCTCGCCTTCAAGTAGCACCTTTAGAGTCTTGGGGTCCTTAATCACACAACCAGAATTGTTAAATTCAACAATAACATTGTTGTCACGGGTGAGCCTAGAGATACTGATTAGCCTTTTGGTAATGTGAGGTACATGCATAACATTTGCAAGAGTCAATTTTTGATGGCTAGTAGAGAGAAAAGAGGAGCCAGTATGAGAAATAGACAAGCCATGACCATTACCAACCCGAACTACATCGTTACCTTGATAAGGAGAGTAGTCAGTGAGGCAATTGAGGTCGGGAACAATGTGAGACGAAGCACCGGAATCAAGGAACCAGTCACTGGTAGGGGAGGAAGAGGGCTGAGCAAGGTTAACCTGAGGGGGAGGAAAAGGATCATCATCATAGCGGTACCAGCATTCCTTGGCAGTATGGCCGATTTTCAGACATATTTGGCATTGCATAGTAACAGTGGTGCTGCGATTTCCACCTAGTCTGCCAGTGCCACGTCCTTGAGAGGAAGTCTGAGATGCTCCAGATGAGGTATTTGATCTCCCACGGCCACGACCACGGCCGCAGCCGCAACCGCCACGGTAATGAGGTCGAGTGAGCTGTTGAGAGATATAAGCAGTAGCCAACTGTTGCTGAGTGTGCCAAGGGAGAGTAGAAAGAAGAGCCGGGGCTAAAATGGAGTTTAGATTTGGAGAAGAGAAAGAATTTGATCCAGTAGAGACAGGAGTGGGTAATATCGGATCGGATTTGTTATTGGAGGTGTTACCGGGTTCAATAGGAATAGAGCCCGAACCGGACCCACTAGAAATAAAAGAGGGCAAACGGGAAGACTCGCCTATAGTTAGATGAGCAGTGGGAGCACACAAAGCCTGAGAAGCTAGGCGAGATTCGAAGTTGAGGAGATGGCCATGGAGATCCGAAATGGAAAAGGCAGTGCTCTGAGAGGTGAGGGAAGTAACGAGAGAGTTGTACTCGGGAGGGAGGCCAGCGAAGAGACATAGTGAGAGATCTTGATCGCTGACTTCACAACCGATGGATCGCAGCTGGAAGGCAATTGTCTTGAGGCGATTAAGGTACTCGGTACAAGTAAGATTCCCCTTTTTCAGCGTTTGAAGCTGGAGCTTCAATTCAAGAACACGGGAGGTAGATTGAGCGGAGTAAGTCGAGTGAAGCATTTGCCAAAGCGCAGCCGACGTGTCACAACTAATGGCCTGGGGGAGGATGGCTGGACCAAGGCTAGAAAGAAGCCATGCCAGTGTAAGCTGATCTTGGCGGTGCCACAGATCAGATGGCGGAGCAGAGCTGCTGGCACGAAGAGAATCAGTAAGCGAGCTGGACTCGACTGAAGAAGAGGAAGTGAGATAGGCGAGAAGACCATGGCCTCGAATAACAGGTAAGACTTGCGATTTCCAGAGCAAGAAATTGGATTCATCAAGCTTCGGATTGATTGAATAGTGAAACTGGATCGGATTGATCACAGGGGTTTGAGGAGAATCAAGAATAGGATCAGACATGATAGCCTGAAATGGAAATACTAGTAAGAAAAGAAAACAGGATCAGAAACAAGGCGTGTGCCGATAGGCCTCTGATACCATGTTAAAGATTGAAGAACAGTAAGAGAGAGATAGAAATGATTTCTTTATTGATTTTCCATGTCTGATTACAATTACAGGAGGGCTTTATATAGCCTATAGAATCTGCTAGAAGGTGCTAAGCTTAACAGACTAATTGTAACAAACTTTCCTAACAACCTGCTGTAACAGAATCACTAACTACCATTGACTACAGTCAAAGCTGGGTTAACATTATTACCCATCATGTAAATAAGTATGCGGTAATATGTGGACGCATTATATCATATACGGTAATAATATGCGACCACATATGCATAATCATATATATGAAACTGCATAAAGATTTTCATACAGAATCCAACTGCACACGTATATGCGGCCACATAAACTGCCTTTTACAACACTGCATCTAACTAACTTAATTCCAACTGAACGATTTTAATTTAAACCTACTTTAGATGAACAGGGGTCTTTAAAGTTCGTGCTAAATTAAAATAAACGTTCTGCATTTCATTCTACCGGATCAGATACCACTGGATCTGAATTCACAGTCAAATGGGGTGCAAAGGAAAAAATGGTCTGACGACACTATTAATAAAATAATCGACAGATGGGATATATAGATCAATTCATATATCCTTGTAAGAAATTTAAACTCTGAAGTCCCCCTTTTCCATTTCCTTTAATAATTCGAAATTGAAAAAAAATAAAATATATGCTCTTTTCAGCAATATCAGTGTTCTATTACACTTGGTCAGAATAAATTATGTACGACACTTTTTTTTTTTGTCTAAGGTGCTTTTTTCTACGACTATGTGCAACAAGAGTGGAAATGAAACAAATTTAGGATGATAAATTTTGAAGAGAAAAAGAAAGTTATTCTCTGCATAAGAGGTGCACAATGTCTACGGCAATTCTGGCTCAATCAGACGGCTATGATTCTTAGGTTGTCTCAATTCATTGAATTATTTGGAGAAACTTCACAAACATTTGATGATATCTGTATACAATATGATTATTCTTATGATATCATTAGTGCGTATTCAAGTTTTTATGGACATATTTTCTTACCATATTCAAATTTAATTCACTACAGCAAAAGAGGGCATCAGCGACCGGTTCTGTCGCCGGTCGCTGAAGACTCTCCAAAAAACAAAAAAACAAAAAAATTAAATGCATCGGAGACAAACCCTTCAGCGACCGGCGCCTACAGTCTTCAGCGACCGATTTGGCCCGGTCGCAGAAGGGTGCCTCCTAAAAAAACCCCGCACGACTTTTTCTTCTTTCTCTGTCTCCTCCCGCCTATCCTCCCGCGTTTTAGGTTTAGCCAAAAAAAAAAAAAGGCGGGCCTCCCCCGACTCCTCCGCCCCCACTCCGCTGACCGCGACCCTAGGGCCGACCCCGCTGATCAGGCCGCCCCCGCTGCCGCCTGATCCCCGCCGCGCCAACGCCCACTAGCCTCGCCGACCACCCCACGCTGACTAAGGTAACACCCCTGATTTTGATTACATTGTTATTTGCCTTTTTTTTTATTTCTAAAATTGCCTGTACCTTGTTATCTGCTGCCTTGTTCTGTTGCCGTTTGGCTTGACTGGTACTATACCAGTACCGTATATGGAGCTTTGCTCCTTGCTGCACTTGATCGTGGCCAACTTCCGGGTGGTGCTGCATATGTTGCATCAAAATCCAGTATTACCACCCTCACTAAGGTAATTATTTTTTGTTCTTATATTTGTGAATTTGAAGTATTTTGCTTATTAAGATTATATATTGCTGTAATTGCTGTATATTGAATTTGGGCAGTTTGTAAACTGTGAAATTTATAGACCTTGATATTTTCTGAAATACCAATTTGTCCATGTAATTTTGGGGAACACCAATTTGTTCTGAAGCATGATTTGAATCTGTAAGGTTGTAAATTTGGGGAACACCAATTAGTGAAAACACTCTAGTTGTGCCTACCAGACTATTGAGTTATATAACTTATATTACATTTTTATGATAAAAGTTTGACCAAAATTTATTTAAGGGTCAACTCGATCACCCTTCTGCCAGTGTACATGAAAAACTGCACAGAGGAGAGAACATGAAGAACATGAAGAAATGAAGAACAGTTGAGGTAAATTGACTAAATTGAACCGTTTAATATACCGTAGGGGTGCATTATGTGTGCTGTGCTGTGAATTGTGCCATTTGAGTTGCCATTATGTGTGCTGTGTTGTGAATTGTGCTTTTTGGTGGTGGCTTGATTTTCTATTTTGGTATATTCTCTAACTTACCATCACTTGTGAATAAATTTTTTGGATGATTAGTGCAAAAGAAATGGAGAGGCTTTTGCAATCTTCTCTGGCCTTGAATGCAACCAATCACCATCCTGTTATAGTAAGAGCATTTGAAGATACATGTGAAGCCATATTTAGTGATGAATAATTAGCATTGTAGTGTTAGCTAGTGATGAATAATTGGCAATAGTTTCATCTATTTCTATCATTATTGTTTGATAATGACACTAATTGTTTTATATTATTGTTTAGAATAAAATTGCTTGGTATTTGTTATTTCATGTTTATATCATGCTTATGTATTCTTTAGATATTTCATGTTTATATCGTTTTGTGAATTGCTTGGTACGTACCAATTAAATTGCTTGTCAATTACTTTTAAATTGCTTGTGAATTGTTTGGTACATTTCGTACTAATTGGGACTGGAGAAATAAAAATGAACATAACGGAGAAAATAAAACAAACAGCAACTAAAAAAAAAAAACCTTATGCGACCGACTATGGGCTCATAGCGATCGTTTATTCGATCTCTGATGGTCTTCCTGCCACGTCAACATATACCATCAGAGATCGATCACATTGGTCGTAGATGAGTCATCTGCGACCGGCGATTCAACCTCAGAGATCGGTGACGGAGGGTATCAGCGACGGAGGCAACTGCGACCATTGTATCTGTGACCATTGTATCTGTGACCGATTTTAGTCTTCTGGGATAGGCTTTGGCTTCTGCGACCGGCGACATAGTTATCTGCGACCGATTTGGCCGGTCGCAGATGAGTGCTACTGCTGTAGTGATTATATTTGACTGATTTAAAAATTTCCGCCCATTTAATTATTAACCGTACTTTGGTCCGTACTACGAATCTTGATCTTCATTTTCAAAGTCAAAATAATCGATTCCAACCATTTATTATGATCTCCATATGAAAATATCCTTGAATATACCAAATTTTACGTTTTTTTAGCTAGGTAGAAAATCACCACTTTTGAATGGTCTTTACTCTAGATCAAGTGATTTTGCACCTATTTTAAAATCTCTAGATTAAATTTGCTATTCAAGTACATTTTCATATGAAAATCACATTGACTAAAGTGGAATGGATTGGCTATTTGAACTTTAAAAATAAAAATATGAATCTATAATACAGACCAAAGTGCGCTATACATAGTATCGTAGCCTCGCTCAATATATTATAATAGCTCAATGAAACCATAGGTAGCTTACATTAAATAAACAGGTACTCGGGTTCCAGGAAAGCAACCCCTTCAAAAGGTAATATGATATTTTTGTAAGAAAAATTAAAAGTTTACAGCAATTACGCAGTGTAGCAAAGCTGGTTTTGCATCCAAAAAGTAATAAATAATGGGGTAATAAACTAATAATATGTTTGCCTAAAAAAAAAAAAATCAGATTTTTCTAGTATCAAGTTCATAATATTTTTACTCAGAAAAGAACGAACTCTGCACAAATTTTAAGCGGAAAAAAAAATACTGTAGTGGTTGATAGATCAGTAAAATTTTGTGAATGAATAGTTAGTACTTATTCAAATAATGTGTTATACATTATCAATTTTTAATTGTATCCAAGAAAAAATAATCTCATGTACATTCACATATTTGAAGTATCTGGTTACTCTGGTACGTTCTCAGGGTAAATATATATAAGAAATTGATAAAGAGTTTGCATTATTACTAGAATAATACAGTGGAGGGTTAAATAATTCATGCTAAGTAGTTTGGATTCATTGTTTGAATTTTGAAAACAAAAATAAAGAATATGAGACACAATGAGATATGAAAAATATGAGATATTTGAACCATTCTCTTACTGATATACTAAAAGAAAATTGATTCAAGATTTTTGCTTTATATTTGTACCGGTATCAATTTGAACCCTATTATATAAATTAGTGTAGAAAATATATACTCGGAGTGTCAAATTTGAATACTTCTATTCGTAAAAATACTTCAACCAAAATAATTTTTGTGTGGTTGTAGCTACCGTGCTACGAAACTGATACTCGACTCAACATTTTAAGTGTGGTTTAAATTTTATTTGGAGCCGTCACCCGTAATGCTATGAGAAATACACAACCTTATATATTTATGTCCATGGTTCGTGTCTTGGTTATGAACGTGGAAGGTATTAGGCACCACACTCACCCGAAAAATTGGTCTCTACTAATTCTAGCTTTCAAAAATTTATTTCAATGATAATAAAAGTTACAAACATAACAACCACAACAAAAAGAAGAAAAAAAACAGAAAGAAAGCAACTAAAAAAAAAGTGGAAAATTAATCGAAAACTTTTCAAGTCACGTAGATCCTCATTCTCGTTATTAGAACGTCATAACGATCTCTTCAGTGGCTTGGATGGATAGTTTTAGTAATTTGAGGACTAAGTTAATATAACAACATAGTAGGGTTGTCACTCATTATTTTTTTTGGAGCTCATTCTATTAGGGTTTTATGAGAATATTTGTAGAAATCATATTTTTCTCATTTGCTGTTTTTTTTTTTTCTGTGGACCGAGTTCTAAACGTTTTTGCTCTGTTTTAGTGCTTTGGATGCTCTAACCAACCATGAAGATGAAATGAGGATGTAGGGAGCTATTTATAGGTGAAGTTTGAAGCCTCTTGAAGCTCAAAAACCTGCTCAAACTGCTGCTACATGGCATGCCCTACATCTGAATTCTTAGTCTCAGTTCTTGCTGCTGGAAAAAAACTGTGCTGCTGGAATTTTTCTACTGAATTTTCCTAGCTGCTGAAATTTTTTCTTATATATGAAAAAAATCAGAAAAATGTTCTTAATATGTGTACATAGAGGTAGATAATTTAGGGTTTTAAATTTAGAGTCCCAGGTGATGAGTTTTTATAAATTTCAAGTGTTTTGATTCGAAATATGAAATTTATCTCTTCATTTATAATTTGATAGGAGACTTTAGGTAACAGTTTTTTTTTCTTTTTTGAAATAATGATTTAGACTTGAAAATGATATATTTCATGCTAATATTTTTGTGACAACTTAGTCTAATCAGTTTTCTAAAAACATGCACGTGTGAAGGGTCAAGAAGCATGCTAAAAATTGCAATCCAAGTGGTGCAAAAGCAAAAATCTTGCTGAAATGTTTTCAAGAGCAACTTTTTGTGACCCTACAATGTCATATTTGACTATTGGGTTGTCTTCATGACTACTCCAATTCATGTATAATTTTTTCCTGCTCATTAAGACCTCTAATTTGTCTTAAGATGCATGAAAATTCATGAAAGAATAGCTCTTGATGTTTTACAAAATAATTTGTCAAGTCTAAAAACTATTTAGAAGACGACTAAAAATGCACAAAAAATATTGTTATTTTCATATTACATTTCCTTAAGATTTAAATTTTGAGATGAAAATAAAATATGCTTGATCCAAATGCTAATTTGTAGCAAAATAATGCACGAATGCAAAGAGTTGTACGCTTTAGAAACTATTCCAATAAATAATAGTTTTGCTCTAAAAATAATTTTGATAGGACTAAATTATGCTTATTTCTCTTGAAAATATTTTTTGTTTGAACTGAAAAATGATATGTTTTGTGCTAATTAAGAGTTAATAAATATGAGGGTTTTGATACATTAATTTAATTTTTCTAGATGCAGAAATATGAAAAATTCAGACACAAGTTGACACTGACTTGAAAATGAAATGAGATACAAGAATCTTGCTGACATTTCTTCTTTGTGCAACAAGCTTTTGAATGATTATAAGATGACAATAATGTTTAAATTTTTACAAAGAGATGTGACAAGAGCTAACTTTTTGAATATGCACAAATATGTTGGTCAAATTGTCCTTATAGATAAGTACAAGTAACAAATTTGACTCTCTTAAATTTGAAGTAACATATATACTTATGATATCATGCACAAATATTAGGTGTTGTGATTTGCAACAGGAGTCTACCTCATTGTCATAATTTATTGAAAATGTTTGATCAACAACTTTCTTTTTCTGAAATGATTATTTTTGGACCGATAAATAACATGTTTTACATCCATAAAAATCAGTAAATATGTCTATTTTTAAGGAGAATCAATTTAATTAATATCTAAAAGCAACATCATGTGAAATAGGCAAGAATTATGCTGAGATTTAAGTTGATTTTTTTGACTTGAAATAAGATAAAACGCAAGAATCCAGCTGAAAAGGATTACACAAGTTGTTTCTTGGTTGATTCTACCACTTGCAAAGGTGATTTGAATATATATTTTACGACAATAACTTGTCATATAGTTACTAAATTCATTCATGGAACTTTTTCTAAAAAATTTCAGGCTTTATAACATGGTGCAATCATGCAGGACGCTCATGAGATGTAAATTTTTTGGATTTTTGTAATATATAAAAAGAGTTTAGACTAGTGAAAATAAGAAATATCTTGTACCAAATATATCATCCTTTACATATTGCATTATTTGGATTTTTTTTAAATAAAATTACTTAAAATTATTTCAATGGAACAAGCCTTGATCGATTTGATTTTCGAAAACTAGCCTCCACCGATCCCTAAGATCGGTGGAGCAAAAAAATCTCAATTTACACCGGTCCTAGGGACCGGTGGAGCTTGTTTTTGCACCAGCCATACCCAGACTACACGAAATACTACACAAAATACCCTGCACCGATCCTATGGATCGGTGGAGCTTCAAAAATGCCTCCACCGGTCCTGTGGATCGGTGTAGGTTACATGCTACCAGTGTTTGATGCATGGAAACACTATATAATTTTGTTGTTGAAATTTTTGGCTAATTAAAAGAGAGATACATCTTATTTATTGTTTGATTGATACGTACGTCTTAATGTAAATCGAATGCATAGAATAATTGTAAAGAAAAATCTGGAAACCAAGGCTCCACCGGTTCTAGGGATCGGTGGAGGTATAGATTGGAATTTTCTGTGACGAGGGGGGTATGGCTGGTGCAAAACAGACTCCACCGGTCCCCAGAACCGGTGTAGATTGGGATTTTTTTTCTCCACCAATTCTAGGGATCGGTGGAGGCTACTTTTTGAAAATTAAACCGATCAAGGCTGGTTCCGTTGAAATAATTTGAGGTAATTCTATTTTAAAAAAAAATCCATTATTTGAAAGTCTTAATCTGGATACGAAAATAATATATGCTTGAAATTTGTTGCAAAGTATAGAGTTCATTTGTTGCAAAGTAAAGCGTGAACTCTAAGACTTTGCTCATTTTAAAACTATTCTAATGGTTCGTGATATTTTCTCAAATAATTTCGATAGTACCAAATGATGCATATTCTTCTTGAAAGATAGTTTATCCAGTATAGCTACATGCCAATTAAAATAATTAGTTCTCTTCTTAGTTTTGAGATTTTATCTTAATTTTGCGAGATGTCATATTTGAGAAATATATTTTTCTCATTATATTTTTAGATTTCATTTTAATTTTATGAGATTATACTAATATAATTTATTTTAAAACCGTAGATAAATGACTAAAGCCGACAAAAATAAGTAATTTCGTGGATAGAATACTGTCGGCGATAATTATCATTACCATGGATAAGATTATATTTGAAAAATATGTTTTATAATATTCTCATGCTGAATAATGTTCAACTTGTAGTGCACACATTCAACTTGAAACTAGGCAATAAATAATACTAACTGAATTCAATTGCAAAGCATACCCTTTTTTTTTTTTTTTTTTGCAGACGCCTGAAAATTACATTATTAATTTATTATTAACTTCATAACTTGCGTTTGGTGCAAACATATATTTTGTTTTCAGATTACACAATTTTAGATGTCTACAGTGGTTTATCTATCTTGAAAGCAACTCGTTGTAAACGTATGAATTTTTCTTTCAGTCAAATTTTCGTCTTTTCAAAATAATTAAAGCATTGTTTCTAGTGATCAATGATAGGAGCACAAATATTTGCCAGTCAACACAGCAATCCAATAAGTCAACAACTACTATGCCGTTTCCAAATAGCACTTAAGCTTAGTCCAGGCCTAAGCCCAAATTTAGAGAAAGATATTGAATGACGTAACTGTATATATCGACTTCACGTAATACACAATTACTAGAGAACTGCAGGTTCGGTGGGCATCAAATTTACTTTAGATTTGATGAACTTTAGAACCGTCTGATTTTTTTAAGATCCGTACGATTTGTTTTTATTCATTGTGTTCACGTCAATTTGTGTGTGCACGGTCCTGAGGCTTATCGGACTCAAAATGAAAATTTATATAATTAATATGTTGTGTAAAATCAAAATAGCTATGTTAATATTTATATCCAAATTCAATCAAGTCAAGGATCAATTATAGAAAGATAGGTGAGAATCAACTTTTGATTTAGTGGCAAAGACAATGCTTTCAATGTGAGAGGTGACATATTCGAAATGCAGAGAGACAATTATTTGTGGATATTAAATAGTTTGGTAGAAGTAAGCTTTTGTCTAGTGGTAAAGACAATGCTCTCCATATGGGAGGTCGCAGATTCAAAATCTAGAAGAAGTAATTATTTGTGGATATTAAATAGTTGGGTGACTTAACCTCCAACCTTTACTAATTTTTTTTAGAAATATAAATAGATAACACAGTTGTTTACGTTATTTGCGTTTCCATCCAACAAAAAAGCAAAATAGTAGCTACTACCAATTTGCAATTGGGCCCATTACATGTCTCGCTAAAGAGTTTGAAAGGTGACATATATTAATCGAAATTTTTATTAATACCCTAAAAAAATTAACAAATCTGCCCCCAATCAAAAATAATTTCAAAAATGACCTAACCGCCCATACATGGGGTGGTCAACTCTCAATACCAAACCGCCCTATGTTTGTGCTTTTTTTTTTAAATCTGCCTGTCTCTCTCTGTCGCCCTCTCTCTTCCGATCTACCCAGCCCCCACCCACCCCGCCTCTGTCTCTCTCTTTGTCGCTCTCTTCTGATCCACCCAGCCCCCACCCCTCTCTCTTGCTCTCTCTCTTCCGATCCGCCCTTACCCCCTCTCTTCCGATTCGCCCCCACCCCTCTTAAGCCCGCTCCCTCGCAGGTCCGCCCCCCACTTCTCTCTCTCTCGCAAGGCTGTCCCCACCCATGAAGTTTGAGGTCAGGTGAGGCCGAAAGCACAAGTCACGAAGCACAAATCGATTATTTCCGGGTAACCCGACATAACTCATTTTATTTATGTTTTGTGCCTTGTGATGACATTGGATCCATTGTTAGAAATTGAATTGTTAATTATCGTATGTGGATTGTTAATTTTCCTGACTCAATTGAATTACTCAATTTTTTGATATTTCGTAAGTGTTGCGATAGAAATTGTTAGGAATTTTGTTATGGGAATTGCCTTACGGGTTGTTGAATATTGTGTGCGGGTTGTTGATATTCCCGACGCGATTCATGGTACTGTTACATCCTTTCTAAAATTGTCCAAAATTAAGGTTTAAAGTTTAGGATTTAGGGTTTAGGATTTTAGAAATTGTCCAAAATTATTTAGAAATTGTTAGAAATTGTTTAGAAATTGTTTATAAAGTGTCCAACATTATATTATTAATTTTTTTATGGTAGTTTGCAATAATAATTCTTATTAATTAATGTAAATTGTAAAAATATGTTAGAAATTTAGTAACTTGATATTTTCAAATAAATCTGTGATCGCCTACTTATACAAAGGCTTGTGTCATGCTTGTCTGGTAAGTCTCTACTAATATTACAATTTTTATATTACAAATATTAGGGTTGAATAAGTACCAAAATTGCACCTACTGTACAAATTCAGGTGAAAAATAAGCAGATTACCGAGCCACTTCTTCTACTCCAGTAGTGGTCGTGGTTGTCGGCCTGTTATTCCAGATCTGCCTCACCCTTGGACGAGACTAGACGCTGACAGATGCTCTGCATAAGGTGCCATATGGGGTATTCACCACACATACGAGAATACGGGCAGAGAAAAACCGTGGGGATTTCTTATGTCCTGGGGTAGCTCCAGATGCTTTATAAGAAGAACGTCACCTGGTAACCCAATCGTGCGTTCTACGAGGCCAACCTTCTTTGCTGGCTGACATTGGAGCAGAGAGATCTCTGGTATTATCGGGGGCCGTGCGTATGTTACTGGATAGTTGAGTACCACTATCCTAATCGAGTGCCCCGTCAGTTTGGCTTGGATGCGTTTGTCCCGAACTTCCCTACGCTGGACGAGCAACACACCACTAAGCTGCACAAGTAAGTACCCACTACTTAATTCATTATTATTTTATTACTTGTTCAGTCTTACACGTTACTAATAATATATTATAATTAATTTATATTGCAGGACTAACCACCGTAAGCCCCAAAGTCGACTGGAGCCGGCGTCATACGGAGGATTACCAGAGGGCACGATATCCACGTGATCACTTATGGACCCTGCTTACGGCTGTTAGACGTCGGCTTCGGAGCTGGGCCTTGGGCATTGAGATATGACGTCTGGTACAAGAGGTGGGGCATGCAATCAGTATATCTATAGGGTCACTGTGGTGAGAGCATTCGACAGAGACTCATGGGTGATGCATCTAGGACTTGTTTTTTGGACCGATCCAGGCTCGTGCGGTAAAAATAAATGAAACTGACATATTTAAAAAATTAAATGTTTATTTATGCGTTTTTCTAATAATAATGAAAAAACATTATGTGTAGCTTTTGTTCGGTATTAGAGGAGTGGCACACAGCCTGGTGTGTATGGCGAAGACTGGTTGGAGAGCGATAGGTGATCAGAGTCAAAATGATGATGAATTACGTAGGGTTTTGGCTTAGGTTTTGCATATTATCTCACACTTATGTTTAATTAATTAGAAAAAAAAAGTTACTGTCACCCTTCTTTATGTTTTATTGCAGAAAACAGGTTTTGGGACTATTTCATATCAAATAGAGCAAGAATCAGGTTAATCGGACAAGCGACGCTCATCGACTAAGGCCTTGTTACGGTCCGTACCAGTTGATACGGACCTAGCCGGATACGGACCAGGAGATGGTGTGATACGCATTAAAACCCTCAGCGACAAGGTGTGAATACGGACCGTATCACCTGATACGGTCCGTAACCAAGGCGCCCTTTGGGGAATAACTGCCACAAGCGTGTCCAGATCGTGTTTCTTGGTCTCCACTCATCTCCAGACGTCCCCTCACTCCTATATAAGGCCCCTGGACAGAAGAGAAACTCATCTTTGTAATTTTGGTAGTTAGGGTTAGATTTGATTGAAGTGAGAAAGAGAGGAGTGTTGTAATGATGCCGTTCCGCTGCTAAGTTCTTTTCTTAGGGGCTAGGCAGTAAACCTTGTTACTCATGATGCTTTGATTTATATATTTTCTGTTGATTATGATTTCTTGTTGTTGATTGAAATGTTTTTGCAATTTATTCTCCCTTCACCTGATTTCGATGATCTAGTTTAATTCTAGGGTAGTGACAGTACTTTATTGGTAGAAAAACTATGATGGACGAGTTAGCCTCGTTAAGAGCCATTAGATTTATGTGAAGAAAACCTTCGCGGAGAAATCATAAATCAGAACCACAAAACGCAAATCAAGTTCTGTCATTTGCGTAAAATAATCGCAGTGTCCTATGTAGTAACTTATGTATTTAAGGGATTTGTCATTTGCGTAAGATAAATCGCAGTGTCATATGTAGTATCCCAGTGGAAGTCCCGTCATTTGCGTAAGTGACTCGTAGTGTCCTATGTAGTGTCTTCCATTAACAACAATAGGTAATCAGACCCGACAGAAGTAGAATATCAAAGTAATTGAGTAGCAATGGTGTGCCGAAACCCTAAGAATTCTCATCTCTGTCTTTATTTTAATTACTTTTAATTGTTGCCAAATTTACATTGATCACAATTCCAAACTCTCAATTTCAGATTTTGTCTAGCCTTTCGAAAGATTGTGATTTGATCGCTCAAGACTGTAGACCAATATTCCCTGTGGATCGACCTTGATTATACTACTCGATAAGGATTGTGCGCTTGCGATCCGAACTGATAGTATTTCCGAGTTATAAATTTTAAAAGAAACATCGCTCTCTTTTGAGTGATCAAGCTTTTTGGCACCGTTGTCGGGGAATAACGGTTTATTGTGCAAGGCCTCGCGAGATGCCCTAGCTTTGACCATTAAATCCAATCAATTAGAGACACCTAGATTTTTAATTTTCTGCATTTTTTTAATTTTCTTCTTTTTAATTTTATTTTCAATTTTGTTTTATTTTTATTTTTTTTTTATTTTTTTATTTTCAGTTTTTATTTTAATTTTCAGATTTTCTTTTCTTTTGTTTCTTAGGATACTACACGCTGGCCGAATCATCCTTACGGAGATCCCTGAGGATTGCAAGTAGGAGAGGACAATTCGCTTCCCCATCACCGATAAGGACCAACCATAGTCCTTCCTCAAGTTACTTTGAAAGCGAAGAAGACTCAGATTCAGTCAACATGGAGAACCCATCGAATGAACCGATTCACAACAATCAAAATAGACAATAAGGCAATGGTGATAATGAAGTTCATAATGCAGTGAGACCCATACTTCTACGAGACTATTGCGTACCACGCGCGAATGATCCTAACTCAAGCATAAACCCACCGACTGTCACAAACCATAATTTTGAGATCAAACCTGCTCTCATTAATATGGTTTCGCAACAGCAATTTGGAGGATTTTCAAGCGAAGATCCACATCTTCACTTGTCAATTTTTCTTGGGATATGCGAGACAATAAAGATCAACGGAGTTACCGATGAAGCAATCAGGCTAAGACTATTTCAATTTTCATTAAAAGATAAAGCAAGAGCATGATTGTTTTCCTTACCGGCCAATTCTATTCAAACTTGGGACCAATTGTTTAATGTGTTTATTGCAAAATATTTTCCACCATCTAAAACTTCAAAATTCAGAAGTGCAATTACTAATTTTGAACAAAGAGATGGTGAATCATTGTGTGAGGCATGTGATAGATATAATGATATGTTTGTTAGTGTTGGTGTCCTAGACCCAGATCATATGTATGATATGTTTAGTTTATTAGTTAATGATTTTATCATTTTGTACCTTGAGTATTCATATTAGTGGATCATTTGAGTTGATGACTTAAATTGTAGAATTTCACAATGAATAAATTTGTTTACTCTTAAATGTCCCTTATCTTGGCAATCAGCAAGGTACACTAGTTGACCATATAAGATAAGTGTAGTGATTAGATAATGGCCATGTTCTACAGGTTATAGATAAGGAGTTATCGATCTAATCACACATGTGCATACATGGAGATGTATGGCACTGGACAGACCTAAGAATGAAATATCATATGGATTGTGTTCTGTGTCATTGATATTTCATTGTGTCTAGAATTCTTTGGTTGAGATATTTATTTTTCTTACATAAGGGATGTGTATTGTTGGTACTGTCCAACGCTCTTTTTAACCAGGAGTTATATAGGCAGTTACTGCAGTGCATATAACTTATGCGGAAGAACGATACGTATCAAGAAACCATTGTCCCTTATATGTTAATATAAGCGATGATATCTCTGGGCCCCTTGATAAAGTTTGTATTATGTGCATGCTATTGATTATATGATAATCATATCATAATTAAACTTCAGGAAATCAAGAAAGAATAATTGGTAAGGATGACACATTCCTACTTTACGATTATTTGGATATCATGTGGCAAAGAATTGACACAACAACATTTTTAATGTTACAGGGATCGTGATTTTGCATTGTGCTTTTTCATCCACATTATTTGGGTAATCAATATACCATGGCTAGTTGTATCATTGATTTATGAAATTAAAATGTTTAATTTCATTGCCATAATGATGGGATCCCATAGGGTCACACCATATGAAAGATTAAAAGAAAATATATTAATAAAGCATATGTGATATGTATATAATATGTGCTATGAAAATTATAAGGAGTTATAATTAATTTGTACAAATTATATGTTATTAATATATGAATAATTTTTTTATAACATGGAGATGTTGTAAAATAATCCTAGTAATATTTAAAGTATGTGTGACATATTTTAAATGACTTTTGACACATGAGAGATGCATATAAATTAATATAGAATATTAATTTATATGTTGGCCTTTTAATGTATGGGATTGTGGACTTAATTAAATATTAATATGATTAGTATGTTTAAGCCCAAAGCCCAAATATATGCTGGGGAGAATTGATTAGTAATGGCATGATTTAAGGAATATTTAAATATGTCATTAAATCTAATCAATCTCATTAAAGAGGAAAGAAATTTCTGGACAGATTTTTTTGGTAAGTTTGAACTGGAATTTGAAAGGGCAAATCTTAACCATTCTGAACGTATGACCTATGTAATCTGTAGCCCTTGGAGTCTTGAATCCAATGGTGAAGATTTCAAGTCGTTTGGAGTTACCAAGAAAAAGATATAAGGGTTTTAGTACCGAAAGGTCAAAATTCAGTGAATTATATCTTGGCCGAAATTTGCTCTTTTCTCCTCTCTCCCATTTTTCTCTCATGAGTTGAGATCTAGAAATCCTCTAAGAAGTTTTCAGAAATTAACAAGAGGATTAAACTAGGATTAAGGTTCTACTTGTTAATCTCTTACTAGCCTTAGAGATACAAGTATTTCTTTAATCTTTCGGTGGATACCTAAGGAGGCTCGTCATTTGAAGGGCTAAGCACAACCACCACTGAAAGAGAAAGGGAATAAGAAGTTGCTAAGCAAGACAACTCTTCTTGATTTGATTTGGAGATCAAATCCAAGGTATTATGTTATTCCCTTATTAATTAGGCTAATGAAGTTTGTTCTTGCACTTACAATAACTAGATCGTTTGTTTTGAGTCGAATAAAATTTTTGTTTTATTCCTTGCTATCTAAGCATCAAAACTTTCAATGTTAAGGTGTTGTCCACATCATGGTCTAGAAAGATGGCTGATTGTTCAAACTTTTTATAATGGTAAAAACCCTACAGACAAGTTGTCTATTGATGCTTCCGCAGGAGGCGCAATCATGAACAAGGAACCTGACGAGGCTTACAACCTAATTGAAGAGATTGCAATCAACCAACACTACTGGATCCCTGAGCGCAAGAAGCCAACCCCAACACCTGGCATGCAAAGAGTTGATGAAATAGCTATGCTAAGCGCAAAGATTGATGCATTGCAACTAGCACTCAACAAGCAGACCAAGCAGCGAATGGTAGCAGCAGTCAATGCCGCAACAGCATGTAGTTGGAGCGCATGAGATGAATGAATGTACAAATGTGACGAAAACTGAGGAAGAAATAGAGCAAGTCAATGCCATTGACAACAGCTTTCGACCTCAGCCAGCCTACAATTCGTACCATCCGAATAACCGAAACCATCCAAATCTCTCATACACAAACAACCAAAGACTAGCTACAACCCAATTACCAGAACTACCAACCACAACCCAATTACCAGCCAAGATACAACAATTCTCAACCAAGTTACCAACCGAGGTAGTACAACCAACCACAGCAACCAGACATCACATCACTATTGAAGAGATTTTTCGAGAAGCAAGAAAAGATGAACACTGGAATCACACAGAACTCATCTTGGCAGATCTGGATCAGTCACAGCAGACGAAGTGCTAGCCTTACCGGTACAAGTACAAGGAACAAACTCATCGTCCGTTACTAGCGGCTCTGGATCAACCTTTTTTTTTAAAACCATAACCATAGGGGTTTTCCAAAAAATCATTGTCTGAAATTTCAAACCGAATATGTCGCCTAAGAAATTGCTCCATAACACAGACTTGACAGTTCTTTTTATCCCTGAAGCATACTTGACAGTTATTTATTTTTCTCATTCTTTCCTCGATCACTCATTGTCCCTCCTCTGGGCACGTTTCGATTGAAAAATCTACCTCGATTGTTACTATCCATCATTCTCGTCTAAAAAAATAAATTAAAATATACTATAACAAAATGAAAATAAAATACTACAATATAAAATACTACAATCCAGTCTACAACATAAAATCTAACAATCAAGTCTAATATAAAATACTACAATCCAGACTATGGCTTAGGAGTAGTGGATCTTTCTCCTGTCTTCCCTGAAAGCTTGCAGCAATACGGAACACGCTCTCACATTTGGAAACGATAGTGGTTTACCAGATCTGCATTCTTGTCGATACATTTGGGTGAACTCTTATGCCACAAAGATGACAAAAGAACATCTCTGCAATATCTTTCTTGACAAGACATGCGGAGAACACTTCCCATTCAAGTTGAGGGTCAATATTACCAAAGTTCTCGTCAAGAACGTTTCTAATAGTCGTATCATCTGTGGTCATGTATTCTTCAACATCTTTGGGTGAAAGAAAACGAGATAAATGTCTCTTCAAGCGGGCTTCACCCGTCCAAAATTTTTTAGTGACGGATATGCGAGCATTGCGTGCGGTTTCACTTTCTCCTTTTCGAAGTTCGAGTTTGGGTGCCATGGTAAGATCTAGGGTTTCAAATTATAATGATGGATTAAACAATTTATATTAATTCTAAACAATTTCTAACAATTTCTAACCAATTTTGGACGTTTTCTAACCATTTCTAACAATTTATAATAATTCGTAACAATTTCTAAACTAAAAAATTAAATACAAAAAAGTTGAGAGACTTACATGCAAAAGGGGAGGCGATCTGTTGGAGAAAGAGAGAAAGAGAGGAGAGAGAGAGTGAAAATTTGAAATGAATGGGGTGAAAAACGGGAGAGGTACACTCCAATATATAGGAAATAATAGCATACTGCCCCAGTGTGGGACGGATTGGTACAGGCAGCAAACCGTCCAAACATGAGGCGGTCAGGGTATTTTTTTAAAAATTTCCAACTGAGGGGCAGATTTGCTATTTTTTTTAGGGTATTAATAAAAATTTCGGCCCAAAGCCCATGTAATGTGAGGAGAAAATCAATTAATTTATACATTTTTGTAGAAGTAATTTATTAATGATAATTGAATATACTCATTGATGGTAAAATTAATGATTATTTTCTTGTTTTCTGAAGCAGACACAACCAACCCTCTATTTTTTTTTAAAAATATCTCATTGAATTAATTTTAGGATAAAATAATTTGTTTGACAATTACCAATTAAACGTGTTCAAATTTTAAATTTTGTTATAAGTAGGTTCCTGTCAAGGACAGTATGCAAATAAATTTTCAATATAATATTTTCTATTTCCATATTTGTTTTCCTCACAAACAAGCTCTTAATGAGCCAATTTATAAATATTTTCTTTTCAAATTGGAAGCCATCAAGGATTATTAAAATCACTAACAGTATAATTTATCTTATTTCATACATGAGGATAGAAATCAATGTATAAGAAATAACTATTGATATACTTAAATTTTTGTGGAAAATATAGTCTTAATGTTTGGAGTTAAATTTAATAAGACAAAAATTACAATTTCTATAGTACTATATGAGCACTGCACGTCACAAAATTAATTAATGATCTTAATTTAGAATAAGAGAGATGATAACAATACCCGTATCATAAATACCATAACTATCTAGGGACCACAAGAACTCTAATACTGATTTTTTGTCTAAAGTATTAATATCTATGCACGGAAGTATTTATATCTATGAGGTGAATAATTTTTAGGTAAATAATTATGTCCTCAACCAAATCTCCAAACATACCCGTAACATAAATACATGTGGGAGATCACTCAAACTACATGGGGGGACCATTCACGTTTTTAGATGTGAGTTTTTTTTCTCTGTTCAATCTAGTCCATATTTCTAACGATTGGTGAGAAATTTTGCGAATCTAAAACCACAAACGTTTTCTACGCAATTTCTCTTTTAAATGAGATCCATAATGACGTATTTTGGTACTCATCGTCACACAAATATTTATAACTCGTTGTGAAAGTATTTATATCTATACTTGCACGTATTTTTTACGTATGACACTAGATAACGTCTGAAAGTATTAATATCAAGTATTGCAAGTATTTATACCTATGCATGCATAGAAGTATTTATACTTATGTGGTCAACTATTTTTGTTAGAGGAAGGTTGACACGGGGACTATTGGGAAAGATTGATGCGGTGATACGGGGTCCCCACTACTTCATTAAAGGAAGGTTAATGCGGAGATGATTGGGGGATTGGAAAAGAGATAATCATAACAAGTTACACATCAAAATATTAATATCTTATTTTTTAAGTGTTAATATATATCTTCTAAATATTTATATCTATGAAGGTTGACGCAGAAACGATTGCGGGAACTAAAAAAAAAGACCATATAATTAGTGGAGACCATAGAAGAAGAGTGCTGCAGGGATTTAGAATAATAATTAATGAGGATCATATAATATCTTTTTAGAATAATAATTAGTGGAAACTATATAATTAGTGGGGACTATAATATATAATTTCTTTAAATAGGGTGTGGGGATTTTGAGAATACCAGAGTACTCAAATAATTATTCTTTAGAATAATGACTCGAAGTGAATTGTTACTAGTTCAACGGATCGGAAAAAGTATTTGACGAAACTAATATTCCTAAAAAAATAAGATTATGTCTCGCCGGATTAATTAATTTTTTCGATGTGTTTTATTTTATTTTATTTTTAAAAAAAATGTCTCTCTGTTTGTGTTAAGAAATAAAGGTTAAAAGAAAATTAATAATAGGCTCAGACCTGTGAGGGTATTTCCATCATAGCCTATTTTTAGAAGAATAAAGAGCCCACAGTACAGGAGCTTCAATTTATTTTTCTTTTTATTTAGGGACTGTACCGTTACAAGTGTGTACGGACAGAGATAGATATTACCGTTATATCTCCTGGCTATATAAGCCATGTAATAGAGATAGTGAATTATCAGAATACAAAATAAACTGTTCATCATTTCAATCTCTCAAATAACCCATATGAAATTCAACATGGTATCAGAGCATCTCTGATCCAAAGAAAGCTTCCGCAAAAATCTGTTCCAATCAGCAAAAATCGGAATAAGGCACTGTCAAAATGGCAGATGATATTCCAGATCCAACCACTGAAATTCAAAATCAAACCACCACAATACTAAGGCATTATGCCGATTTCAATTCATCCCAAAAATTAACCAATATGCCTCTGAATGGAAAAAACTATATACCATGGGCCAAAGCAGCAAGAGTTACTCTCAAAGCAAAAGGCTTGCTCGGGTATATTAATGGCAACAAAAAAAGACCCAAAGAAGGCACTGATGCTCAAGAGGAGTGGGACATGGTAGACAGTCAAGCAATGACATTAATCACCAATTCCATTGAACCACAGGCATCTACCTCGTTTTGGACTTGCGAAACAGCAGCTGAGCTGTGGCAAGCAATCGAGAAGCAATACAGCGATCAAAAAAGCCATTCTCAAATTTACCAGCTCAAAAACGAAATAGTCAAAATCACACAAGAATCGAGAGACATACCCGAGTTAATCGGGCATGTAATAGCCAAATACGAAGAGCTCAAGTTGTACAGACCACCAACAACTGACCTGAGTGTGCTCCAAGAAAGAGAAGAGATGGACAAAGTCTACACCTTTCTGGCAGCTCTCGATTCAAGTTACGAAGCTGTTAGAGCTCAGATCCTCCTTTCCAATGAAAAACTGACATTCGATGATGTCACAGCCCGCATCCGACAAGAGGCAACGAGGCGAGTTGCAATGAAAACCGCCGACTTGAACCCAAAGCCGGAGGCTCATGCCTTCTCAGCCCAGCATCTCAACGCCAACAAAGGAAGAGGTAAGGGGGAGATCGACAGGTGCTCGCACTGTAAGAGGGACGGACACACCCAAGAGAAGTGCTGGGTACTGTACCCCATCTCCGACCTAAAAGAAATGATCGAAATCCAGAGGCGGCGAAGAGAAAATGGAAAGAGGGTGAGAAAAGGGGGCTGATTTCAGCGAAGGAGGAGACAAATGGAGATGAAAGAAATGAGAAAGCCTTCGGCGCAACAAATGGGGCTGGATCGAGTCGGAGTGAAACCGACAGACTCGATAGACTCGAGTCCATGCTGGCTGCGCTGCTGGGCCAAAAAACGGGCCAAGGTTTAATTCAAACTCAATTCAATTGTAAATTCAAAACCAGCCCAGAAAAATCAGAGCTTAAAGTGAGCACAGGAACAATTAGAAACAAAGAGCAATTTCAGGAAGTAAACTTCCAAAATAAATGCTTAACTACAGGTCTCTCAACCAAAAATGCTCCTCAAAATTGTACCAAGTGGGTCCTTGATTCCGGTGCCACCGATCACATGACCGGAAACCAAAATTTGTTAAAAAATTATCGTCCAATTAATGGTGAACAATATTTTACGGTTGCTAACAATGAAAAAATTAAAATTAAAGGATGGGGCATGGTTAGCATTTTCTCAAAAAAATTTCTTCAAGATGTTTTTTATGTTGAAAATTGCTCTGTAAACTTATTATCTATTAGTAAACTTACTAAGGAATTAAATTGTGAGATTGTTTTTAAAGAAAAAATTGTTGTTTTTCAGGATCTATTCACCAAGGAGAAGATTGGTGAAGGATTTTTAGAAAACGGATTATATTTTTTGGATAGCAACAAAATTGTTTTCAATACTAGGAAAAATGAAGATTTAAGTAAACTTTGGCACAAGCGAGTGGGACATCCTTCCGACAAGATACTTAAATTTATGTTTAATTTTACTAATATTGATTGTAGTAAGTGTGAAGTTTGTAAGCTTGCTAAGCATACAAAACTTCCTTTTTGTAATTCTAATACTAAGAGTAATGAAATTTTTGAGTTAATCCACTCCGATGTGTGGGGACCCGCTCCCATAAATTCTTACAATGGTTTTAGATATTACGTTATATTTATTGATGATTTTTCAAGAACAACTTGGATGTATTTGATGAAAACTAAAAGTGAAGTTTTCTTTCATTTTCAAACATTTGTAAATTTTGTGGAAACTCAATTTGACAAAAAAATTAAAACTCTTAGAACGGACAATGGGACGGAATTTGTAAATCAAAATTTCTTAAATTTTGTAAAACAAAAGGGTATCATTCATCAAACTTCTTGCATTTATACCCCTCAACAAAATGGTATTTCTGAAAGAAAAAACCGTCATCTACTTGAGATGACAAGAACACTTTTATTTCAAAATAATGTTCCAAAGAATTTTTGGTCGGAAGGCGTTCTCACCGCAACCTATTTGATAAATAGGTTACCTAGTGCCATTCTAGATTTTAAAAGTCCTACTGAAATACTATATGGAAAAAAGGCTAATATTGATCATTTAAAAGTATTTGGGTGTACTAGTTTTGTTCATAAGAATAGAATAGATAAATTAGATTTTACCTCAATAAAAACCTTTTTTGTGGGTTACTCCCTTGAAAAGAAAGGATATAAGTGCTATGATCCTAAAACTAAAAAACTTCACATTTCAAGGGATGTAACATTTTTTGAGAATGAACCATTCTATAACAAGATTGAAAAAGATCACTTTGATCAAATATTGTCAAACGAGTTTGTTATACCTTGCGTTACTAACTCAGAAAGAAGAGAAGTTCTTCTTGAAAATAATGTTGAGACAGGTAATCAAGAACTTGAAGAAAATGAACAATCATCGGAAGAAACCGAAGAAAATGAAAACCATGAAGGAGCTCAAGAGGAAGGAACATCATTGAGAAGATCAAGCCGACAACCTCGACCCTCTACAAGATTAAGGGATTTTGTCACATATTCGGTACAATACCCCATACAAGACTATGTTTCCTATAATAATATTTCTCATGATCATTATGCTTTTTTGAATTCTTTATCAAGGATGGAAGAACCAACCAATTATGAGATAGCAAAATTAGATCCAAAATGGTGCAAAGCAATGGAAGAAGAGCTTTATGCTTTGGTAAAAAATCAAACTTGGGAATTATGTAACCTACCAAAAAATAAAAACCGGTTGGATGTAAGTGGGTGTACAAAATTAAATACAATAGTGATGGTACCATTGAACGTTACAAAGCTAGGTTAGTGGCCAAAGGTTATACCCAAACTCATGGTATTGACTATCATGAAACCTTCGCACCCGTAGCTAAAATGAACACCGTAAGAATTCTTTTTTCCATTGCGATCAATAAAAATTGGATTTTACACCAAATGGACGTAAAAAATGCATTTCTTCAAGGGACACTTGAGGAAGAGGTTTATATGTCCCTACCTCCCGGTCACAAAAAAGAAGGAATTCCTAATCTTGCTTGTAGGTTAAAGAAATCGATCTACGGATTAAAACAATCTCCAAGGGCATGGTATGGCAAGCTTAGTCATTTTTTATTATCTTGTAACTTCAAAATGAGTTTGGCCGATTCATCCTTGTTTACTAGGCACAATACCAATGGTACCACCGTGGTTTTAGTTTATGTCGATGACATAATCATAACCGGAAACAACCAAAGTGAAATTGAAGGTGTAAAAAGAAACCTAAAACAAAAATTTGAGATAAAGGATTTGGGCAAATTAAAGTATTTTCTCGGGATAGAAATTGCCCATTCTTCAAAAGGGCTATTTATATCTCAAAGAAAATATGTTCTTGATTTGCTCAAAGAGACCGGTAAATTAGGTTGTAAACCGGCCATCACACCAATTGACACAAACATAAAACTCAATACCGAAGATGGTGAACCATTGAGTGATATAAATCAATTTCAAAGACTTGTAGGAAAATTAATTTATTTAACCGTAACCAGACCGGATCTTTCTTTTGCCGTGAGTCAAATTAGCAAGTTTATGCATGCACCAAGAACACCTCACTTGGATGCTATTGATAGAATATTAAGGTATCTAAAAGGTTCTCCCGGAAAGGGAATTTGGATGAGGAAAAATGGTACTAATGCAATATGTGGCTATTCCGATGCAGATTGGGCCGGAAGTTTCGATAGAAAATCGACAACCGGCTTTTGCATATTTGTAGGCGGAAATTTAGTCACATGGAAGAGCAAGAAGCAAAATGTTGTGGCACGATCAAGTGCAGAAGCAGAGTATCGCGCCATGGCATCAACCGCAAGTGAATTGACGTGGATTAAACAAGTGCTGACCGACTTGAATGTCAAAATCGAAGAACCAATGAAAATGTTTTGCGACAATCAAGCAGCAAGACACATTGCAGCAAATCCAATCTTTCATGAGCGGACCAAACACATTGAAGTGGACTGCCACTACATTCGAGAAAAAATTCAAACTAAAGAAATAGAAACTCCATTTGTCAAGAGTGAAGATCAATTGGCGGACATATTCACGAAAGGATTAAGCGCTAAGGTTTTTGAAGATATTTCGTGCAAGTTAGGATTATATGATCTCTATAATCCTAGCTTGAGGGGGAGTGTTAAGAAATAAAGGTTAAAAGAAAATTAATAATAGGCTCAGACCCGTGAGGGTATTTCCATCATAGCCTATTTTTAGAAGAATAAAGAGCCCACAGTACAGGAGCTTCAATTTATTTTTCTTTTTATTTAGGGACTGTACCGTTACAAGTGTGTACGGACAGAGATAGATATTACCGTTATATCTCCTGGCTATATAAGCCATGTAATAGAGATAGTGAATTATCAGAATACAAAATAAACTGTTCATCATTTCAATCTCTCAAATAACCCATATGAAATTCAACAGTTTGCTTTCAAGGTAAGCCAATCTCCTTCCTCGTGTTTATCATTGCATGGACAAGAAAGAAAGAGAAAAAGAAACCAAAGAGATAATGTTCATATTAGATTTTTTTTTGGGCTTTCTTTAATGGGCAATTGTATCATTCATTCATTTGTCTGAAAATAAATCATTCACATTTTGCCTAATATAAATTTAGAGTAAGCCTATGATGCTTTGCAATGTACACTAACTTAGCGTGCTTTAATATAATAGATGCTTAATTTATGTCAAGATGTGTACCGGATGAAAATTGAAACACATCAATGATTAATGTATCAAAGTACACTAAATAAGTGTGCATTACAAAGCATCATGATCTCACACTCTATAAATTCATTCTTTTTTTTTTTTTCTCGAAAAATAATGAATTATAAGTTATTTGAAGAATAAATACACTGAAATGAAAGATAACACACAATTTCATGAACAGTAAGTTAACCCCCTCTTTTCCAAACATTCTGGCAACCTATTCAACATTTTCACCAAAAGTTTCTATTGAAACATATTCCCACAGGAATACACGCAACAATTGAACATTATTAATTTCCCAAATAAAACAAAAGTGAACAGAATTACCCATCTTGAGTTGATTAAAATTAACTTAAGAAAATGAGAAACACAGTTATGATGATCATACAACAATCCACAAAAATGTGGATCAAGTATTATTATGCTTAATCACACAACCACCGCAACAATCACACAAGTCAGTTACTCCTAAGATTTCAACAATCCTTCTGTAACAAATAAAACATGTATCATTTGACAACAAAGCACCAAAAATTGGCCGTCAAAAGATTACACATTAGACTACTATCTACACCTTTAGACCAAAGATTAGCGAGACTGCCAATCTATTTCTCAAGATATATAAAAAAAATTTAGCACCAAAATTCTTCAAATTAATCAATATCTAGGAGATTCGGATGATCCGGTCAGCACTGTCGTCAACGTCATTGCCGACGATGATGAAGTCCGAGGAGTCGCCACAGGTTTAATAAAAACGGCAGGTATCTTGCTCTGCAACCTTCTATTCTGTTCTTTGAGCAGCTCCGCAGCAGTCCACTCGAGTCGCTCAGCGTTCGTCTCTTTCATAAGCTTCTTTCCTTGAAACATAACTGATTCGACACATGTTTCGGTTAACACATCCTCTGCTGTTGATCCAGTATTGATTCCATTACCCTATGGTGATTGGTGACAACAAAATAAGAGAAACTGCTGAGAAATATTCCGGACAGGACAGAATACAGATGATGAACCGAAACAAATATAGTTTGCAAGGAAAAGAAATCAGTAATGTTTTCGGACTAATTTGAAAAATATGAAATATATTTGAATTCAGAAAGGTACCTGTATTCTGACGTAGTTGTTTTTTCTACTCTCAGCAAAGGCCATCGCCACTGCTTGATCCACCTACATTACAAATCAAAACCACATTAAATCCACAAAATTTGAGCTAGTAAATTCATTTATGACAGATTTGCACTTACCACATCCGCCTGACAGGTTCCAGCAATACTAGCCGCATCTCTCACAAGGGCCCCACTACCGCCAATTGACAGAACAAATACATCCTCTAACCCGTTAACGAAGGGGAATTCCTGCTTGTTATGCATCACATGAGTGATTCCCACAGTCGTTGGGTTCACAACCAAACCCGCATCCACAACCCGTATTCTCGTCTCCCCATCCACCGATCTCACCTCTTTATTCCCTTTCCCTTGACACGCGGCAGCCCCGCACACATCCCGGATCTTAAAATCAAACCCGTCTGCCTCAACAGCATCCGCCCGGGAGAAAACAAACGGGGCACCGGTATTCAAATCATAACAGGTTATGAGCAAAGGCTTAGACGCATCCTTAAGAGTTGCTTCTCCACATATTTTTTCAAGCACTTTAGTCTCCTTTTTGAATAAACCCCCGAAAAGTGTTCGGGTTTTGGGTTTTTCTAATCTGATTTTTCCAAGTATAAGATAGGCGTCTGAGGCCGAGAGGTTATTGACAAACAGAAGAGAGGCAAGGAGCGCGCCGGATCCTGATCCAACAGCAAGGTCGAAGAAGTGGGAGATGGAGGCGGAAGGATCGCCGGAGAGGCGGCGGAGGGATGATTCGAGACGGATGAGAGAGGCGGCGGCGATATCACTGGCGCCGCCGTCGATGGAGAGGATGCGCACCTTTCTCACTGGAGAGACACCGAAAAGGAACTGCGATTCTAAAATGGAGAAGATGTCTTGACACAGGCACAGCTTGGGTGAGTCGAGTGAGGGGGAGGCGGCCATTGGAATTTGGAAGAGGTATTATTAAATTTGAACCGATGGATGATATCTATCTGTTTACGACTTTGATGGCTGCGATTCGTTTTATATGTTTGACTGAGATGGATAGGAGAAGGCGGGAGGCATCTTTTATAGGAGGGAGAGGAGATTAAATGTGCATGTCAGGAAGACAGGAACAGCTCGCGCGGGTCATTAAATGTTAAACTGTTATTAGTACCCGGAGCTAATCATCGAGGATACACCGTCTCACTTCTTTGTGGGCTCACATATGAATATGATATGAGTTCCCGTGTTTTTTCTTACACCGCGTCTATTACTTACTATAAAGGTCCCCGTACATCTTGTCCTTCATGTGCAATATTAAAATTGATTATACCCAGAATACCCTTACTTTTCACAAATGTTTATAAACGCAGGAGCAGGAGTAACCGAGTATCCATCCGGATGAGCAAACTGCAAAGTATGAAACAAGGCAAGGGGTTTAACGGGACACGTGGCGAAAGGAGAAGTCGAAGAGACAGAGACTTAACTTTCTTTTTCTTTTTTATTTCTCTTGAAAGAATCGACTGGCAAATAGCGACATGTGATTTTTTTAATATATCATGCTATTCCGTGACAAGTTACCGGACAACATACAGAACAAATTAGTTCTGAAAAACAAAAGAAAAGAAACAGTAACAACAAGTTGATTAAATTATTTTTCTGGGTCGGAAGATAAAGATGCTTCGTGCGTCTTTGTCGCCGTAATCAAACAAAACATAACAAACGACAACAATGACACTGATAATAAAATTAACCAATAAATAATACTAACTAAAATAATTCAGAGAATCCATGAACAGCTCAGCTCATCAGCTGTGACTGTGACGATCGACTCAGGTCTTATCGGCGGGGGTTCGATTCACGCTGAGGCTCTCAGTCTCAGCCCATCAATTATTTTCTAATTGCTTTATACATACTTCACACGAGGGGATGCTTATACGGTTCAAAAAGAATATCAATATAAAAATGAAAAGATTATGTGTCTGATTGATCAATGGCCTCATGTATTGCGTGTGTTTCAGTTAGGGAACCATTTTTCATGCAATTGATTTGCCTACCTTACAACTTTAATCATGACATAATTTTCTTTTAAAGTGTTGATTGATTCCTTGTAGCAAGCTTCGGAACTTAGAAGCAAAGTAGCCTATTGTTATCATGTAAAAGTCAAGTGTTATGTTGAATATTTCATATGATCATCCTTGATGGTCGCATGCATTTAATTTAATTACATGTCTAGAAGGATCATTTTCAAAATAATGAACAAATTTATTAATTGATCAGAATTTATCAATCAATTTGATTATACGAACTAGTATGAATTGTAATTTGAATTCACATATCAATAATTATTTTTTTAATTAATTTGTGGTAGTAGAACATTTACCATTATAATTACAGACTGACATATACATACAAGTTAATAATTATTTTCTGTATAATGTTTAGATTCTAGCAAAACATAAGTAAATTTGATGATTTCAAAAATTTACTTATCCATATTGAAATGAAACCGTTATGTATAAGTATATAATTTTAGAAATTATCAAATTTACTTCTGTTTTGTTAGAATCTAAACATTATACAGAAAATAATTATTAACTTGTTTGTATATGTCGGTCTGTAATTTAAAACCTTGAGCAATACAACTCGATATAAAATAAAATAAAATAAATGAAACAGTACATATATATAGTTCTCACAAATAAAATTATCTTGGTCAATGAAAAAGTATGAACCTTTTTCTGAAGACAAGTTGTACGCATACAAGTAGATTATTAACTATAGTTACATTTGTTTCTCTAAAAGAAAATTATATAGTTACGTTTCTAATTGAAAATTTTAGTACCCTCACTTCAATTATTTTGGCATTATCATAGATATTAATTGGAAAATAAAATAGCACTAGATGGTTGATAATAAACCTTGAAATTTTTTTCGTGATGATGTAAAACAGAACCGAACGTATTACACCTTTTTAAATTTGGTGTGTTTTAGAAAAAGTTTCTTAACATTTTGTTGACGTGTGCTTTGTCCAACATTAGATTCTTTTAGCTAATGTCATGAATAAAAGAAGAAAAGTCTAGTGAAAATTTTTTTGCACGGCAAAACTTTAAACAAGCAACTCGTTCCGAAATCACTTAATATGGGGGGATTTCATGTATATTTATCAGAAATTACGTATTTCTCCACCTAAAATTTATAACATTTAATTATTTTTTTTAATTTCAGTGTTCACAAATTTATTCAATTTAGTGTCTTTTTTATTGAAACTCATTTTAAAATTATGAACTTCTCATTTTACCCTTTATCAAGAAAATAAAAAAATTATGTAGCATTTGTAAGGAATATTCAGTTTTCTAATTAGTTTGTTTGTGAGAACTAATTCATTTCTCTATACGCACACACAAGTATATAACTAAATATAATTGTGTATGCGTCGTCAGAAGAAGAAGAGGAATAAACCGTAGTGTGAAACTGTAAAGTTGAAATATGATTAAAATTGTTGTATGTCTCTTATCTCACATTTTGTTTATTTCCTATTTTCATAAGGTTATATTTGTAAGTTTCCTTTTAGACATTTTTGTACCCAAACTTTGTAGAAAGAGAATACAAGAAAATTGTCTCAAAACTTTTCTTCTCTGTTGGCTGTTTCTCTCTTCTCAAAAACCCTAGATTTATAACAAGTGGTATTAGAGCCATTTTTGCCGTCGTTAGTTTCGATCGGTGGTTCAGGATTCGGATCGTTGTTCCGCTGCTGCTAGGGTTTTCTGATTTGGTTTCCGCTGTCGAGGGTTTCTTCTCCGGTCCGATCAGATCCATTCAGCATTGCCATAAATCGCGATCTCCTTTGTCTTTTCTGTTGGTCAAAAACCTTGTCGCCGAAGTGGTGAGCCGCGATTTGAGTATTTTTTTGTGAGCTGCATTTCTGTTTGGATTTTTCTACACAGCGCCAAAAAAAAAATTTGGGTTGGATATTAATTTTGGTGGATAACGCCAAAACCAATTTGCTCCATCTATTTTGCTTCGTGAGCCGCGCAAGAACCAAAAGTCAAATCAGAATTTTGTGTTTTCTTCAGCAACCCGCCAGTCAGTGTCAGTATTTAATGGTAAATCTGTTCTGAATTTTCCAATTTTGTGTGTGCCATATTATCGAATCTGGTAATTACTCTTGGTGATTAAACAATTGTTACCATGAGTTCAAGTTCATCCATATCTACCAAATTTGATATTGAGAAATTCGATGGCACAAGTAGCTTTGCGCTGTGGCAAGTACGGATGAAAGCAATTTTGTCCAATTTGGGTGTTAAGGCCGCCAAACGGGTCGGCCTAAGGATTTAGAAGGAGGTGAAAAGGACAAGGAGTGAGAGACAATGAATGATAGGGCTCTCTCAACTATTCAATTGTGTTTGAGTGATTCAACACTTCAAGAAATTCTCTCAGAAACAAATGCAGCTGATGCTTTGAAGAAGTTAGAGGAAATTTTTATGAAGAAATCGGTTACGAACTGGTTGAGATTAAAACAAAGGTTTCACTCTTTGCGAATGGCAGAAAATACCTCCGTTAAGGCTCATGTTTCTGGGTATACTGCTGTTCTCAATGACATGGAGATGATTGGTATAAAGGTGGAGGATGAAGATAAGACCATTGTTTTGCTATGCTCGCTGCCCAAGTCATATCAGGGATTCAAGGAGATCATGCTTCATAGTAGGGTTTCACTCACCCTTGAGGATGTGAAGAGCAATTTGTTAGTCAAGTCCGACATTGAAAATAACTTGATCACATCTGAGAGAAGTAACCAAGAGGTTGGTTTGTATGTTGAGAGAGGGAGAAATAATGAGCGAAAATATCACCAAGGAAGAAGCCGTTCCAAATCCGCACATAAGAACCTCTCATGTAACTATTGCAAGAAAAAGGGACACATTGTTGCCGACTGTTACAAACTCAAGAATAAACAGAAGGCACAGAAAGGTACCAGTTCAGGATAGGCAAATGTAGCTGACTCAGAAGTTGGTGATTTGTTATTTGTTCGGGACGGTAAAGAAAAATTTGATAAGAATTGGGTGATGGATACGGGTGCCTCTCAGCACATGACCCCAAATCGAGAGTGGTTTGCCACATATGAGGCGACCAATGAAAGTGGAGTCCTTTTGGGTAATGATCATTTGTGCAAGGTTGCAGGTGTTGGTACCGTGAAGATCAAGATGCATGACGGGGTTACCCGTACTTTGACGGGTGTGAGGCATATCCCGGATTTGATGAAGAACTTGATCTCTTTGGGCTCTCTTGAGGATGTTGGTTGCAAGTTTCAGAGTGAAGGTGGAGTCCTTAAGGTGTCAAAAGGGGCTCTCACCATGATGAAGGCAAAGAAGGTGGGCACTCTCTATTTCTTGGAAAGTACCACAATCACAGGCTCGGCTGCCGTTGTTGGCTCTACCTCAGATTCTGACATTACCAAGCTGTGGCACATGAGGTTGGGACATATGAGTGAGCGTGGCATGGCAGTGTTGAGTAAGAGAGGCCTTCTATGTGGCCAGAGTACCGTCAAGGTGGAGTTTTGTGAGGACTGCGTCTTTGGCAAGCAAAAGAGGCTCAGTTTCAGCACAGTCATCCACAACACAAAAGGTATTTTGGATTATATTCACTCAGATTTGTGGGGTCCTTCTCGTGTTCCCTCAAAAGGTAACGGTTCTCGTTACATGCTCTTATTTATTGATGATTTTTCGAGAAAGGTTTGGGTGTTTTTCTTGAAGGAAAAAGGTCAAGTGTTTGTCACATTCAAACAATGGAAGACACTTGTTGAGAACCAAACCGGAAAGAAAATCAAGAAGTTGAGAACTGACAATAGTTTAGAATTTTACAATGAGGAGTTTAATACCTTTTGCAAGGATGAAGGAATAGCTCGGCATCGTATAGTTGTTGCTACTCCACAACAAAATGGAGTGGCCGAGCGCATGAATAGAAACCTACTAGAGAAGGCTCGGTGTATGCTTTCCAATGCAAGTTTGGGCAAGGAGTTTTGGGCGGAGGCCATTAACACTGCTTGCTGGTTGATGAATCGCTCACCAAATACTGCGATTGAGTGCAAGACTCCCGAGGAGGTGTGGTCGGGTAAACCGACAGATTACTCAGGGTTGCGAGTATTTGAATGCCCGGCCTATGCACATGTTAGTGAGGGAAAGCTCGACCCAAGGGCCAAGAAGTGTATTTTTCTCGGGTATGCTTCAGGTGTTAAGGGATATCGTTTATGGTGTTCAGATTCAAAGGGTAAGTTCCTTATCTCAAGAGATGTGAAATTCGATGAGTCGGCTATGTTACGGGCAAAGGAGAAAATGCCCGAGCCGGTTAAGGAGGTCGAGAGAGCTATAAAGGAGGTAGAGTTGGAGACTCCAAACTCACAGGTTAGTGTGACTCAACCTCATTCAGTGCATGTTGATGTTCCTCACTTTGTTAGTGAATCAGATGAGTCTGATGAGGAGAACCAAGAGGAGCAACCCTATGCTTTGGCAAGGGATCGTGCAAGAAGGGAAATCAAACCACCTACGAGGTATGGTTATTTAGACTTTGCATATTGTTTGGCTATGGCCAAAAATGTGGAGTGTTGTGATCCCTCAAATTACAAGGAAGCGATGTCTTCTTGTGATGCGGCAAATTGGACAGCTGCTATGGAAGAGGAGATTAACTCTCTTCAAAAAAATCAAACTTGGACACTAGTTGAGGCACCTAAAGGAAAAAAAAATGTGGGTTGCAAATGGGTGTTCAAGAAAAAGGATGACACTGCCGGGGTTAGATACAAAGCAAGATTGGTGGCTAAAGGCTATAGTCAAGTTGAAGGCGTTGATTTTAATGAGGTCTTCTCACCCGTGGTAAAGCACACCTCTATTCGAGTGTTGCTTTCTTTGGTTGCTATGAGGAATTTGGAGTTAAAGCAGTTAGATGTGAAAACTGCTTTCTTACATGGTGACATTGAGGAGACAATTTACATGCAACAACTAGAACGTTACACAGTTGCGGGTAAAGAGAATCACGTGTGCTTGTTAAAGAAATCTTTGTATGGCCTAAAGCAGTCACCAAGGCAGTGGTACAAAAGGTTTGATTCTTTCATGTTGAGCATCGGATTTTGTAGATCCGAATTTGATAGTTGTGTCTATTTCAAGAGGTTGCTGGACAAGAGCTTCATGTATCTACTTCTCTATGTAGATGACATGTTAGTTGCGGCCTCGAATAAAGAGGAGATTAAGAAGGTGAAAGAACAATTAAGCTCAGAATTTGAGATGAAGGATATCGGGGCTGCCAAGAGGATTCTCGGCATGGAGATCACAAGGAATAGGTCAAATGGAAAATTGTATCTTTCACAACGGGATTTCGTTGAGAAGGTGTTGCATCGTTTCAACATGAAGAATGTAAAACCCGTATCTACTCCTCTTGCGACCAAATTCAAGTTGTCGAGGCAACTAAGTCCGCAAACCGAGAAGGAGAAGGAAGACATGTCAAGAGTCCCATATTCTAGCGCCGTTGGAAGCATCATGTATTTGATGGTGTGCACTAGACCCGATATAGCACATGCTGTTAATATGGTGAGTCGTTATTTGTCATGTCCCGGTAGGGTGCATTGGGAGGCGATCAAGTGGATACTCCGCTATTTGAAAGGTACCGCAAATGCACGTTTGAAATTCGGGAGAAACAATGAAAGGCTAACGGGGTATGTTGATTCAGATTTTATGGGAGATCTAGACAAGAGACGGTCTTTGACCGGTTATGTTTTCACTTTGGGTGGATGTGCAATTAGTTGGAAGGCTAATTTGCAATCTACCATTGCCTTATCAACCACAGAAGCTGAGTACATGGCGGTTACTGAAAGCGTTAAGGAGGCAATATGGCTTAAGGGCTTGCTTGAAGAAATTTCAGCACATGGTGGTTCTACTACCATCTTTTGTGATAGTCAAAGTGCCATACATTTGGTGAAGAATCATGTGTATCACGAAAGAAGCAAACATATTGATGTCAAGTATCATTTTGTTCGGCAGGTTATCTCGAAGGATATAGTAGAGATAAAAAAGATTGGCACCGCCGACAATCCAGCCGATATGCTCACCAAGCCTATACCGACCATGAAGTTCAACTATTGTTCAAATCTAATTTCTGTTGGTTGTTAGTTTTGTTGTGTATTTGTTTTTCTCTTTTAGGTGAGATTTCGATCCAAGGTGGAGATTGTTGTATATGTCTCTTATCTCACCTTTTGTTATTTCCTATTTTCATAGGGTTATATTTGTAAGTTTCCTTTAGACATTTTTGTACTCAAACGTTGTAGAAAGAGAATACAAGAAAATTGCCCCAAAACTTTTCTTCTCTGTTGGCTGTTTCTCTCTTCTCAAAAACCCTAGATTTATAACAAAAATAAAACAAAGTGTTGAGAGCCGTGAGAAGCTTGCTGACCAGTGCTATGCCAGTAAGGTTCAGCAATCGTTATGCCAGTAAGGTGTATATGTGATGTACCAGTATTTCCTGAACTATGTTCCTGATTTGCATAGACTAATATTCTAGAGCACCTTTCCCTTCAGGTAATGAATTGTGTGATCAACAGGATTGACCTCTCCTCCTTTGTATACTTATTTTGCGTTATGGGATGAACTGCATCCGATTCTCCATTTGGCAATTTAGTCCCTAACTCCTGGTTTATTTACCTATATACACCTTTTGTGTAAGTAGTAGTACACTCACAGAATAAGTGTTGAAGGATTCAGAATTGACCCGGCAGAGTATGCACATATACATTTGGCAGTTCAAATCATTTCCTTTTATTTGACCTTTTCCATATACATGTGTATCGATCGTTGCTAAATTGTACTGTACTTACCAGACTTCACAGAAAAATGTTTATTGAATATATATGGAATAATAAAATGATATAATTGTTTTTAGAAAAAAAAAAGATAGAAATTATAAATAAGATACAATCAAAATAATCCGAAAGTATGAAATTGCTACATGAATATTGAGCACAAATGAAAATAAAAGTTACATCTCTTGTTACACTTATCAACGAACTCAAAAATGGAATAAAAATTCTCTAAAGATTTGATTGCCTCTCTCCATAATATGAAGATGGAAATCATAAAGATTCTCGCAACTGCATAAGATACTTTGAAAAATTGCATTCAATGGTTTAGCAATTACTATATCACCACATCTATTTGAAAGCAATGATTAAAATTACATTTTGTAAGGACTCAGAGAGAGAGAGAGAGAGAGAGAGAGAGAGAGAGAGAGGGCATTCATTGAATAAGTGTGTCACCGTCTCTACACTATGAACTTTGTATAATGAAACAAACAATACAATTAGATGCATAAAAGATTTCTACATAGCGATCACAAAACAGTTCCATCATTTCAAAATTCCATTACGATTTAGACACATCAAACGGTTAAAGACACATCAAACAATTTGTACACATCATTTAAAGATCATAGTGTTTTTATTTATTTTATGCAAAAAATCCCGTAGTTTTTTTTTTTTTCTCTTTTCATTTCACGTTTTACTTTTATTTTGAAAGCTCAATTGTTTTGAACATTTCTTTTCATGCTATAGTTAAAAAACTCTAGCAACTTATCAAACAATTTAATCAAATGAGGGCATGATTTTTATTTTTCCTAAAAGAACACTGCTTGAATCAAACAATCTAACAGTCAAAACCGATTAGATAAGTGTGGTGCATATATGAAGATGCGGATAACAAATGACACCTAATTAAACCATCAATTGTTACTATCTGTAAAGGTAAAAGTATTTTTTACTGATGGTACCGTTATGAATACTTCTATCTATAATGAGGAGGGTTCAAATGCCTCCATTTTTTGTGCCTCCACCATGCCTCCATTTTTAAAAACTTTAATAACTCAAAATTTAAAACTTAAAAGTCAAAATAAAACCGTTGGATATGATCTACATCATTTTATCTATGTGCTCATAAAAAATTATCACATTTTGATTTTATTTTTATGTGAATCAATAAGTTCAAAAATCAACGTCTAGAAATTATCCACATTAGTACATTTTTTACAAGCTCTTGATGACAACCAAAACAAAATTGAAATGCCATAATTTTTTACACATGCATAGATAAAATGATGTAGATCATATCCAACGGTTTTATTTTGACTTTTAAGTTTTAAATTTTGAGTTATTAAAGTTTTTAAAAATGGAGGCATGATGGAGGCATGAAAAATGGAGGCATTTGAACCCTCCTCATCTATAATAGCAATACAATCAGAAATAACAATTTTTATCGTTGTATTTTCAACAATAGTTACTTTTTACCCTCTCAGATAATGGCATATATTAAAAGAGAAGACCAAATTGCTCCTCGCCATTACATGCAATGGACTATGGACACTTGGCATCATACAGCATTTTCTAGAAATTAAAATGCGAAGAACTTGGCGCCAAGCTGTACTATACATGCAGTACTCATGTTCCCATGACCTAACCATGATATATATATTGTCCTGATACATTGTCTCAAATCGCTGTGTTTTAGATCTAATCACGTATGATTCCGACATATCACTATGTGATATATATGTTTCTATGCTACAGGTGTTCTCACATATGCTCGATCACACGTGCAACACCTTCCTGGAAACTAAGTTGGCCAACCAAAAACTTGAATTGTTTTTTTTTTTCCTCTTAATTTTCTAAGTAAATTTTGCACGAGGTTTATTTTTTTTCTAGATCTCTCCTATATAAACTGAAAAGTTCTGTATTGGGGTACCCAGTGCCAGTGGTTGGTTAACTTTCACTGTCTCTATCACTATCAGTTGCAGGACCATATAGATATGCACCATATATATATGCTTTTGACTGACATATTTCTATAGCCTGTACATGTACAGGTTGATCTTTTTTGTTTGATTGGAGAGTTTGAGTGTTGCCACTTAATTGCCACACACGGATATATATATGCTGATCTTGGACACAATTAATTTGTATATATTCCCACCTGGAGTGAGTCGGTGGTAATCAATGGCGGCCGGAGTCATCAAATTGCAATTGAGACAGGAGATCGAGTTGGATAAATAATTTTCACTGGATCATTTCTGGCCTATGACTAAATCACTAAATTAAAGCGCTTTACTATACGCAGCTAGTGGTGGATCAACTTTCATTGTCACTAGCTAGCTAGTGGCAGGATCGACCAATCGATCATGCATGCTTACTTTGACATTTGTCCATGTATTATATATTGTTTCTAGATGCATGCTCTCCTCATTCTTTTCATCTCGATCGTGAGGATTCAAACTTCTATTTGAATTACCAATAGCACTATAGCAGTACAGTGAACAACGCTACAATCAGATTGGGAATTAATAATTAATAATGAATATAGTATAAACCGGATTGTGAACAATCTAAGATATGAAGATTATATATATTATACAAGTAATAAAAATAAACCGATTAATGTAATTAACAAAATGTAAAAATAAGTAAGCTGTCAAAAAACAAAAAAAATTAATAAGCACAAAAAATGACGGACTAATAAAAAGAAGCAATAAATTCTACCTTATTTTGTAAATATAATTTTTATTCAATAAACCTTAAGATAGATATAATTTGTCTACTACATTCTTTGAGAAAATGTATAAAAATAAATTATTTTTTATCTACGCCCCTATAATTAGAAATTATAAACTAATTAATGAATATAACTATTTACTAATTAAATATGATATGTGGATCAAAATCTGACTCTATTATATAACTATCCTTAATTAATTTCGCGTACTTAATTAAAAATAATAATAATTTAGCCCATATTGATAGAATTTCAATTCGGCTTTCACAGTCAACAATTGGTTCATGATTGCTATTTTTAAACAGTTATATCCTATTTCATGGAAAATGACTAAACCAGTCCACCAAATCTTAGTTCCTGTAGCGTTAATTAAAATATCTGGTTAGTTATTTGTAGAATTGGGAATTTTTTATAAAAACAGTAGCATATATATATTAAGAAGTTCCCCGCACTTTTAAGATGAAAATTGCATTAATTTGAAGGAAAAAATCCGTGCACCTACCAAATTAATTGTCTTGCATTAGATAATGAGACGATAGAATGCATGTCCCCATCTTTAATCTGCACGAAAATGAGTTGCACAAATTTTGGGTAAAGTTTAAAGAGTAGTTTTGGCTTCGTACAGCGCATAGACTATAGAATCATAACAGTACCGCATGATGAGCATGATGATTCGTGCGCTGCATGAAGTTAAAACTACTCTGTTCAAATCTTTACCCAAATTTTTAATATGGAGAATCTCAAGCCTGCATCTACTGCCATCAAAAACGACACCACCTCCACTGATATAGTAATTAATTACGTGGACCGTCTCATCAAAAATCAAATAATTCAAATCTGAATGTCTTGATTTTGTTAGGAGAGTTGCTGTTGTTGTTTTTTTTTTTTGTAATATGAGTCATCAAATTTTCTTAGAATGGACCACGTGTAAAATACGGCATGTCTCTACCATGCATCACCTCTACGCCGGTGATGTGCAGTTGGGAATTTTTAGGACATGTTCATGTTATGAGATTGTGTAGGATGAAATTTTACGGGTTTGGAAATTTAGTTTTTAATTTGCGAGAATTCATATTTATAGACATAGAAGAAGTAGAGACTCTAATTAATGTTTAATATATTTTTTTATGAATGTTTAGCATATTATTATTTAGCATATCTAATATTCCTGAACTTTCTTTCTTTCTTTCTATTTTATTTAAAAGTAGAGATTCTAATGTATAATGTATCCTTTAGCATATTATTATTTGAGGAGTAATAAAAGATGAGGTTATTTTTCTATAAATTACAAAGTCAAATATCACAGTTACAATGTTTTGAAGAGAAAAAAAATTATGCAAGCATATAAAAAGTTAATATGTTACATATATGAGTAGAACTAGGGTGTGAGCACAACTCTACATAAACTATCGGATTCACTTCAAACGAGATTAATCCAACCGTTGAAACCGATGTACTTTACGAGTGATGGGCGTGCATGCAAAATTTTGAATTTTTTTAATTCATTTAGTCTCAAGTCAAGTGGTCAAAATTGAGATTTTTTTTAATGCATTAAACAACTTCATTTTGGATCATTCATTTTTCATCAATTTTGACCACTTGACTTGAGACTAAATGAATTCAAAAAATTCAAAATTTTGCATGTACATGCATCACTCGTAAAGTACATCGGTTTCAACGGTTGGATTCATCTCGTTTGAAGTGAATCCGATAGTTTATGTAGAGTTGTGCTCACCAAAGAGTTTGGTGAGCACATCACACCCTAGTTCTACTCTACATATATATATATATATATAGAGTCCGACTAGGCTACTCCATGGAGTAAAACGACTTGGTACTCCACGTCATATCTTCATTTTCAAAGTTCAAATAGTCGATTCGAACCTTCCAACATGTTCTCCATATTGAAATGTGCTTGGAGACCAAATTTTACATTTTTTGGAATTTTTTTACTATTTATTAAGCCACTTTGAAAATCTGAAAATCCTTATGAACAGTAAAAAAACAGTAAAAATTTCTGGACCGCCGGATCAGTGATTTTCAAAGTGGCTTAATAAATAGTAAAAAAATTCCAAAAAATGTAAAATTTGGTCTCCAAGCACATATCAATATGGAGAACAACTTGAGCGGTTCGGATCGGTCGTTTGGATTTTCAAAATGGAAATAATGAGGCGTGGAGCACCAAGTCGTTTTACACCATGGCTTAGCTAAGTCCAGCACTATATATATATAGGGATGGGCTAGGGTGAGCCATGGAGTAAAACAAGTTTGTACTCCACGCCTCATTATTTTTATTTTAAAAATCCAAACAACCGATCTAAACCGTTCAACATGATCTCCATATTGAAATGTGCTTGGAGACCAAATTTTACATTTTTTTTGAATTTTTTTAATATTTATTAAGCCACTTTGAAAATCGATGATCCATTGGTCCATAATTTTTTACTATTTTCTACTGTTCAGGATTTGGTGTCGTTTTTGTTTAATTTTTTTTTTTTTTGCTATATTTAAAAATTTCGGAATTCAGTGCAAGGGTCAATACATCTTTGACCGCTGCAGCGATCATTGAATAGAGAGTGGGAGGCACTAACTATCCATACCGCTGGATATTAGAATTTTATATGCACGGCACGGATGAACCATTTTGTCGTACGTGCAACTGCAAGTACCTCTGTCGGCGCGATCACATCTAAATCTTTTCAATAATTCATACATTTCAATAAAATCAGCTCAGCTCAACTCAGGATGAAAACAGAGCCATATATATATATATATATATATATATATATAGGGTTGTAAATAAATAAGATTTCAATAATTCATACATTCTGATTATCAGCTCAGCTCAACTCAGGATTAAAACAGAGCCACGGGACTGTACGATGGTAAGTAGGTTATAAACAAGCTCAATGGAGTTGAACCAAATTAGATAAAACTTGAGCTTGTCTCCTGTTAGAATAAGTCAAACTGAGTTGAGTTCGTTCATGTTGTGAGTCATGAATAGTAAAACAAAAAATCATTAATTTGATGTTGTGAGCCACATATAAACCATAAGTCAAAAACAAATTTTATTCTTCTTGCAACGAGTTTTATCATCTCTTGATTAGTATAAAATCGAGTTGAGCGAGTTTTATCATCTTTGAATTTTATTTTACTAATTACGAGTCAAACTAGCTATTTATTACCAACTTTTTATTGAGCCGATCTCGAGCATATCACGAGCTACGAGTTTTTTTTTCCAACCTTAATTAGTAATTGGATTTTACTGAAATTGTAATGCGGTTTACATAATAAGAAATACAGTATCAGTATGAAGAAAGTAGTGCCGAACGTTGAGTTAATACATAATGCTTAAAATTTATTAACTTCAATTTGTGAATCCGCCAATGCTTCCTAAAACCGTACAAATCAACCGCAAATTATTAATTTTACATTTGGTGGTGATGTAACCATAAAATAGTTGGACATAATAAAGTCTGATTTGTACTATTTCCCCAAATCGTTGGGTAGGAGGAAAATGACATGCACAAAAAGGTGTTGACAATTGTCACAAACCTTTAGTTACGACATTTTTATTAATATCCAAAGTTAATTACAAATTAATAAATATACCAACTAATGTCGAGAATTTATAAAAATATTCATACCGGTCAGAAAATGGCTGGTTTTATTTTTTTTTGGTACCGGCCATTTTCTGGCCGAACTAAATTTTTTTTTTTAGAGACACTATGAATAGCAAGATGCTAAAATCTAACACTAAAAATTTGATTTTTTTTTAAATATTTGTTAGATTACTTTTTTTTATATATAATTAGCATATTTATACTAAAATACGCTAAATTATTTGAAATTATGTTAAATTACGCTGAATTACGCAAAATTACACAAAATTATGTTAAATTATGCTAAAATACGGTAAATTACGCTAAATTACATATGAATAGGGATGATATCTTCACTAAGAATTCGAAAAACGACGACAAAACTTCAAACGGCCATAAAACGGCGCTCGAGTGTCTGATTTCAGCAAATGATCACTTTTCGGAAAGCTTGCAAAAATACCCATGCATCAGTGTCGGCTTTGCCGGATTTGAAAATTTAGAATTACCAAAAAATAATATAAGTTAGATTGATTATCTGGACTTTGAAAATGAAGATATTGATCTACAGTAGAGACCAATATGAGCTATAATGGTACCGTAGCCTCGTTTAGAATTTCTTTATATTATTATAATAAGTAATTTATATGGGTGCTGATGAAAGATGGATGTTTCCCAATAATTAAAACTTAAAAGCGCGGCAGCGACAGAGGAGCCGACGCTGAGGAGACAGATTCAGAGCTTTAAATTAGCACACGAGATGGATCAGCGAGCCACTGTGAGATTAAATGAATCACGCTCACTCAATGATATGATATATGATATATGTATATTGCTCAGTGCTCACAAGAGAACTATGCGGGCGGATACTGATAACACTACATAACAGTAGCTTAATTAATTAGGCCAGCTAGGTCTAGCTGGAACTGACAAGATAATAGATCTATCCTTTCTCCGTACCGCCGTGCCGACGTACGCCCGTACCTCATTCTCATTGTATGTTTTTTGTTTGTTCAATATATACCAGGATTCAAAAATAAATGCAAAAATATACCTACTTGAGAAGATAATTTGCAATACTATATCCGGATGCAGGCAGGGATGTACCCAAAAATTTTATTAGAGGTAGGCAAATTTTTTTACTGGTACAGCTACCGGATTGCGGGTTGTTGGGAAATAATCTATTTAGACTGTGAGTTATTTAGTACGGTCTAATTATACATAGTCTTATACTCCGTTTTTAAAATTGAAAGACAGGCAGTTGTCTATTTTTGGTTCAATGTGACTCCACCATATAATGCTGGTAAGTGGTAAAGTAAATTAAAATGAAGTAGATACCAAATTACTTTAAAGGTATTAGTATTTTTTTAATATTAAAGTAAGTACATGAAGTAATATTGAATAAAAATATCAAAATACCTTAATACACTATATTAATTAGGGCTGCAAATGAATCAAATCAAATCAAACTTACTCTAGTTTGAGTTTGAGTTTGAATAAGATTCGAATCGAACTGGTTTGATTTGTTTCAGAACGAACTTCAATTGAACGAGTTAATTGTGATTTTTTTTCAAATCGGATAGCTTAAACTAAGCATTGCATTGGATCTTATCTGATCATATCAGGTACCTATTTGTACTTATTTGAAATAAAACCTTGATTTTGCACTGAGCCACTGGCGTTGCTCTAATTTGAACGGTACATGTTAATTTGAGATTTGAACCTAAATAGTTCGCGAACCAATTTCGAACGAACTATACCCAGTTTGAGTTTGAGTTTGAATAAGATTTGAACCGAACTGGTTTGATTTGTTTTAAAAAGAACTTCAATCGAACGAGTTAATTGCGAATATCTTTTTGAATCCAAGTCAATCGAATCACGAACTATGAGTTTTTTTGGCAGCCCTAATTATTATTAATAGGTAAAATAGTTAGGTAAAAAAATCTAAGAACTTTGATGCTTAAATTTTATTCTATACATGAAAGTGTTTTAATTTTATTCCATCTTATTTCTCAATAATAACACTTCCATTAATGCATTAAAGTGTCTCAAACTACTTAAATTATCTACTTTAAATATTGTCAAACATATGCATCGTGCATAGCTAGAATGATGTGTGACTGCATATTGAAATGGCTTGCATTGATGCTTAGAGTCTTAGACCAATTGGGTGGTGTTGAAATTCATATCATTAGATGCATGAGAAAAGCACTATGCTATTTTCATAACATGCAATTTAAACACATTTTTCTTTTCTTTTAAGAGTATCGATCGTTGGTTTAGTTATATAAACTAGTTTAATTAAATAACTTTTGTCATGAAATGTACGCTAAAATGTAGTCCATAGTATAATACTTTTTTTCTTTTAGAGATACGCAGTTATATATTGATGTTAAAAAATTCCATCATTCAAATTTTGAACCTACAACATTCCGCACGAAAAACATTTGTCTTAATCACTAGATTAAAGATTGATTCTTCGATTCCAATATATTATTAAAACGAAATAAATTACAAAAAAAAAAAAGAATGTAGAGAACCTCAATCAATTTTTTTATTTACAAAAAAATAAAATGGTTCAAATCAAAACAGCACCAAAGTGTTTGAATTTCGGAAAAAACAATTTCACAATGGAGTATGAGAGGTAGGGGTGTAAACGGATCGGATATTATTCGCATTCATCCGGATTCGGATATTCGGATACAGATATTTTCAGATACGGATCCGGATTCGGATAATTTTTTACCGGATACGGATGCGGATACGGTTCTGGATATTGAATCGGATACGGATCCGGATACGGATAATTATCCGTATCCGACAACTTATTTAATTCGGATATCCGAATTTCACTCCGAACTTCGCAGAGACATATAGCGATACTTAGATTATGACTATATGGTCTTACTATGTTAGACTTATAATAGTCTATAAATAATATATTTTTATTTTTATTTCCTTGGCCATTCAACTTTTCCTACTCTGACTAACTTAGATAAATAATATATTTTATTTTGGCTTCCTCTACAAGCCTCAACCGACAACCATCTCCACTGTTTGATATTATTTTTCACTTGTTGTTGTTCAAAGTCACGCACGCAAATTCTCTGAAGATACTTCTAAATCTCTTTACTTGGATAATTATTTTGCTCTCGTCGGACTCTCTGGGTACTATTTCAGTTTCCTTCTCTTAATTTTTTCATGTACTCTGAGAAATTTGTTTCTAGGTTTTCATGTAAATTTTCATTTTTTTTTTCAATCCGACAATTTTTTACTTTTTATACACATTGTTGAGGGATGAAACTTGACAGAGGCTATTTAGTTCCATCTCTTATCTGATAGTAAAACAATGGGTAAAAGAAGTTATATTTAGATGTTATTCTTTATTAAAAATTTAAAATGTATATTAGTAATTTATTCTTAATTATCCGAATTATATTCATATTCGTATCCGTTTCCGTCCGATATCCGATCCGTATCCGTATCCGTTTAATATCCGATTCGTATCCGTATCCGAAAAATTATAACGGATACGGATACGGTAAGGCCACTATCCGATCCGTATCCGACCGTTTACACCCCTAAATTGAGAGGGGGTATTTCCACCGTATTAACGGTACGGTGGAGTGATTGTTAGACTCCTCTTCGTTTCGGTCAAAAAATCACTCCACCAAAGTGCTTCTTTCATTTTAACATTTTTATCTTGTTCTAAATATAAAAAAAAAATCACCTCAATATGCTAATTAAAACAATATATATCTTTCATGCTTTGTTATTTTTATTTTTTTCATTTTATTAAGGATAATGCACTCATGCAAGTTGTTGTCTTATTAATCAAGTGAGTGTGACTTTTATCAAGGATTTTTTTTAAAAACCATAATTAAAAAAATTAAAATTAGGGAACCAACATGATTGCCTTCAGATTTCGAAAAACCATAAGAACCGAACAGCCTATTCGGTCCCCAAATTTTTTTTTCCCTGGGACCGAATAGGCTATTCGGTCCACCCCCAATTTCACATTTGTTCCGGGCCAATGCCACAGAAAATCCAATTTTGATGGGGACCCGAGATCCCATCTCGGTCCACGATTTATTCCACCTGGGACCGAGCAGCCATTTCGGTCCCCACCATTTTTTTTTTAATGCCGAGAACCCCTGGCTTCCCCCTCTGGCTTCTCTCTTTCTTTCCTTCCCCTCCTTCCTCCCTTCTCCTTCTTTCTTCCCACCCGAACCTAACCCTTTTTTTTTTCCAACCCTCAAGACTTCGTTTTTTTTAATTCTAATCTCATATTTTAGTGTAATTTTGAGAGGTGATCAAGAAGAACTTCAGATCTACAAATTTCGTAAGGTATGTAATTAAATTTATTATTTTGAGTAAATAATCCGAATTTTTAGTTAATTGTTGAATAAATTCTGATTTTTAGTTATTGTGGCAATTGTAGTGTAATTTTAGTTATTATGGTAATTGTAGTGTAATTTTAGTTATTGTTGAATAAATAATTCGGATTTTTAGTTATTGTGGCAATTGTAGTGTAATTTTAGTTATTATGGTAATTGTAGTGTAATTTTAGTTATTGTTGAATAAATAATTCGGATTTTTAGTTATTGTGGCAATTGTAGTGTAATTTTAGTTATTATGGTAATTGTAGTGTAATTTTAGTTATTGTTGAATAAATAATCCGAATTGTAGTTTAATTTTAGGAATTGTAGAATGATAATTTAATAAATATAGAGTAATTTAGTTTTAGTAATTTTAGGAAGTTTGCATGTAGAGTAATTTAGTTTATCTAAATTTATTTTAATAAATGTAGAACAATTTAGTTTTTTTAGTGTAATTTAACTAATTGTAGAATTTATTTATTTTGTTTGTAGAGTAAATTTGGTCATAATTTTTTTTATTGTAATTTTAGTAATTGTAGAATGGTAATTTAATGCATGTAGATTAATTTCGTCTTAGTAATTTTAGTAAGTTTGCATGTAGAGTAATTTAGTTCATAAAACTTATTTTAATAAATATAGAACAATTTAGTTTTTTTAGTGTAATTTAACTAATTGTAGAATTTATTTATTTTATTTGTAGAGTAAATTTGGTTTTAGTAAAATTCGGCCAAGTACAAAAATTGATCATTTCGGCCAATTTATTTATGCCAAGTAAAAAAGCATGTAATTTGTCTATGCATGCATTAATCCAATTCGGCCAATTTGTTGAGATGTATTTTTTTTGTATGAAATTGTTTTAATTTGTAATTTTTATTGATATTGTAGTGCAAAATGGATGATGCACAACCCTCGCAGACCTTATTGCAGTTGTCCGAAGTACAGCACAAATTATTAAAGGCGAATACGCAGGTATTTGTTTAATTTCCGTTTGGATCTAAAATTATGAATGGACTTGTAAGTTAGATTTAATTGTTGTGGTTAAATTTTTTTTTGCATGCCAATTTTAGGAATTCACTAATTATGCATTGCGTCCTGGTCCTCGCCAATGGGAGTTAATTACAAACATCGGATTAAACAACGTTTGGTGAATTTAGGCTTGTACCAGATGACAAAGGTGACTCGGTGTCAAATTGACAAAGGATTGATCACTGCTCTCGTCGAGAGGTGGAGGCCCGAGACGAATACTTTTCATCTTCCGGTTGGCGAGTGCACAGTGACATTGGAAGATGTCAGCTGTCTGTGGTTGCAAGGAATGGCAGTAAATTGCGGTTTCTGACACTCGCAAGTAGGCATTCCCGCTTCCCCTTCTAAAAATCTTACTTCGTACTTCATATCTCCTTTTACCCCCTGCAATAGAGATAAATCAAGATAATTAAATGTTACAATTAACTAATGCACGAATGAAATTCAAGTAAATAGCTGACATACCGTTCTGACAACTCCATCATGAACTATAACCTCGAAAATGTTGGGTCCCATTGGAATCACTCGGTGCTCCTTTGCTTTTTTAATTCGGTGTTCTAAAACTGATAATATATTTGCTGATAAATTCATTCCGCTTTGGAGCCACCGTTGGGCAACCGCACCTCTTTTGACATACTAATCCACAACTTTGTAGAATGTACGCTCAACTACTGCAGTTACAGGCAGTTGGCGAGCCACTCGAAAAACGTTGTTCAACGATTATGATCCATTCGTAGTCATAATACCCCACCTATTCAGGCCTCCGTCGTAACATTGTGCCCATTTATGAAGTTGCAAAGGCTCTTCTTCAAGGTTTTGCACCCTTTTGCCACACCACATGATGTACTGATGAGTAGTAATACTAATACATTCTATCAATTCCATACCCTCATTAAACCTCCATGGTTTCATCTTACCCACAAATTTTCTGAAAATATTTTTGATTCTTTGGTCCTTGCACAACTTGTACACATTTGCCGAAATATGTTGAGAACATAATCGATGAACTGCTTCCCCCCTTTCCTCACACCACCCTAAATCAGGTCGATCAAACACTGAACGGATTGCAGCATGCTGGTCTGATATAACACATACCCGGCCAGGTCCGACAACCTCTTCCCATACAAATTGCATAAACCAGCCCCAATTGGATGAAGTCTCCTCTTCTGCAATTCTGAATGCTATTGGCAGTAATTGTTGTTCTGCATCGTAGGCGCATGCCATGAATAATTTCCCTTTATACCTACCGGATAGGTGTCCGGCATCTACGCTGATAACTGGCCGGAGATATGGCCAAGCCTGAATGCATGGACCGAAAGCCCATGCCACACGGGTGAAAATATGAATGCATATTTCGTCCGATGGTTCATGCTCAATTCTGTATTTTGTGCCTGGGTTAGACCTCTGGATTGCACCGAGCAGAGAAGGTAGCATTTCATAAGCTTTCTCCCAAGAACCAAATAAATCAGCAATAGCGAGCTCCCTCCCCCCTCCAAATCTTGTTATAGGAAGGCTCTACTGTTTTGTACTCACCTCTAACTGCAAATGCACATGCTTTTATTGACATCTCCAGGTCCTTCTGCAGACCGGGTTTGATTATATCTGCAATCATCCTGGCAGTCATCTGACGACTGTCTACCGTACAAGCAATGCTGTAACAATTGTGCTCGTATGGGTTTGTTGCAATTATCCAATTGCCCGTCTCGGTGGTTTTCGCGTATAACCGCCATGGACACCCCTCCGCTCTACATATTACCACATAAGCACTGCGATTACTCTGGGTTTGTTGTAATTCTAAATTTTTATCCATGGCAAATCCACCCAACTTCTTTTTAAGTTCTGCTTTGGATTGAAACAACTGTCCCACTGAAAATAGACCGTCGATTCTCGGTGGATAACCAAAAAATGCTTCATCCTTGTACGGCATCGGCACATCGTCATTAAATGCCTGACAAGGATGCTGCAATCCCCGATTAATAAAGAGAATAGACTCTTGCCACTCCTTCATTACATCTTGCATCCTAATCTCATCCTCAATTTCGGCCATATCATCTTCCCCGACAACCGAGTCACCAAGGTCAGAGTTTGTGTCTGAGTCAGTATCATTATTCAGCCGGTCAAAATAATTACACAAATCATCCGATATTTGGGGTGGGTCATCACAATATATTGGTGAATTGTGCACTGGTATGCCTCTGCTACTTCCAGGTACACTTCCCGGGCATGGGTCATAATTGGTCTGACTAACAACTGGTACTGACTCAACCACTAATTCAAGAAGTTTAAAATTCAGTACCGTAGTGGCATTTCCAAGCACCATATGCCATATCATTTCCTGGTCTACGTTAAATAACTGGTATTTTTCTGTTGAGCCAGGTGGTGCCGTGTTCAATCGTGCCCTGATTGTCAGATCGAACTCGCCAGGGAGCAAACGAATGCCAACATATATACGTCTTCTTAGCTCATCAAGACTAGTTGAGTTAGTAACAGGAAATGTGCAGGTCGGTGCGTCTGAAATTGCGCGTCTGTGATACACATTTATTAATATTTTAGACATCCCCTGAAAAAAAAATTCCACAATCAATCTTCGATATCATTTTCAATTTTACAACCTAAAATATGATCGTAATTGAAAAAAAAAACTTACTGCGTTCTTCACCAAACAGCTAAAAGCACAATGCAGGGACTGATCTGTAAATAATATCTTTTTTTATCACTCAAACTTTGCACTATTTAACATGGAGGAAAGAAAAAAAAAATGGCTCTAAGCTCTCTGGAGAAAAGTCTGAGCTCTCTGGAAGATGCGTCTGCGAAGAACATAAGTTATAGGCAGATTTGGGGAAAAAAAAAAGGGGGTGGACCGAAATCACAATTCGGTCCCCACATAAAAATCCCTGGACCGAATTGTGATCTCGGTCCCAGGGCACCACACGGAGTTTACACGGTCAATTCGGAACAAATGTGAAATTGGGGGTGGACCGAATAGCCTATTCGGTCCTAGGGAAAAAAAATTTTGGGGACCGAATAGGCTGTTCGGTTCTTATGGTTTTTCGAATCAGCAGGCAATCATGTTGGTTCCCTAATTTTAATTTTTTTAATTATGGTTTTTAAAAAAAATTCTTTTATATCAAGGAAGAAAAAAAGACGTATGAACTCCTTCCAGAAAAAAAAAAAATACTAATAAAGTTAGCATCAATTTCGTTCTGTGTGCTGTTGCACATCACAATCATATAAACAGTTTAAAATGAACCAACAAGTCAAAAGAAAGTTTTATCCGACACTACTAGCCACTAATATAATAACATCTTTCGTAGAAATCTTATCTTTGAGACTTAAATAGCAAAAAAGAAAAATATTAAGTCTCATATACCAAATAAAATTGTTATCTATTTGTTTTTTACATGAATGAAATAGTTGTGGTATATTGTTTATATTTTTATGGGCATTATAATTTTGAAAAAAAATTAATACTCAAAATTATGCACATTAGTTGAAGCATTATATATCATAATTAAAATAATAATATAAATTTAAATATGAATTTAATTCTGTGTAAATAAACAGGTTGATTCAAGACAGATTTTTGAAGTCCAACTCAGCCAAGGATTGAATTCATTTATGCGTCATAAGCTTAGTTTTGGTTTTATTTTATTTTTTGAAAAAAAGAAAGAAAGTGACAGTATTTTAATTTCCTACTCTCGAAGGAACATATATTAATCATTAATATTTGAAGGACGTATTTTTTAATAACTTTTTTTTTAATTTATCCTTCAACTGAAAATGGGTATGGGACGGAATTATTTATTTGTCCTTCCTATATTTTTAAATTCAGCTGTTAATCTTTTAGAAAATTAAATCGGAATTTTTCTTTTAATACAAGTTATTCGGTATTAGCATTCGTGTTTTTTATTTATGTTTTGTATTTATTTAATTTAAGGATAGTAAAATAGAAGCATAATTTTTTTAGGCATTTAAATATTTTTTTTTTGTTGCATATGTACACTAATCGAAAATTCTTTGTTGTACTTGTACAGCGTAAAATATTGTGATATTCAGAAGAAGAAAAATAAAAGAACTAGACAAATATACCTCTGCCCAAATGATTTTACAAAACTATGCTTAATTTTCAATGACATGGGTTACAATTGTATTATGTCATCATGACATCACCCTTTGTAGTGCCTGGTAAATGTATTACATGTAAATTAATGAAAAATATTGGGGTCAACTATAATTGTGTTAAATTTTTAATCAACCGGAATAATCGGATCCGAAATTTTTATTTTTACCATTTTTCCAAAAAAAATTAAACCAAAACACTCATGTTTTCGGTTTTTTTCTACTTCTATCGAGGCCGCTCCGGTGTTCTGCGGCCCCATACAATGGAGTCCGCACAATGCCGATGCAGCTCCTGGGGCCGCTCAATGCCGTTGCGGCCCTCTGGCTATATAAAGGGGTCGCTGGTTCCAATTTTGATATCCATTCAAATAAGCTTTCAATCTCTTCGAGTTCGGGTATTTCTTCTTCTTTTCTAGTTTTAATTTTTAGTTTAGGGTAGTAATTAGATTTAAGGTTTAGGTTTAGGGTTTAGAATTAAATATTAATTTAGAACCAAAATTTAAATAGAATAGTACCAAAATTTAATTAGAATAAGACCAAAATTAATTGTTTGAGCACCAAAATTAAACTAGACCAATACTAAAATGTAATTAGGTTTATTTTATCAAAATTAATTGTTTGAGTACTAAAATTAAATTAGACCAATACCAAAATGTAATTAGGGTAATTTTATCAATATCCTCATATTTTATGCACTAAAATTAAATTAGACCAATACCAAAATGTGATTAGGTTTATTTAACCAAAATTAATTATTTGAGCACCAAAATTAAATTAGACAAATTCCAAAATCCTCATATTTGACCAAAATTGGTACCAACACTAATATCAAAAAATTATCAAATACAACATGGCATCTAGTAGAGATATACTATCTTCCAGTAGGGATGTACCATATTCCAGTAGAGGTACACAGCATGGCCCTATAAACAATTAATTTTGGTATTAGCCAGGACTGGACGACCAACGATCAGATGTGCGTACGACCAATGCTGTAGCAATATGCATGGTCCAATAAAGATCTTGTTCTTCTTCAGACAGCATTGTTAAGACCCTTGTACAATGTTAGTGTTAACAACAAATTTATTACTTATACTGAAATATAGAACACTAAAAAATTAAAAAATTATAAGAATAATTTTTTACCCATATAAGCATGCCAGCGTGGTACCACCCCAATTGTACCTATCCGCATTGGGAAAATTGCGCAAAAACTCAAGGTAACACAGCCGCACCTAATCTCCGTGTGAATCCGGGAACAGCCGACAATAATATATGCGCGCAGGGAGTAAATTTGATATTATAATTTTATTCTTATAATTTTTGAAATTTTTTAGTGTTCTATATTTCAGTATAAGTAATAAATTTGTTGTTAACACTAACATTGTACAAGGGTCTTAACAATGCTGTCTGAAGAAGAACAAGATCTTTATTGGACCATGCATATTGCTACAGCATTGGTCGTACGCACATCTGATCGTTAGTCGTCCAGTCCTGGCTAATACCAAAATTAATTGTTTATAGGGCCATGCTGTGTATCTCTACTGGAATATGGTACATCCCTACTAGAATACAGTATATCTCTACTGGATAACATGATGTATTTGATAATTTTTTGCTATTAGTGTTGGTACCAATTTTGGTCCAATATGAGGATTTTGGTAAAATAACCCTACTTACATTTCGGAATTGGTCTAATTTAATTTTGGCGCTCAAACAATTAATTTTTGTAAAATAAATCTAATTACATTTTGGTATTGATCTAGTTTAATTTTGGTACTCAAACAATTAATTTGGATCTTATTCTAATTAAATTTTGGTACTATTCTATTTAAATTTTGGTTCTAAATTAATATTTAATTCTAAATCCTAAATCCTAAACCTAAACCCTAAACCTAATTACTATCCTAAATTAAAAATTAAAACTAGAAAAGAAGAAGAAAATTTATCCGAGTTCGAAGAGATTGAAAGCTTCTTTGAATGGATATCAAAATTGGAGCCAGCGGCCCCTTTATATTGCTAGGGGGCCACAACGGCATTGTGCGGACCTCATGTATGGGACCGCAGAACACCGGAGCGGCTTGGGTAGAAGTCGAAAACAGGGGTGTTTTTTTTCTTTTTTTTTTGAGAAAATGGTAAAAATAAAAAATTTCGGTAATCGGATAGACATGTCAGAAATAAAAAAAATTAGATAGTAGTTTCGAGGAAGGTGTCTCTTTCAATCTTTTGTCGGAGAAGCATAAAATATGGGCTTAATTGAAACATGCATCAATTCAATACGTTAGGTAAGGAAACAACATTACCTAGAGTGGTTTTAAAAATTCAAAAGAACAAAAATAAAAAAAATAAAAATAGTAAAGCAAAAGGCTTGCTAGGTGCCACGCGTCCCAAAAGAGGTGCATAATTTATGGGAGAAAAACATGTTTTTAAGCCGCTCATGATGCTCAGATTGAAAGCTGGTGGGTTACTGATTAAGCTTAATTGGATAATTTTCTTCTGTGACACAATCCATGTGTGTGACTATGAAATTATTTTGATTGTTATTATTATCATCATATTTTTTTTTTATATTAATAATGTATTTATCTTTAATATCTGAAAAACAGAAATACCAACTAAAATCATAATATAACGCTATGTCTACTCGCAAAATTAGTGAAAGAAATAAAAATGCGTGAATGTTAATTACGACATAAATAGATATCTGTGTCTGACACAGTTGTTTAAGACAAATGTCTTTTGTATGAAAATCATAAATTTTTAATTTAACATCATCTTTAATTTATATATAGAAAAAGCCCTTGACGACGTAAACAATATTATAACATATTCAACATAATTCTTTACAAAATGTAACAATTCTCTTAAACAAAATATGTAAAAATGTCAAAAATTATCGAATTGTGCTTAATGTGCTTAGCGGTTGGCGCTGATGCAGTTTTAAAAACAGTAGAAACAAACAGGATCAGCTACAAGAGGACTGCCACAGAAGAATCTAATTAGTTAGCCCATAATTTTATCTATAGATGCATTCCTTCCTTCCTCCAAGAGACAATGTTAGGAGAAAGCCCTTTCGTTGAGGCTTCCAAAAGCATAGTTTGTTAGTTTAAATCAAATGAAGCAAATGATTATATGGTACCAACAACTTGAATAAATTGTTGATCATATATATGCTTGATTGAGGTGATTAGCTTTGCTAAATCAGAATATGTTAATTAATTTACTAGCTGTCTCCTAACAATATCACATGCATAATTTGTGTTTAGAGTTTTGTTGTTGACCAAATGAGATAGGTTCTAAAGCTTAATCATAGGAGCAAACCGTGTAAGGAATTAATTAGCAAAAAAAGGTGGTTACGAGGTTGAACATTTTTTTACTTTTATTGAATTTTGGTCAAAAACTAAAAAAAAAAAAAAAAAAAACTAGTTTAAACAAACACAAACACAAGGTAGAAACTTAATTACTCCACTATTATTCAACGAGAAGACTAAACTCTAGCGTTTGAATATATCCTGAGTTCAGACTTCAGAGGGCTAAACACTCAACTCAAGTCCTCTGAACTCGATTATTCTCGGTGCCAGTGCCAATTAAAATGCTCTCAGCCTCCGACAATAAATCATTTAAAAAATTATCACGACCTAAGGTAATTCGTTCGGTCTTCCACGTGGCAAACCGCCAACAAACAGTTCATCCCGCACGAGTGACGAGTGACGAGTGTTCGCCATATCGCGCCTTCATTCTCCCGCTATAAAAACAGAGACTTTCCTCCTGCTCTTCACCCAAAGAGAAAGACACGAGAAACCACAATCTGCCCAGACACAAAAAAATGGCATCAAACGCAGCATACTACGACACAGCCATGGATTCTCCTAAGCTTTGTCAAGATATCTTCTCCATTTTAGAGTCGCAATTCCTCTCCGGTGCCTTAAAACCCTCATTTCCGGCAGTCCACACAGCCGGGAAGGTCTGGATCCTCTCCATCGACGACAGTGCCGGGGACCTCGCCGCCGCCTCCCTCATCCACCTCGAATCTGCCCTCCGCCGCCTTTCTGGCGACCCCTCCGCCTCCCTCTCCCATTTCTTCGACCTTGCTGTTGGATCCGGGTCCGGTGCTCTCCTTGCCTCCCTTCTATTCGCTAACAATCTCTCTGCTAAGAAGGCTTCTCTGCTTCTGTCTGAAATCCAATTAGAGAAATCCAAAACCCGAACCCGTTTTGGGAGGTTGTTTAAAAAGGAAAGCAAACTATTCAACAAAGTATTTGGAGAGGCAACTCTTAAGGATGCATCTAAGCCTCTGCTTATAACATGTTATGATTTGAATACCGGTGCTCCGTTTGTTTTCTCCCGGGCGGATGCTGTTGAGGCAGACGGGTTTGATTTTAAGATCCGAGATGTGTGTGAGGCTGCCACATGTAAAAGGAAGGCGAAGAAAGAGGTGAGGTCTGTGGATGGAGAGACGAGAGTACGGGTTCTGGATGCGGGTGCAAGCTCAAACCCAACTGCAGTGGGGATCACTCATGTGATGCACAACAAGCAGGAGTTCCCCTTTGTTAACGGGTTGGAGGATGTATTAGTTTTGTCAATTGGTGGCAATGGAGCCTGTGTTAGGGATGCTGTCAGTGTTGCCAGAGCTTGTCAGGCAGATATGGTAAGTGAAAATATCTAATTGCTGATGAATTTAACTATTTGACATTAATCGATCGGGTGCCCGTGCATCATAAAATAAGAGAAAATAAATTAATCATTAATTGTTATGGATTTTGAGGGTATTTGTGGAATTTTGAGGTTTTGACTTATTTTGATTGACAATATAATGTAGGTGGATCAGGCAGTTGCAATGGCATTTGGAGAGAGGAGGAAGAGCAATTACATCAGAATACAGGTACTTTATTTTAATTCAATTGAAAATATGCTGCTTTTTCACAAATTAAAGAACTAAACATTTCTGACAATATATATTTTCAACAGGGAAATGGAATTAATGTTGGATCACCAGCAGAGGACATATTATCCGAAGCAAGCGTGGAGTCGGTGTTGTTTCAAGGAAAGAAGATGATGAAAGAAACGTACGCAGAGCGACTCGAATGGGCAGCCGGGCGGCTGCTCAAAGAGCAACAAAGAAGACAGCAGAGCAAGATACCCACTGTTTTCATAAAACAAGCGGTAACGCCCCCCCGGACGTCCACGTCGACGTCGTCATCATCAGCAATGACATTGACCACGCTGACGGGGTCTTCCGAATCTCCAAGATTTTAATGTAAAAAACGCCCTGTACATCTTTTGATATATTCATTCTTTGGTTTTTTATTTTATTTCTGGGACTAATTTTCTTAGCCCTTCTCGTCCCGTGGAGAGACGGAGGGAGAGAAGAGCAGTAGTAGAGAAATTAGTTAGATATCAATCATCATGCATGTGAAGAAGTTCCTTTGAAACCGTCATGGATGAAAATTGAGGATTTTACTTTTTTAAAGAACTAAGCTGCCGGTTTAATTGAAGCAAATGAATATAGTCATATAGATCTGTTCGATTTCATGTCCTCCAGTTATGATAACGTGATAAAAATTCACCTTGACAGCATCTGCCAGGTTTGTCAAAAAGATAACGTGATAGAAATTATCTTCTCATCTATTATCCTTCAATTTTATGGAGCGGGATATTCGATGGCCATTGTATCAAATTCAGTCTGCTGTTCCTGTTCGTTCAGCGTTGAGATTCGTACAAAAAATTAAAATGTCAACCATTCCGTGAATGGTAGAAAGTTTTTTCAAGAAACACTAAAAAGGATTAATAATTTAAGATCGATTCAATTTAAACTAACAACAATATATGTAAATTTATTACTTGAGCATTGAATACGAAAATGGAACGATAAACTTTTCTATGGGCATCATCAGGCCCTCTGATCCAACTTCTTGGCCCATATCTAGTCTGGCCCAAATGTAAATGCAGGAGCCATGGTGTACTGATGACCTGATGTGGTTCGGATGGCAGTATGGCTGTATGGCACGCATCAATACAATTAGGTTTTTTATAAGGGTTATTTGAACAACTGAGAGGCTCATATATCAAACTTTAGATCTGATACATATTATTGCCTCCTCTGACAAAGAGAAACCATTTCTCAGTTTTGCTTGTGGTTTTTTATACAAGGGTTGTTCTTCTTTTCTCTTTGGAAGTTTATAATAAATAAAAGGTTCAGGAAATTTCGTCCATCTTGTCCAGCCTGAAATTAATTGGTATATACTAAAATGAAAAATGTGGACGCCTTCACACCTATGTATATTAACACGAATTGATATCCTCTGCATTAACTCAAAAGAGAATCTTTTGAGTTAATGAATCTTGACTGTCCAATTTGTTTCAAATTCGTGCGAACTAGATCTGCACTAATATTAAATGACCCCTATATTATAGACACGAGCTGGATTGGCTCCGTTTAAAATCAAACGGTTGAAATTCATTAACTCAAAAGATTCTCTTTTGAGTTAATGCAAAGGATACGGATCCAATTAACACGGCAATATTGAAAGTAAGGATGGCGACTAGAATGGCGATTAGGATGGCGATCATGAAGAAACGAAAGGAGGACGTTTCACGCTTAGCACGAATCTTCACCAAGACTTCTTCGACAACTTATGCAACGGTGACAGCCTTCCCACCCTCTCTTGTTCATCCCCAAAACCCTAGACGCAGCCAACTTTTCACTCATTCAAATCCAACGAGCGAAGCAACAGATTGGGTGTTTGCTTTCAATCCTAATAACAAAAACAAGATATCAGAGTTCACTGGGGATTTTATTAGGCCTAATAATGGCATGCAAGCTGGTGCTTCTTCAATACTTCCACCGAATAGCCAAAATTTATTAGATGAAGATGGCTGGACTTTTGTTACAAGAAGGCGAAGAGTCCCCAAGTCAAATCCAATCAAGAAATCTCTGCTAAAACTCAAAGGTCACCACGCGGATCTATTCACACTTGGCAAATGTTTCAGATGCTTGCAAAAGGGGCATAAGAGCATGTATTGCAGAAATCAAAGGCGCTGCTTTAATTGCCAGGGAACGAACCATCTCTTCAAAAATTGTGAGTTACATTCTTCAAGTAATTCAATCAATTCAGCAATCAAGAAGGGTAGTAAGTTCATGCATCCCAGTAATGAGGAAAACAAACAGACCAAGGAAGAAGAATTTAGACAGTCTTGGAGGATTATAAAAGAAAGGCAAGAGGGGATGCATAGCTACCAACACCGAATTCAATACAGATTGGGGAAATGGCAACTCCTTCAAATTGGCAGAATATGCAGATGCAGCGAATGTTCAAGGCCGGGTTAATGAAATTTGAGTTTACATACCACCAAGGGAAGAGATGGCCGAAGAAAACCAATTCTTGTCCGCTCTGCGATAGTCTTTGCTGGTCCGCATTACAATGACCATCACTTAGGGCAGCGTTTGGCAAGTGCATTGGGGAGGTATTTCGCAATTCCACATCACAATTTTAGAGTTTCTGAGATTGATCCCTCCATTGGTGATTTTGTTGCTACATTTCCAAATCCAATCATGAGGGATGAAGCTGTTAGGGTGGGGGTATTTACTCTTGATCGAGATGCTAAAGTTCAGTTGGTTGAATGGACTGAAGAATTGGCCATGGTTCATGAACCGACCACTCATCGAGCAAGGATCAGGCTTCATGGTGTCCCTCTACAATACTGGAACAAAGAAGATCTATCTGATCTTGTCTCCGGTTTTGGATATCTGGTACGAGTTGCGCCTTTCTTTGAGAATGGAAATTATGAAGTTCTACGAGTTTTGGTGAATTGTCATGACCCGGCAAACATCCCCAAAAACATCTTATTCACTGATGATCCAAATTCAATTATCGTTCAAGTGGAATTAGAAGGATACATACTCAGGGCCGGCAACATTCCACCACCTCCTCCACCACCTCCCAACAGGGGAAACCCACCACCTCCACCACCACCACCACCAAATCAGTCATCTGGGTCTCGTGGTCGTAATAATTATGACCGTCGTGTTACTCGTATCATCCGTCGTCAGCCACCATACAACAGTCAGAGGTTCGGCCATGGAGGTCAGGCTAGAGCTTCTTCATCAAATCATCCAAACAGGAGAGGTCCAGTTCAATCTAATGGAGGAAAAAAAGGTAATGGAGGGTCAAGTACCAATGGAGACTGGAGAGAACAGTGGAGTCAAAGGTAAATTAATGAATGCGCAAGTTACAATACAGTCTCTTTTAATTCTGTTAATGGGAAGTGTGATTCTAAATGCACTGTTCTATAACAACGAGACTTTTGTTCAAAATAACAAAAATACTGCTAATATTGATGCTGGAATTTCTGGGGAAACTACCGATAGTCTCTTGGTCTGCGGTGCGCATGTACAACTGACAAAGTCGCATTAATGAAGAGGTGCCTAACCGTCTTCAAATTCAATTGAGGTCTGAATCAGAACTAGGCCATATCTCTTCATCTGGTCCAGCAATTGCGGAGGTCTTGGACAGCCCAGTTATCGGCCCAATAATTGAAGAGGTTTTTGATGCCTCAACAACAACACTTCAAACCGGGAGCTCACCAACCATGTTACTCGAGAACACATCAATTATTGAAGAGGATCCGTTAACAACTAATCAGGCTGACAACATAGTAGTTCATGTTGGGTTTTGAGGCTACCCAAAGCCATTAGGCTTAAGCTGCGGAAAGACCGTAAAATAAATTTTTTTACTTCTAACTTAAGCCAAAAGGATTGAAGTGGTATGTCGGATAATCTACCGAGAGTTACATACCTGTTCAATCATTTTCTTAGATTAAAAACCGTAAGTAAAACTTTACTCATTCAGATCATAGATTAAGTAGTATGTCGGATAATAACCGAGAGTTACATACCAGATTAATCATGTATAGACCCAAAGTAGTAAAACCGTATTTACTTGTATTTTAATCAGTTTATAGATCTACTCCTTTGATTGATTTCTAAAAGATTAAATCTATTTAACAATTAAATAGATTAATATAACATTTCTTTACCTTGCTTCCAAATTCAAATTGGAATGCAGTCTGACCCGACTGTCTGACCCGGCTGTCTGACCCGGTTAAGCAAGCACCAAAATTATAGTGCCTCTATCGGTTATCCACCAGGACTGATCGAGAGAGCGGTTTATTTCTTTTACCAAAAATACCGTAAACCGCGGAATCTGACAAAACACTATTCATGAGAAAAAACAAATAATAATTACGACTCTCGTAAAATATTATTTCTAAAACCCGTAAACTCTGATTAGAACGAATCTGAGAAAAGAGAGAATTATCGTTCGATCAGATCGAATCGGTAAGCAAGAAATTGAATGAAATCTCTTATGACTTTGATCATGTATTTATATACATTTTTCCACCGCCATATCAAAATGGTAATATATATCATTTCAAAATTTAAGTCGGCAAATTTCAACGGCCAAATTTAATCGGCAAAATTTTAGCAAAATGAAATTACTATTTTGCCCTTGGCCCATTAAGGCTTGATTAATTTTGGGCTTTGATTTGGGCTTTTGATTTGGGCCTTTAATCTTTAATTAGTGATTTATTCTTAATGGGTTTTAAGCCCAAAATATAAATCCAATAATTAAATATTCTAAGTCCAAATCAAATACATATTTTCTCGATCGTTCGTTCGGTGACTTTTATACAACGTGTCGCACACGTTTATAAATTAACCGTTATTTTTGCTTGCCATCTAAATGACATTTATAATTTAATTATATCAAGTATAATTAATTATATCCATCTTATTATTAATAATAATCAAATCATAATTAATCAATAAGATTCTCCGATTAGCTCCTATATGGTGTGACCCAATAGGATCTGTGTTATGTTGGCAAATAGAGTTAAAACTATTTTAATCTCTATATATCATAGGTGGCATCTGTCAAGATACATTATGACACCAATTACACAGATGATGTTGTACCGTACAATATCACAATCCAGTAAACAATTTACTTCGTGTTAATTCTTTTGTCTCATAGCTATCAGATTAGTTTCAAGGTAGGTGTGTGTCATCCTTGAAAACTTAATCTTTTCTTGATCCTGAATAGATTATCAAATATGTTTACTATTGTAATCACACTGGATCCAGATAATCATATTCTATCAAGGGCCCAGTGATGCTATAGCTCGTATTGAGATACGAGGGACAATAGTACTTTTGATAAACCATCTTTTCCTCCGCATAAGCTATGTATACCGAAGAACTACCCTTATAGCTACTTTTTACGGATAGCGTTAGATAGCAATCACACATATACATCTCTTATGTAGGAAAAATGAATATCTCATACTTTAGAACTTAACACTAAAATGAAAACATTAATGACACAAACACAATTCTATTTAATGTTTCATTTGGGGTCTGTCAAATATCATGTTCTCTAACATGTATCTGTGTGATTAAAATGATAACTCTTTGTCTATGGTTTGTAAAACTTAACCATCATTTAATCCACACACTAACCTTATCGCGGTAACTAGTGTTCCTGCTAATTACCTTGGTTAGAGACTTTTAAGAGTATTATCATCTATATTATGAAGTTTCACAATTCCAGTCATGAACTCGAAATGATTCATAAATTCAATAATACTCAAGGTAACAAAATGATTAAACATTCAATTCATGAACAAAGCTTTATATAACAAATTTATCGTATTATTGACTTCTAGATTATTACAAACTAACAGTTCAGCAGGTCGAAAACCAAGCAGCACAGCAAGCAGTCATCTCGGCAGCCCAGCAGGCCGAGAACTTAGTGACAGATCAGCCAGCAAATGCAGCAGGCCGAGATCTCAGTAATTGACAAACCGGCAAATGCTGCAACTCAGCGGGTCGATAACCCGGCATCCCAGCAGGTCTTAAACATTGAGGAAGAGTGGCTTTCTTACCTTAACAGTCCAGGAGACCAAGCTGACAACAGTGAAGAAGTTAGAAGCTTCGAAATCTTTTATACAGAACCAATGGAACAGCAGCGGCAAGAGCTAATTAAAGAAGGGGAGAGCACATTTTCAAGTCAAGATCAAACCACATTGGATGAGGTTGAAGGCCGGTACATGCAACTGCCTACAATTGATTATGTTCCCAACAACATGCAAATCTTGGAGGAAAACTTAAGGCAAGGATCGCCAGCTTTTGAAGAGGGGCAGGCTAGCTGCAGTCAGCCAAGGAGGTCCGCAAGGCTATTATCGAAGAACAAAGGTGTGTATGTCTCTTCTATGGAGAAGGCACGAATTACTCAAGGGTATGCTCATGAAGATTCTACTCAAAAGCAAAGCAAAAAAAGGAAGATAAAATCAAGCAACCTGAAGAATGAAGAATACATGAAAACTTTCAATCCTTTGAGCATAGAGCATGCTGAGGCAGTGGTATTTACAGTAGGGGTAGAAATTTCTAAGGAATTGCAAAAGGCGATTGAAGCGGCTTTAAAGAAGGATGGTCACCAGGGTACTTAAAATCAGATTAGAAGTACCCGATCAGTGGAGTTTGGAGTTTTTATAAGTCTTAAAATGTTTAGTTTAAATTTTACTTATGTTAAGTTGGGGAGGATCCGACTTTGTTTAGGGGGTTTACAATTTCTGTTATTTCAAGGAAATCTGTATGGCGCTAGCACCAAAGCCAGAGAGAGTATTAATGAGAAGTTTCTATTTTGTGGTTGTTATCTCAAGTTCTCATGAATTATACACAAAAATACAATTTTCTCAGTTGGAATGTTCGGGGTCTTAATATGCGTAACAAGAGATTGGCGGTGAGACAAACAATAATATTAGAGAATCCCGATACGGTGGTTGTGCAAGAAACAAAGTTGCAACACATCTTAGAACAGATTGTTAGAGAAATTTGTGGGTACAGACTTGATGGATATCGAGTCTTACACTCAATTGGCACAAGGGGAGGTATTATTCTAGCGGTTCAATCAAGGAAATTCTCAATTTTGCAAACAACAATTGGGCAGCACTCTATATCTGTTTTACTGCAAAGGAATGGAGTTGCAGCAAAGTTTTGGATGACTGGAGTGTATGGACCATCAACAGGTGGTAACCGGAGACATTTTTTTCAAGAATTAACTGCAGAAAAACCATCTGACAATGTCCCACAGATATTATGCGGATACTTTAACTTTACACTTGAAGAACAAGACAGAAATCATCCGAGCAGCCATAATTGGAGGTTACCTTTACAGTTCTCAAATTTCATTTCTTCACTTGGTTTACTAAATACAACACTACATGGTCGACAGTTTACATGGTCAAATGGGCAGGAGTAGTGTATTGATTTTACCCGCTCGGGTCAGACCTGGCCCGGTCCGCCCGGGACCCGTGCCCGCCCTGCCCGTGCCCGTGTACGGGTTCGACACGAGTTCACGGGTAACCCGGGTACGGGTTGAAAAGGGCCGGGCACGATTTTTTTCAATTTAACCCGTGATACCCGTACCCGTTTCAAACCTGTACCCGCCCGTACCATCCCGTTGACTTGGGTTACCCGTACCCGTACCCGGACCGTGATACCCCCTCAAATTCAAATTCAAATTTTGCTCCCAAAACAGAAAAAAAAACCAGAAAAAAAACCAGAAAAAGAAAAAAAAATAGCAAAAAAAAACGTCCGGATCGGACCGGACTCATGCTACCCGGACCCGTGATCCGTGTTGCCCGTGACCCATGTCGCCCGTGACCCGTGTTGCCCGAGGGGTTTGAGAGGGGCCGGGTAGGGTTTTTGAAAAAAATACCCGTGCTAACCCGTCCCGTGTCGCCCCTGATCCGCGTTGCCCGTGACCCGTGTTGCCCGTTGCCCGCCCCAGGTTTTACCCGTCCCGATCTGCCCTTACCTGTTTGCAAAACACTAGGCAGGAGCAAGCAATCATGGCGAGGTTAGATCGCTTTCTAGTCTCAACGGAATGGAATAACATGTATCCAAATTCATCTCAAAAGGCTCTGCCAAATACTTCTTCAGACGACTGTCCTATTCTCTACACGGCAAAGACGGATTTCATAAAGACTAATTTTTTCAGATTTAAAAATCTTTGGTTAAGGTTCGATGAATTAGAAGGATTGGTTAGGCAATCCTGGCAATCCGAAGGAATTGCTACATAACCGGAGCAATTAAGGAGGAAGATAAAAAAATTACAGCAAGGCATTAAAGAATGGGCAAATGAAAGAACAGGGACAATAAAGGAGCAAATAAAAAATTTGTAGGAATTTTTTGGGATAGATGGATGGTGTTAAAGAGACCAGATCAGTGACAAACTTGGAAAAGTTAATAACAGTGGTAATCAAGAAAAGGTATGTGGAGTTGGCGGTTTATGAGGAGGATTTATGGAGGCAGAGAGCAAAAACTAAGTGGGAATTAAATGGGGACAAGGGAACGAATATTTCCATTCTTTTGCATGAAATGCTAAGATAATTAATATAGTGTCTCAGATTGAGTACAATGGAGACCAGTATACTGATCAAAGGGCAAAAGCACAAGCCTTCTTTCAACATTACATCAAATTGATGGGAGCCAATTCAACCTCAACACCAGATATCTGCTGGTCAAATTTGTACCCGAATCAACATGATTTACAACACCTAGTACAAGAAATATCAATCCAGGAAATTAAGGATGTCATTCAACAATGGCCGCCAAATAAAAGCCCGGGTCCAGATGGATTTACGGGAGAATTTTTCAAAAGATTCTGTGACATCCTCATAGAAGATATACATCAAGTGTTCAAAAAAAGTGATTCATGAAGGTATTTCTCTCAAGCCTCTCAACACTTCTTATATAATACTCATACCAAAAAAAGAACATGCGGTGAGACCGAAGGATTATCGACCAATCAGCTTGATACATGCGATTCAGAAGATGTTTTCAAAGATACTTGCAAATAGAGTGCAGCAACATGTATATAAAATTGTGGATATAGCCCAAACCGGTTTCGTGAAGGGTCGTCAAATAACGGAGGGGTTTATATATGCACAACAGCTTCTTCATCACTGCAAGGGTCAAAATATACCACTAGCAATTTTTAAGGCGGATATTCAAAAGGCGTTTGACACGATAAGCTGGAATTTTATAGACCAAGTAATGCAAAGCCTCGGTTTTCCTTTGAGATGGTTAGCAATTGTCAAGAAAGCGGTCTTTCAAGGCACATCACAAGTAATCATTAATGGATTACTTGGAAAGAAGATCAATCTTAGAAGAGGGGTGAGACAAGGAGATCCGTTATCGCCATTTTTGTTCATTATATCGATGGATTTTATATCAAGGTGGTTTACAAAATTGGTAAATAATGGGGTGATAATACTACCATATCATATAATGAAGCCTTCTCTGCTATATGCTGATGATGCATTGTTCTTTGTAAAACCAAAGATTCAACAGCTGCAGATACTTGTAATTGCTTTTGAGGCCTTCAAAAATATCTCGGGTCTTCAAGTAAACTTACAGAAATCGGAATTGCTTCTTACGCATAACGCAGATACAGAAGGTCCACTCTTGGCACAAATGATGGGATGCAAACTAGGCAGTTTTCCATTTTCATATTTAGGTCTCCCTTTATCCTACAAATCATTGAATAAGCAAGCTTTTCTACCCTTGATAAACAGATTTCAGAAAAGATTAGCGGGGTGGTCAGCAAAGCAATTGTCAATTGCCAGAAGATTGGTACTACTTAACAGTGTGCTTTCGTCTCTGCCAATATATTACATGACGGTTTTTGCATTACCAAAATGAGCTTTAAAAGAAATTGATAGAATAAGAAGGCACTTTCTGTGGCATGGTGTAAGTCCGACTACCAAAAAAACGAGCTTGGCGAATTGGGAAATGGTTTGCAAACCGAAGAAGAGGGGCGGTTGGGTGTAATGGACCTAGGCATCTTTAATCAGGCGTTGTTAATGAAATGGTTATGGCAATGGATCGAGCCCAAGCAAAGATTATGGAAGACAATCTTCAGGATTATGAATGTATGGCAAGGGTCTTACCCGAACTCATACTTCTTTAACAAGACATTAAAGAATGTAAATCCCATATTCACGAATTCAATGATACGAATACCTGGAGATGGCTGCAGTATAAGTTTTTGGATGGAGAACTGGAGTTTTGGAATATTAGGTCAACAATATCCAAACCTATATACATTTGCAAGGGATAAGGAAGTAACATTGCAAGCAGTTTTAAATTCAGATTGTTTTAAGAACTGCTTCATGATAATCTTTCAGAGGAAGCGATAAGTGAAATGATAAACTTAGAGGCTACAGTTATTGCATCAGCAGGACAATTGTCCCAAACGGAAGATGAAATAAAATGGAGATGGACGACAACAGAAATCTTTTCGGTTAAATCGGCATATCAAGCAATAATGAACAGACCGAGTATAAAAGTCATGGTACACAGAATATGGAAACTGAGGGCGCCTCCAAGATTCAAGGTTTTTGCATGGTTGTTGACCTTTAACAAAATATTGACGATCGACAACTTAAATAGAAGGGGATGGAGCCTAGTTAACAGATGTATCATGTGTAACACAGTCAGAATCGGTTCTGCACCTATTCAACGAATGCGTGCAAGCACAGCTTTTGCATAGGATGGTAGAATTAAAAATGAATGTCAAAGTACCAGGAGGAGTATCATATGGGAGTGAAAATACTGTGCAAAGCTTACAGGAGTTAAAGTTTAGTAAGAAAGAAAGGTCCATTTTGCTAATTACACAATTTATTATATGGAGAGAGCGTTGCAACAGAATTTTTCGAGAAGAAAATTGCAATCTGCTACAATTCGTCGAGCAAGTGGAAGCGCAATGGAGATACAGTTCATTGGCAGGAGTATAAGAAGATTGGATTAGACTTAATACTTATTTTGCACTTTTAGTTCAAATTTTCTATCTTCAGTTTTTTTTATATTTTATAGAAAACTGTTTTTTTCCTTTTCTTTTGGTTTATGCTCAAATGTTTTGAGCATAATTGTTTTTTAATTTTAGTTACATATCTTTTGTAACTTCAAAATGATTAATGAATCAAGGGCTAGACCCTTTTTTCTTTGTCAAAAAAAAAATTAACACGGCAAACGAGTTCAATGTCCAATAATTTCAACAGATACTTCAGCTGCTCAATTTTTATATTAAATATTTTATTAATGAGTAGGATTAAAATGCACTATTAGTTTTGTACTCCAATCATGCTCCATATTCTTCTCCCAGTGGGCAGTGGATCAGTGGATAACTTGATAAAACAAATTATGAATGGGAAAATATGGTGTCCCTGTCTGTCCTAATAGACATTGACCTCACCTAATAGAGGCTTTAAGCAAAGACTCGATGCCTCATGAGTCATGCCAGCCACAATAACAGCGACAATCAGCCCACTCATGTCCGACTCGACTGTTCCTTTTGGAGCCAAGCCAGTACGGGGGCCTGCCTTTTAACAATTCAATCCTTGATCAAGCAAGTGCTCACCCACACCCAGTCACCCACACACAATGTCAGGAACAGAGGAGGCGACACAGCAGGCGCCGACGAGAGAGTGGTCGGAGTTGCCAGATCTCCCACTGGCTTCCATCACACGGCTCCTCCTCCCAACGCTCCGCGACCTCTTCTCCTTCGCCTCCGTCTGCCGCTCCTGGCGCTCTCTCCTCCGATCTCTCTCCCCCTCCCTCCTCCCTTCCCTCCCTCCTCTCCTTCTCAACCCCTCCTTTCGCCTCCTCACCCCTTCTATCCCTGCTCTCCCCTTCTCCCCTTCCCCTCTCCTCCTCCCCTCTTCCTCCTACTCCTACCGCTGCCTCTCCTTCTCCCACGGCCACCTCCTCCTCCTCCCTTCCTCCCCTCCTCTACACCCATTACTTGATAACGTTATCACTGGCTCCCGCATCATCCTCCCCCCTCTCCCCCCTGACCACCACCGCATCTCTTACTACTATGCAACCCTCACTGCCCCTCCCTCCTCCCCTTCTTCCCTCTTTCTACTCTTCTTCTCCAAATTTGCATTCCTCTCCTGCCACGTGTCATGTCCCGACGCCACCTGGACCCGCCACCGCTTCTCCCCTGACATCTCGTTCATCACCCACGTTGTTCCTTTCAGAAACCGTCTCTTTGGCCTCAACGACCGCGCCAGGCTCTTGGAACTCCATCTCTCCTCTGATCAAACACTTGCTGTGCGCTTCGCCAATGTGCTCAGGCTCCCTCATGCCCCTCATGATATTGACAGGTGGCACTTCGGGCCGCAGCTAGTGTGCACCTCCGACCAGCTATTGCTTGTGCTCTTCCTTTTCAGCAAGGGGACAAACGCCTCATTCCGGTTGTCTTTACGGACATGTGTCGCAAAAATTGAGGTATATAGTCTGGATTGGAGAAGAATGGAATGGGTGAAGGTGAAGAGATTGCAGGATTGTGCAATTTTTATAGATTGTGCTGGGAAGGTGCCTGTCTTGTGTGAGAAACCAGAGAGATGGGGCGGAGAGAGCAATAGTGTGTACGTGACTGGTCCTGGGTATGATAGATGGATAAGGTTTTCATTGGATGAAAAGGCGGTTGAGCGCATGCTTTTGCCCTTCTCCGACACACCTGCCCGATGGCCGTCGCCTATCTGGATCCACCCGAGCCTCTTCTATTGATTTAGTTTTTCTAGCAAAGGTATTTGACCATCTCTCCTTCAGAGGTTCTCTTGATATCTGGATTTTTAATGTTTAGTTTGCCGAATGTTACCAAACTTTTGTTAATTAAACCATTGAAATTGTGCTGATCAATTATTGGAAATTATCTCAGAGGTTCTATATAATGTTCCCTATTGGTAGTTGATTCTGTTCGTAAATGACCGTACCTGGTCAAACTGGTTTAGTATGAGTCATCTACAGTACTACTGTACTAGATAAAGTAAAACAGCACCAGAGCTCAACTGAATACTGACATGAGTCCCCTAGAGGACTTGTATGAGTCTGGTATGTACCAGTCCTATATCCTATGGGTAGGTTGTAACATTTTCTGCATACTATTTGGAGGCAAAAGCCGCAAAAGTTTCACACAATTTCTTGATTTAGTTTCAAATTGTGATTTACAATGTTCATACAAGCACTTACTATACATCTCTCAAGTTTGAACAGGATGAACTTTTAGTACCAGAGTGAAACTCTACGTTGCACAGATCTCAAACTAACTGAATTAGAAGTTCAAATATTATCAAATAGACAAATACCAATTCGCTTTTAGGATTACTACCTAAATCCAAATTTCACGTTCAATTCCTTTCGTAGTGAACTGAGTCACAACAAACTCCTAATGTCAATTTTTTTTTTTTTTAACCAATCCTAATGTCAAAATTGCAAATGAAGTAATACCATATGATCTATTACAGACTTACAGGTAATGGGAACAAAATTGCCAAAGTTAGTTTGTCAATGTACTACTACTGCAGGATGCTGATTGCTGAAGCTTTAAAGAGTTTTTTTTTTTATATATAAAAGTGGACTAAAGCCCACTGATTTCGCTTTAAAGAGTTAATAATGTGGTTTGTAATGAGAAGTCTAGATATGGGTTTCATTGGTAGTATATTTTAAGAAAACTATATAAAACATTAGCTTAAGCAGTGTGAAGGTAATACAAAAACTATACAGTATAGATTGTAGAAGTAGTTGATTCTAGTGCTAAATGAGATAATTAGATAAATAAATATTGGTATGTTTGAAAGAGAGATAAGCGCTGTGGAATAGCATGTTATCCCTTTATTAGGATACTTGCAAACACCTTTTTTATTTTTTGTACAGTTTTTTAAACAAGTTGGTTGCTAGTGTTCTTCACAAAAGAATATTTACAATTAACAAATGATGTGAAACTGTTTGTATGGGGCTATTGCAGCTATTATTTCCTTTCTCTTCCAATGTTTATAGCTGGGCTATGTGAGAAAGTTGAAACTGAGAAGGCCCTCGTTTTTGTGTAGGTTTGATTTGTAAATGGCACGAGGCTAATGTTGTGACCTGCAACACCCATTGATGGGCTGTGCAAGAAAGGTGAGACAGAGAAGGCATTGAGTTTTTTTTTATGACATGATTTTGAAAGGGCATGATTCTAACTGAGAAGAGATTAGATTTTGTACACGCCGTGATTTCCTGATGGCATGAGTATAACGTTGTGGTCTACAGCACTAATTTTTTATAGGTGGAATGCGCGAAAAAAAAGAGGGTGAAATTGACGAGGCATTCAATTTTGTTGGTAATTTGATTTCCAAAGGGCATTCAATTTGAATTGGAGGATGGAAATCAAGGGTAGAGACGCTCTTGTATTCTAAAAAATGTTTAATTACTGTAATTGGAGAATTTAAAAAATGTTTACAATATTTTGCATGGGGTGTTCTATATTATCAAAACTTGTAGGTAGGCTTGTAGAATTGGAATGGTGGGGAGTATGGTTAAGTAGGCGCTGTGCAAGAAAGATGAAAACTTGTGAAAGAAACGTACGCAGACCGGTTCGATGCTGCTAAAAGAGCAACAAGAGCAAGATACCCACCGTTTCAATTAAACCAGCGGATTGAATTATTCGGTCCAATGTCCGGTTTGAGTTGTTTGGTTCGCTTTGAGATTCGTATGAAAAGTTAAAACTTAAAAATACTCCGTGAATCTGAACCAGACATACGAATCTCGACACAAATCTAACAATTCATTGCGGATATCAAACCGAGTTTAATCCAATACCCATCTAACTAGGAGTGCAAACGGATTGGATACGGATCGGATAGTGGTAAAACCATATCCGTATCCGCTTTTATTTTTCGGATATGGATACGGATCGGATATCGGATATCCATAAATATATACATAAATATTTTCATAATATATAATAAACTATATGGTATTTATCTACTATTCGGATACGGATAATTAAAATTCAAAATCATATCCGTATCCGTATCCGTATCCGCATGGATATACGGATATCAGATATCCGTATCTAATTTTTGAATACAAATGCGGATGCGGTCGGATAATATCCAACCCGTTTGCACCCCTACATCTAACTCTATGCTCCCCTATTATAAATGGTAGAAAGGATTAACAATTTAACACTGATGCCGTAATGCGTGCCATCCGAAGTTCCGAACCACATCAATACACCATGGCTCCTGCATTTTGGGCCAGACTAGATATGGGCTGGGGAGTAGGATCATTGGGCCTATGATGCCCATAAAAAGGTTTACTATTCGGTTATCGTATTTAATGCTCAAGGAATATATTTACATAAATTGAAGTTGTTAGTTTAAATTGAGTCTGATAATTGGTTAATTTAACGACTGAGAGGCTGATAAATCAAACTTTAGATATGATAGATATTATTGCCCCTCTGACACAGAGATACCATTTCCCAGTTTTGCTAGTGGGTTTTTAAATAAGGAGATTTTTTTCTTGTGAAGTTTATATAAAATTGCTAATTAAGTAATTATCAATCATTCCAACGCAAGTATGCAAATGTAATGTATTCCTGATTTCGTCACTGATTCGTGCACTAATATGACGATGCACATGCATGAATCATGTATAATATAATATAATATATATTGGAAGTTATAATAGACATGGCACTTATTATTGGTGGACGAACCAGGAACTAAATAACTGTGGATAAAAAAAAAGAAAAAAAGAAAGTTCCTCTACTGAGGGGATAAGTTTGGAAGTTGCGATCTTTCAAAGAGTAGACAAGAAATTTTGCCTCCATTGTGCAAATTGCAAAATCCAGACAATTTTGGTGGGTTCTATATATATATGCAAGACACGCAATCAATTAGGCCGGTGACCTTTTTGTCCTCTAATATATAAATTAATGAAAAGTGTCGAAGTATAAACTTGCATAATTCAAGAGTGAGGCTATGTAATTAGAGTGGGAAAAGTGACACGTTGGAGCTGGTTCCGTTACGGAACGGCACAATTATAGTATGGAATAGTACCGCACGTGTTGCTTACTTATTTGCTTATCGTGATCAACTGGTTAAATCTGATTCGTTATTTTATTAAACATGTGTATTAGAGTCACCAAATGATTAGTCAATGTATAGTGTACTTTTCTGTTAGATTGATGGTTGACTCAGTCAAAGGATATGTAATCAGTTTCTTAACAGATTCTGTTAGTTAGTTATTGTGATTGTATCCTTTATGTGAAAGCCTATATAAGGCCCTGTAACCGTGTGATGAAACAATAATGAAAATACAAAACAAGCTTTGAGCTTTATCTCTGTCTCTCTTATCTGTTACAAAGTTTATATGGTATCAGAGCATCTCGATCCATTTTTTCTTCATCTCTGATGTCTACCTCTTCTATCTCCACTCCTTCTCCCACTCAGATCATCTCTGATTCAGTCATCCACATCACAATTCCGGTCTCTACAAAGCTTGATCGACAAAATTTTCTTACCTGGAGATCCCAAATCGAACCGATTATCGATGGATTTGATCTTTCGTCTCATCTCCCAACCCGGCATTTCTTACCTGGCATAAGCAAGACCGTCTCTTGCTTGGATGGTTGCGCTCCACGATCTCTGGCACTGTGCTTGCCCAATATGTGAAGTGTCAGACAGCCGCTGCCCTCTGGTCCGACTTACACAAAGTGTACTCGGCCATCTCCTCCGCCCGCATCATGGAGCTTCGTCGCCTCTTGCAAACAACCACACGTGGCGGGCAGTCTTGCAATGAGTACCTTGAGACGATGCGTGGCATTGCTGACCAACTCTCCGCTTCCGGCGACCCTGTCCTTGATTCGGATCTTGTTCGGTATGTCCTTAACGGGCTCGGACCCGATTACAATTCCTTTGTTGTTGCACTAACAACCCGATCCGATCCAGTGAATCTTGGTGATCTTCATGGCTATCTGTTGTCGCACGAAGCATTGATCAACTCTCAGCACCTCGGCTCTCAGTCCGCCAGTTCTGATCCCGCTGCCTTCTACTCGTCTACTCAACCTCAGGGACGTGGGAAAGGGAGAAACTCAAAAGGCCGTGGCAGAGGTGGGCCTTCTTCTCACATGGGCCCTAATGCAAACCCCCCTCTTCTTCCTACTCCAGGCCGTGGCAGAGGAGGCCCAACTTCTTACAACTCTCAAGGCAGAGGAGGCCCGATTACCTACCCTTCCTATTCTCCTGGCACTACCACTACTCCATCACAGCAGCTTCATGCCGCCCCTCCTGAAATCAAACCAGTGTGTCAGGTTTGCCATAAGAGAGGTCACACTGCCTTGATTTGTTATCATAGGTTTGATCATGCCTATACAGCTGAGGCGCCTTCTAGCTTCCAGGCTTATGTTCACACCGCTGCCACTCCGCCCGAGGGCTGGTTTCTTGATTCCGGGGCGACTCACCACGTGACAGCCGACATTAATAACCTCACCAATTTCACTCCATATGGTGGTACTGACCAGCTTCAAGTCGGTAATGGCAATTTTCTCTCTATTTGTCATATTGGCCATTGTAATTTTCCTATAGACCGTGGGAAATTAGCCCTCACCGATGTTCTTCATGTTCCTCAAATTACAAAAAATCTGATCAGTATTTCTCGCCTCATTCGTGATAATGATGTGCTTATTGAATTCACTGACTCTTATTGCCTTATAAAGGACCGCCTCACTTTGCGCCCTCTTCTTCGAGCACTTCTAACTAATGGCCTTTATCATGTTGCTTCTTCTCCTCGGGTTTTTCTTGGAGCTCGGGTCTCGACTGATTTGTGGCACGCACGTTTGGGGCATCCATCCACAGTCACTACTAGAAGAACTATTCATTCCTATGGTCTTCCTTTTTCTTCAAATAAAAGTGATTCTTGTATTCACTGTAGCAAGGCAAAAGCTCATGCTTTGCCCTTCAAGGCCTCTTCTTCTTTTATTTCTTCTCCTTTGAGTGTCATTCACTCCGACCTATGGGGTCCTTCTCCAATTGTATCAAAGAATGGTTTTCGCTATTATATACATTTTGTGGATGAATTTTCCAGATTTTCATGGATTTACTTTCTTCGATCTAAAAATGAGGTTGTGCATGTTTTTTCTACTTTTAAGGCACAAGTAGAGAATTTACTTGGTACTTCTATTAAGGTGCTTCAAACCGATGGGGGTACGGAGTACAAGCCCCTCACTCGCCTCTTTCCTCAACTAGTGCATCAAACTTCGTGTCCCCATACGCCGGAGCAAAATGGCCTTGCCGAGCGAAAACACCGTCACATTGTTGAGTTGAGCCTTTCGATCATGTCTCATGCCTCCTTGCCTCTTTATTTGTGGGACCACATTTTTCAAAGTGCCGTGTTTCTCATCAACCGCTTACCACCTACCACTTCTCCTCACACTCCACCTTATACTCTTCTCTTTAAAACCAACCCCGATTACCAATTTCTTCGTGTCATCGGTTGCTTATGCTTTCCTCTTCTTCGACCATACAATTCCCACAAACTTCAATTTCGCTCCCTTCCTTGTGTTTTCTTGGGGTATTGTCAATATCAAAAGGGGTATAAGTGCCTTCATGTGTCTACTAATCGCATTTATATAAGCCGACATGTCACCTTTGATGAAACAATTTTCCCTTTTGCACATCAGCCCTCTCCTCAGTCTCCTGCCTCCTCTCAGGTCCTTAACCAATTTACTCAACTCTCTGTTCTCGGCCCAGCTCAGCCTTCTAGTTCTCCTCAGCCGAATTCTTCATCAACTCAGCCTTCTAGCTCTCGACCCAGCTCTCCTCAGCCCACTTCTACTCAGCCTATTTCCTCACTCGGCCTGCCTCAATCCAGCCCTGTTCCTCTCCAGGCCGATTCTTCCCAGCCCCCTTCTACTCCTGGTGTGCGCACTACAGACCCTCCCTTGGCTGCCGATAATTATGAGTCTTGTCACCCAATGCTTACTCGGTCCAAAGCAAACACCAGACAACCAAAGCGCTTCCCAGACCATGTTGTGTATGCAGCTACTAAACATCCATTACCCAATTTTCAGTCAGAGGAGCCAACTTCTTTCACGGCTGCCAACAAAAGTTGTGAATGGCGTGCTGCGATGGCCAAAGAACTAAGTGCGCTTGCTCAAAATAACACTTGGGATCTTGTACCTCCTCCTCCATCTCAACACGTGATTGGTTGCAAATGGATTTTCAAACTTAAAAAGCGAGCCGATGGGTCTATTGAACGGCACAAGGCCCGACTTGTTGCCAAAGGTTATAACCAAGAACATGGCATCGACTATCATGAGACGTTTAGTCCCGTGGTCAAACCGACTACTATTCGGGTTGTACTCTCTCTTGCCATTTCTCACAACTGGACCCTTCGTCAACTTGACGTGAACAATGCGTTTCTTCATGGCGACCTTAAGGAATGCATCTTCATGTCTCAACCGCCGGGCTTTGTGAATGAGTCATTTCCAAACCATGTATGCCGGCTGAAAAAGGCCTTATACGGTCTCAAACAAGCTCCAAGGGCTTGGTTCCATAAACTTGCTTCCGCTCTTGCCGACTTTGGTTTTGTAGCCTCTCAATCCGATCCATCCCTTTTTATTCGAGCTTCTCCCAAATCTATCACCATTCTTCTAGTCTATGTCGATGACATTATTGTCACCGGTTCTAGCTCTCATGAGGTCTCCACTCTCATTCTTTCTCTATCTTCTCGCTTCTCTCTCAAAGATCTAGGCCCCTTGCACTACTTCTTAGGCATTCGGGTCACACCAAACTCAAAAGGCATACTTCTCTCTCAACCAAATTATATCCATGACCTTCTCATTCGCTCTAAGATGCATGGTGCGAAATCTTGCTCAACCCCGATCTCGACTACTTCTCACCTTTCCAAAAACGTTGGCACTCCTATGGCTGATCCGCAACTCTATCGAAGCATTGTGGGTGCTCTCCAATACGCCACTATTACGCGACCCGATATCTCCTTTGCCGTGAACAAAACTTCGCAATTCATGCACTCCCCTACCATCGAGCATTGGGAAGTTGTCAAACGAATCTTGCGGTATCTCAAAGGTACTCTAACTCATGGACTTCAATTGAATTCCTCTTCTTCTCTTGAGCTTCATGCGTATTCGGATTCCGATTGGGCGGGCTGTCCGGATGATAGACGCTCCACTACGGGTTTTTGTGTCTTTTTGGGCTCCAATCTTCTCTCTTGGGGCTCTAAGAAACAACACACCGTTGCTCGATCAACAACTGAAGCCGAATATAGGAGTATGGCCATTGCTTGTTCAGAATTGGTTTGGTTACAACATCTCTTCAAAGAACTCCACACCCCACTGTCTTCCAAACCGGTCTTATGGTGTGATAACTTGGGTGCTACTTTCTTAGCATCTAATCCCGTGTTTCATGCCCGTACCAAGCATATAGAGATTGATTTCCATTTTGTTCGAGAGAAAGTAGCTTCTAAGGCCTTAGCTGTTCGGTTCATCTGCACTAAGGACCAACTAGCAGATCTGTTTACCAAAGCCTTGCCTACTCAGCGCCTCCAGCAGCTTTGTTCCAAGCTTCACATTTCCTCCCCTGGTTCAGCTTGCGGGGGAGTATTAGAGTCACCAAATGATTAGTCAATGTATAGTGTACTTTTCTGTTAGATTGATGGTTGACTCAGTCAAAGGATATGTAATCAGTTTCTTAACAGATTCTGTTAGTTAGTTATTGTGATTGTATCCTTTATGTGAAAGCCTATATAAGGCCCTGTAACCGTGTGATGAAACAATAATGAAAATACAAAACAAGCTTTGAGCTTTATCTCTGTCTCTCTTATCTGTTACAAAGTTTATAATGTGCCGTGATCCATTGAAGTCAAAGCATTGTTTTAGTATCCGATTAGCTAATGAGTTTGAATTCGATTAACTAGTTAAATCCGATTCACTATTTTTTGTCTCCGACGAAAATCCTGAATTTGTCCCGAATTATTTTGACGTGTCTTTTATCCTATAAAGTCCCCCCAAAAAAAATTAATTGAGACAGGAACTTGAAGAACCGGGCGTGGAAGTTCCATTAGTGGTTTCGTCATTACTCCAAGTGCTGATATTTCTTTTTACATGCAGATTAAAAGATCTAATTTTGGTACAATGCTGCTTGGTACCGCCTCATGTCTCAGTTGCCTGACGAGTGACGAGTGGCGGAGTTTAGGAGGCACAGGCACAGGCACTTGCCACCTTTTAGCAATGAAACTTGTACAAAACCATGCTTATTTTTACTTTGATTTATGAAAAATAATTGGCAAAACTATATCTATAATTCAAAAGAATTATAAGTTTCTATTGCACTCTAAATTTTTGTCTCGCTTTATGATATTTGTTAGCTAGCTCCGTCTCTGATCCGACATTTCTAAAATAACCTAAGAATTTATGTTATACAAATATACAATGGGTCGAGACTTGAGAATAGAATTTGCATTTTTTTTGTAGAGAGACATAGTTTATGTCACTATCCTAAATTCACAGTTTAAAAAAATAAAAAATAAACTTCAATAATAAAATGTGTTCTTTGATCATCGCCAACCATAAAAATAAGGCTGACCGCAATCATTAGATAAGGAGAGATTAAGTATTCTATAAGTCTCTTTAAGACTATTTTAGTTTTTTTTTTTAATTACTTAATTCTTCTGAATATCAGTTTCTCAATGAAAATTAAAATCACATTTTTTTTAATTTGTTTTATCCAAAATCTTAATTCATATTCGAATCTTAAGACATCTCTAACTCTGAATTAAACTTCCTTAATTTCTACCTACATATTAAAAAACTCCTCGGTGTTAATTAACGTTCCGGGTTTAATCCTTGCGGTCAAAATGTGGATAATATTATTATTCGGGCAGTCCATGTGCCGACATTTTTATTAATACCCTCAGTACATAAAAAATTATTAAAAATAACCACCGGCCCAAATCTTTATTAAAAATACCCATACCGGCCAATAATTGGCCGGTTCCGAGATTAATCCGATGCTATATATTGGCATGCACACTCCCTTTTCTCTCTCACAATTCATTTCGTCAAATTTCACACTCTCTCTCCTCGATTGAGCAGTTTCTCCCGGAGTTCTCCTTCTCCTCCCAGATTTGCAAGTAAGTCCCTATTCTTTGTTGTAATTTATTTTTTAGAGTAAAATAGTTGTAAAATGTTAGAAATTGTTAGTAATTACCAGAATTTGTATAATTAGTAGAAATAGTTGAAATTAAATAGTAATTAGAGTAATTAGTCAAATTTAGGGTATACAGTTTATGATTTAGGTCAATATATTTTTAATTAAGTATAATTAGCATTGGTGACTATATAATTAGCATTGTTGACTATATTTTTAGTATAATTAGGTAAATTAAGCCTATTTGATCAGTATAATTAGGTATAATTAGGTATATTAAGCCTATTTAAATTAGGTAAATTAAGCCTATAATTAGGTAAATTAGTATAATTAGGCCAATTAGTATAATTAGGTAAATTAAGCCTATTAGTATAATTAGGCCAATTAGTAAAATTAGGCCAATTAGTATAATTAGGTAAATTAAGCCTATAATTAGGTAAATTAGCATATTGTACCGTCGTGAAGCCTATTTGATCAGATTTTACCGTAAGTAAGCCAATTTGATCAGTTTTTACCGTAAGTAAGCCTATTATTTCCGTTTTAAGCGTAATTAATTTTATTTTAGATGTTGTGACCGTTGTAAAGCATATTTTAGCCGTTTTTAGCGTAGTTGAGCCTATTTTAGCGGTTTTTACCGTTATTGATTATTTTTTAAACATTTTTAGCGTTATTAATTATATTTTATCCCTTTTTAGCGTAATTAAGCCTATTTTAACATTTTTTACCGTTATGAAACATATTTTAGCCGTTTTTACCATTATTGAGTCCATTTTAAACGTTTTTAGCGTTATTAATTGTACTTTATCAATTTTTAGCGTAATTAAGCCTATTTTAACTATTTTTACCGTTATGAATCATATTTTAGCGGTTTTTTCCGTTATTTAAAATTTTTTAAACGTTGTTAGTGTTATTAATTATACTTTATCCCTTTTTAGCGTAATTAAGCCTATTTTAAATATTTTTACCGTTATTCTACTATATTTTAGCTGTTTTTATAGTTTTGAGTGTACTTTAGACGTTTTTAGCGTTATTAATTGTACTTTATCATTTTTTAGCGTAATTAAGCCTATTTTAACTATTTTTACCGTTATGAAGCATATTTTAGCCGTTTTTAGCGTAGGCAAGCCTATTTTAGCGGTTTTTACCGTTATTAAGTCTATTTTAACCATTTTTGTATAATTAATCATACTTTATCCATGTTGAAGCGTAATTAAGGCTATTTTAGCTCTGTTCCGTTGCAAAGCATATTTTAGCCGTTTTTAGCGTAGTTGAGCCTATTTTAGCGGTTTTCACCGTTATTAAGCCTATTTTAACCGATTTTAGAGTAAGTAATCATATTTTATCCCTTTTTAGCGTGTTTAAGCTTATTTTAGTCGTTTTGTTACATTGCTTACGGCAATTATGATTTACGGTTCATATAGCATCGGTTAACAGAATCTTATTAATGAAATTAGGATGGTTAGAGGACGGCCTAAGCTTCGTCCACTGTCACCCATAGTTGACGAGCCGATTGCGACTAGCAGCACAGATCATTTCAGTCCTCTTCTGTGGGTGCCGCACCGCGATCACCGGGTCTCACTGGCTTCTCGTGAGGTATGTTTTTTTTTCACATTTTCACATTTCTTTGAATTTAAGTGTTGATGTGCTAACCCCATGTGGATTAAATTTGTCAATGTAGGACAAGTTTATTTTAGATGTGAAGCTGCGGTGCGTTCACTTGCCATACTACCCGTTGATGGACCGGTATCTTATCAATCTAGGCCTCTACCAGATGGTAGACATCTTGCGGACTGGGAGTGGCGTCATCAACGCGTCTCTTATCGCGGGTTTGGTTGAGAGATGGCGTCCCGAGACACACACGTTTCACATGCCGTTCGGAGAGATGACAGTGACTCTTCAGGACGTGAGTTCTCTGTGGGGGTTGGCTATCAGTGGCACCCCCGTCAGTGGTGTATCTGACAGCACGAGGTTTGGTGCTCAGATTGAGGAGCTATTGGGGGCTGATCCTCACTCCCTCATTGAGAAGAGTGGAACATCAAAATTCCACTTGAGGATGAAGAGGTTGCGCCAGCATTTCAGCGCGGGTCTGACAGCATACTCCACCGATGTGGAGATTCAGAGGTACAAACTTCAAATTTCCCGTATTTTTTTTTTCTGAATTCCCGTTTGTTGCTGATCTTATATTACATGTTTGTTACTGCAGATATACACGGGTTGATAGTTCGTTTCTGGGTAAGTAGGGTGATAGTTCGTTTCTGGGTAATTAGGGTGATAGTTCGTTTCTGGGTAAGTGGGGTGATAGTTCGTTTCTGGGTAAATAGGTGGATAGTTGCTTTCTCGTTCTGTTGGGGGCACGACGGGAGTCTCCATTGCAACTGAGCATTGACTAGAACTACCAACCCCTGCCTCTCTCGGAACTCTTCTAACATAGATCTCTATTACAAAATCTCCGTTGGCCTTAAAATACCCACACAACCCTCTCCAGGTATTTTCATCTGTTATTTTCGCAAGTGAATATTTCCCGGTGTTTCCATTACACACTCGGGTCCCCAATTCAAGGTTGCATCTTTCTGGATTAAAACGGGTGTAATCGAAAATTGTGACTTTCAAGTCCAACAGAGATATATTATCGTCAACCATAACCGAAGCAATTGGTTCTCTGTTGTAATAAGGTCCGTCTGCATTATGTTCAAGCTTACCACCACAGTGTATAGAAATCAATGGCATTGTGATCGAACTACATTTTGAAAGTGATAATCATTTGTCAGGTTACTAATTTACACAGTGACTGAATAATAAAGAAAATTAGTTTAAATTAAGTTCAATTAGTTTTAACTAATTTTAGTTAATTTCAATTAATTGTTATTAATTAAAAATAATTTTCATTAATTAAAATTAATTAAAATTAAATAATAAAATTAACTACAATTAATTAAAATTAATTAAAAGTAATTAATTACTTAAAATGAATTAAATTAAATTAATTTATTAAAATTACTTTATAAAATAAATTTATTCAAATAAATTTATTAAAATAAATTTCTTAAAATTTATTAAAATTAAGTAAAATTAATTAATTAAAATTAAGTAACATTAATTAATTAAAATTAAGTAAAATTAATTAATTACAATTAATTAAAATTAATTAATTACAATTAATTAAAATTAATTAATTACAATTAATTACAATTAATTAATTACAATTAATTAAAATAAATTCATTACAATTAATTAAAATTAACTAAAATAAATTAAATTAAATTAATTAATTTTAATTAATTTTAATTAATTGTAATTAATTAATTAATTTTAATTAATTGTAATTAATTAATTACAATTAAGTAAAATTAATTAATTACAATTAATTAAAATTAATTACTTACAATTAAGTAAAATTAATTAATTACAATTAAGTAAAATTAATTAATTACACTTAACTAAACTCAACTACAATTAATTTAATTAAATTAAAAAAAATTACAACTAACTAAAATTAATTCAAATTAATTGAACTTAATCTAAAAGAATTTAAACTATTTAAAACTAATTAACATTAATTTTAATGAAGTTAATTAACTTTAATTACAATTAATTACAAACATTTAAAAATAAAAAATAATTAAAATAATTAAAAAAAAAATTACCTGGGCGCTGCGCTGCTGCCTCTGCCTCTTCAGCTGTGGGAAGAAGATGAGCAATTTGGGGTTAATATAGGGTCTGAAACAGTAAAAAATCATTAAAGCACGGGGCCGGCCAATTATTGGCCGGTTTGGCTTTTTAATCGGTACCGGCCAATAATTAGCCGGTTTGGCTTTTTAATCGGTACGGGCCAATTATTGGCCGGTATGGGTATTTTTAATAAAGATTTGGGAGCATGGGTAATTTTAATAATTTTTAATGGACTTAGGGTATTAATAAAAATGTCGGTCCATGTGTAACAGCAAAAAAATAAAGCTTAAAAGTAGGATAATATTTTCATTCGATCAAGTGGGCTCCAGTAGGCCCATCATATGCCTTTTCAACCTTTCAACGGACCTTCTCTCTTGCTTCAGAAGTAAGATGACTCAAAAACAGCCGATTTTTTTTTATTAATATCCAACATTAAATAGAAAATAACACAAATGTCCACGTTTTTTTAGTATTTATAAAAATGCCCAAACTGTCGAGATTCTCGACGGTCCACTTTCTTTCAAAACTGTTGGGATTCCTGGCGGTCCAGAAAGAAAGTGGACCGCTAAGATTTCTGGCGGCCCTTTTCTTTTTCTTTTTTTGAAAATTGAGGTCTGGTGCTTACTTCCTCGCGGTTTATATTAAATCTATCATTTCTTAATCAGAACCGCATGTGGCTAAAGTATCAATCGGCGTATGGAGGGACATTGCGTGGGATGAGATTGGTTCAGCTATTCCAAATGGCCGAGGAGAACCATGATGAGGGCTTATCTTCCGGGCTCATTGAGCGATGGCGTCCCAAGACGCACACCTTTCATCTCCCCCATGCTGAGATGAAAGTCACCCTACAGGACGTCCGCTGTCTGTGGGGTATGACTATTATTGCTGGGGTACTCACATGCGGACCTCCAGAAAGAGAAGAAGAGAAGAAGAAAGGTGAGAAGATTCAGATCTCACCTAGTACCATCAGCTTAGCAAAATTGAGGTGGTGCCACGTTAGCATGCTTATATAGGTAAAAAAATTATTCTTATATTGTTTTAAATTTTTTCATTGTTCTATATTTCATTATAAGTAACACTAACATTGTAAATTGTACAGGGGTCTTAACAATGCTTGTTTGAGGAAAAACAAGACCTTTATTGGATGATTCATGTTACTACAACATTGGTCGTACGCACATCTGATCGTAGGCCGTTCAGTCCTGGCTAACAATATAGATGTGCCGGAATGGGGTAAGCCTGAGCCAGACAACTGTCCTGCATACAGCGCCAAGAATTGCTATCTGAAGATTTGGGTCGGGTCAGGGCATGGGGCATCACTCGGCATCACATTCTGGAGACAGGAGATCGAGCATCTGAGAGATGATCTAGAGTATGTGACCTGGGAGCCCTACAGAGAATATGTAAGTCTAATTTTTTTTTTAATTTGATTTAAAAAAATTTCATGTTTTGTTGTTCGAATTGATATATGGTTTCAAATATGTAAATTCAGCTTGAGGTAGATGGGGACATCGGACTTTCCTCGAGGTATTGCCTGAGCGATGTGGCAGCATGAGCGTTTCTGGCGTGCAGAGGTGCCGCTCATATGTTTTCAGATACTGTAATTTAGTTTAATTAATTCTCAACACTACAACTTAATTTAATAGAAGCAAGCTAACATAATTAATATACATATTATAGAGCACCATTACCCCGGTCGGGTTATGAGACAGTTCGGGTTGCGTCAGACATCTCTGCCCCCGGCACCGATCAACGAGGGGGTGTGGCAACAGCTCCATTATGCCAGGGACACCACTGCGGGCAAGAACTGGAGAGTTGTGCGTGCGGGTTACGTAGCCGAGGCAAGATCTGCACATCCCCTATTAGCTGAGCAGCACCGTCACATGGATGTCGCGCCAGTGTAAGAATTATTTTCATAATTTATTTCTTCACTATAGTTTTCTGATTGTAATATCTGACATTTTTGGAAATCATACATACCTTATAAAGATTGGTACCTGGATCATGGCGTGTACACCATATATCTGGAGGGGTGTGTCGCCGACAACCCTCATGAGCGGGTACCGAGGCCGAGGGATCGGAGAGGATGAATCCATGGTATTATCCCTGACGACGCACCGTTCGCATCCATGGTATGTTTAATTTTAAATTTCAAATTAAAAACTAACAATAATTACATTTGTACAACATTTATATAATATTTTTTGTAGGCATTATATCTGGTCAAGAGTTACGTCACGGCTATGATGGCCACGATGAGGGGCTGGAAGAGGCTCGGGAAAGCCATCCTCAAGCACACCGTACCCGCAGTGTGCCAATGTGGGTACAGGTTGCGCCTCGATTCTCTATTGAGATGCACTGGCTTAGGCGGGTGTGATACGATCGATGACATATCCAACAAGCCTGATATCAACGTCCCGTACACTGGTGATGAGGCGTTGTTTGCAGCTGTCTAGGACGCTGAGACCATCGGTCAGGCGTTCGACCAAGGTACCGAGGCATTGTGCCGAGCCACAGACCAGGCCATGCCTACTCAATATGCCGAGGTATATTTGTAATTAAAATACATAACTGTGATTTTTTTACCAAAATTCTTAATTAACTAATTTATAAGTTACTGCATGGTGAGAAGGAGCCGCTAAGGTACAATATCTCCACAGATTTTGGCACAAAGGGAGATGGACTGTATTCTCAGAATACAGTCCGACTCAGACGGTACCTCTGGCCTATCAGCCAGGGTATGTTCAGACAGAGCCCTTCCCGGAGTTTCCTGGGTCATCCTCACAGCAGGCATCGTACCCTTCGCTCCATGATGACCCCGTAGCCAGACATACGTTTTTATTCACGCAGGGTCTATCCGGACAGACTACGGTTTTTGGTCATGGAGTCCAGTAGACATCTGAGATTGAGGAGGTTCATGACAAGCCGGTTCAAGCAAAGGATGTCCAGGCGGAAGACTCTACAAACTCAGTAGATACTGACGAGACGCCACTCTCCAGGCAGGGTCGAGGGTTCAGGAAGAAGAAGGCGATGACGGTATTTAGTCCTGACCCGTAGGCTTTGATTTGTACTTTGTTAGATGTTTTGTTATATTTCGAAATTTATCTGTCACTTATTTATTTAGTTGGTTTGTTATTTATTTTTGTTATTTATTTAGTTTGTTCATTATATCATTATCTCTTCATACACAAACAATATTCAAACGAACGACATTTTCAAAATATTTGATCCTACAAGCGAAACATATTTTACTAATAAACAATATTTAAAACAAAACCCAAAACAAATAAAACAATTTTAAAAACTAAAACCTAAACAAATAAAACAATTTTAAAAACAAAAACCAAAACACAAATAACAGATTTCAGATTTTAAAAAAAGGGGGCCGCATCGGCATAGTGCGGACCCCATTAAATGCGGCCGCACGGGTGTTCTACGGCCTGTGTAAAATAAAAAAAAACCCAAAATTCAGAGTGTTTTGTTGGGTTTTTTTTTTTTTTTTCAGAAAATGGTATATTTAAATTTTTTGGCTATATCCGCTGCTATCCTTTTTTCTGAATTTTAACCATTTTTTTTTTTTTTCCATTTAATGCTGGTCAAAATTCTATTCAAAATAAAGATGTAACTGAACATTAAAGTCTATAGATTGAATTACTAACTCACTGTTAAAATCACAATAAAATAGTATAGTTATTATTTAGGATAATAATAATGAAAAAAAAAAAAATCTATGTATCAACTTGTTAAAATTGATGGGTTCTCTCACTAACTCGTGTGCTTGGATGGCAAAGGAATAACAAAATATTTGGTTTAGCGAAAAAGTAGATTGTTATTCCGTGTTTAAGGGAAAATCTAATTATTTCAAACCAGTGTTCTAAATAGCGCGCTATAGCGTTTTTGGACCCTAAACGCTACGCTACAACATCAAAATGCGCTATTTGCGCTACGGCCGCTATAGCGGCCCGCTACGGCGCTATTTGCGCTATACAATATGGGTTTTTTTTATTTTATTTTTTCAAGCAATTTATAGGGGTTTTAAATAAAGATAAAAAAAATCTCAAACCGAAATTGAATTTGTTGCTACTTGCTACAAATAAATCAATTTGAAATTGGGAATAGAAATAGAAATTTGAATAGAAAAAAAGTCCAAACCGGAATTCAAATTTGAATAGAAAAAAAAATAGATTATGTCATGAAACATGATACTTAAGATATTTTTAATAGGAAAAATCGATAGTTTATGATATTACTATGGATATTTTGAACCGCAATTTGGACTTTGTACGGGTTCAATATAAATATTATAATTTCTTAATTACTTTGGTGTTATTTATTGTTCTATGAGACCTTAGATAATGTTGATATTTAGTACAAATATTGAATATACGAAATGTAAAAAAAAAAACGCTATTTGGAATAGCTTCCGCTATAGCAACGCTATTCGCTATAGCTTTTTTTTTAGCCTTCCCGCTACGACGCTATAAACGCTATTTAGAACCTTGTTTCAAACTGTTGGGTTAGCAGGATTAGTTCACTATTCCGCTATTCCATAGAAAATTTGAAATGTTGAGCTAACAACTGTTCCTAATTTGGGTTAGCTAGGGTTTATGTTGTCAAACAACACAATGAGTTGCACGGTTTAGTGATATTCGACTAATTAAATTGTTAGAACATAATACTGACCTTATTAATTATATTATGAATTAGCTAGCATTCATAATAGAATGTAAAATGTCACAACGGCGCCACAAACAGCACCTTTAATGATAAACGGCTCAATACGATAAATTCAAGCAAATTGATCGACGACACACACACACACATATATATATTCAGATTCTTATTTTGCCACTTAAAAGTTTCTAATACTTATGAAAGTTGACAATTAATATGAATAAGGTATCATTCTCTTGTGTGAAATAAAAAGGGGATGTTCTATTGAAGTTATCGCAAATAATATTTATTTCTAAAACAGCTGCAAATTTTCTGCTGGGATATATAGTCGATGTAACTCCTACTTCCATTTGAAATATTTTAATACATACATTTTAAAGATAATCTCTTTCCCGGTAGTACCATCTCCATTTTTTTTTTTTGGGTTAAAAGCCCGTAGGCAGATTCATTAAAACGAACAAAGTCATTACATGCTTAGCTATTACATTGATTTCATTTTAACAGAGGCATATATAACAAAGATCCGTCGGAACCTCCTTCATCATATGCTTGCAAAAGTTGGATAAGTAAATCCAGAGAAGGCGAATTGATCAATTCGCGCCCGATTAGACAAGAAGTGGGCCATCTGATTTTCTTCTCTGGGAACGTGTACGCAAACATAGTTTGTCCGAGTTACAAGGAGGTAAGCCGTGTTCATCAATTGGTTGTAGGATCGCCAGTCTGCCGCTAGCAGAGGCTGGAATCTCTTGCTCTTATCCAGTGTTGTCACCAGCAATTCAGAGTCCGTCAAAAAGACAGTTTTCTATTTGTAGCTCAATTGCCTTCTGGATGGTGGCATGCAGAGCACATGCCTCCATGTGGAATGGGGATATACCCTCTGCATAACCCTTAACCCCGTATTCAGTCAGAATTCCATCCTTACATAGAAAAAATCCCGTCCCTCCTTTACCTGAGATGTCGAAAGATCCATCTACATGGGCGACAAAACCAGCAAGTGGTTGCCGGTATGTAGTTGGAGGCACGTTGAGAGGGCGTCTCTTTTGAAAAAGAAAGGCTCCCATGCCCTAGTTGTAAATGTAACCCTGCGCCACCTTAATCGTATCCTGCGGAGAGCCCACCTTCTCTTGAAAAACCGCGTTGCATCTGGCCTTCCATATACACCATGCTAAGATCATGAAAGAAGCTATCTGTTCTTCATCAAGAGGATCCCACAATTCTATTAGCACGTCCCTGAGAGTGCCATTGTGATTGAGTGGCGTTCTGAGGCCCAGAGCCGAGCTGAACCAAGTGGCGCGCGCGTGTTGGCACGTGAAGATTACATGCAGTGCATCCTCTCTCTCTACTTCACATAGTTTACATATCGGTTCAATCGCGGGAATCCTTCTTGACAAAGCAGCAGCAGTTGGTAGAGCACCCTGTAAAGCTTTCCAAAAGAACATACGGACCTTTGGGGGGACACCCGGATTCTTCCAAATTGACTTCTAAATTTTCTTTTCTGCCTCTGGCACCTGCCTTTTGAGCAAAGGCTGCGAGTTCATTAGCAAGTGATATGCTGCTTTAACCGAGAATTCTCCGTTTGTTGCCCAAGTGAACATCAATTTGTCTTTCATACCCGGTCTCAAGCAAACACCTAAATGCTCACTCCTGATCTCTGCTGCAAGCTCATTACCTCCGAAAAGGGATAGCCGATTCCCATCCCATGATGAGCTAAGTTGATTGAATAAGCTTGCCACCTTTGCATGCCGAAATTCATGAGGGGGCGGAGGCATAAGGTCCCAATTCGAAAACCATGGCTGTGCGTAGGCATTACATGTTTGTCCGTCTCCCAAAGACCATCTGGAAAAGTGCCTGAGGAGTGGCTTGTTTAAAATAATAGCTTTCCAGAGTCTTGTACTTGCTGTGACACGCTGTGTGAACCAAAAAGGAGTTGTTGGGTGGTATTTCTCATCAAGGGTTCGTATCCATAGTGCGCTGCAACCAGTAGCTACCTTCCAAATAACTTTCAAAATCATGGCATTGTTCATTTCCTCAAGACTTCTCAGACCCAGACCACCCTCTGTCTTGGATGTTGTCAGGATATCCCATTTAACAAAACATATTGCTTTCTTGTCCCTTTTCCCCAAAAAAATTGTAAGCATTTGGATAGAATTTTATCCAACACCGTTTTATGAATGATTGTGGTGCTTATATGATAGATTGAGAGAGATTCAAGAACCGATTTGAGAAGAACCAGCTTGCCTGCTGAGGAGAGTAGCTTTGCCTTCCAAGCGTGTAGACGATTGTCAATCTTTTGCAATAACGAGTTGAAAGTCGTTGGCCTAGAAACATCTACACGTCCTCCCAGATAGGATTCAGAGGCATTGGCAAAACCGGCTCTAAATATTCGAATTACTGCCCGAATTTGAGCTAACGGAGTAACCCTAGAAAACCATAGTTTAGACTTTTCCGGCGATACTCTTTGACCTGACATGTTGCAGAAGTTCTCAAGTGTTGCTTGAATTAGTCTAGCCTCCCTTCTATTCGCTGAACCCATGAGGAGCAGATCATCAGCATAGAGAATATTCGTAATAGGGGGAGCATTTGTAGCTAATCTCAAGCCTCGTAGGTTATTTTGGTTAAGTTCTTTCTGAAGCATTGCTGTCAACACGTTCATGCATAAGATGAAAATATACGGGGATAGAGCACAACCCTGCCTCAAGCCCCGTAAAGGGGTTGTGAAACTATCTCCTGAGCCTTGAAAGAGAACAGTGAAGCAAGTTGGTCGGACACATGTCATGATCCACTTAACAAAGGTTGGAGGCAATGAATGCATAGTAAGAGCTTTTTAAATAAAACTCCAACTCATGCGATCGAAAGCTTTCGAAAGGTCTAATTTGAGGCAAAAAGCTGACTCACAGAATGAGGATTGCGAGAAGGAGTGCAGAATTTCCCTCATCAAAATTATCTGGTCTGAAATGTCTCGACCCGGGGTAAAGGCAACTTGGTTAGGAAGTACCAGGTCTGGGATTAGTGGTTTCTGTCGATTTGCTAGGATCTTGGATATGATTTTGTAGATGACATTACAGATGCTAATGGAACGGTAGTCTGTAACACGCGTGGGGTTATCTTTTTTTGGAATCAGGATCATGTTTGATTTTGAGATAGATATTGGCAGACTAGAGGTTGAGAAAAAATTCCCCACTTCTCTTTCTATGCATTGTTTCAAGGCCGGCCAATTGCTTTGGATGAATCTAGCATTGATCCCGTCAAGACCCGGGGCTTTGTCAGGTCCTAGCTCGAAAACCACCTGTTCAATTTCCTGGACCGAGGGAGGGGCCTCCAAACCCGCAATGCGGAAGTTTTCGATATGAGGCAGAGAGCTTAGCAGATATGAGACTAATCCATCAGGCTATTCTGACCGCGATGAGTCAGGTTCACAGTAGATGCTCTGGACACTACTAGAATTTCCGGTTTTTGCAAGAGCAGAAAATAGCTTTTTCCATTGGCGTACCGTTGGAATAAGCCCTGAAATCGTCATTTCCATGCGCTACCCTTGGAAATACTCCCGTAGCAACAACCCTCGTTGGAAATACTCATTTCTAACTTTTTCCATGCGTTTACTCTTGGAACAAAGGCGCATGGAAATACTTTCGAACTTGGTCACTATCTGAAGTATTTCCAATGGCAGAGAACGTGGGACCCACATTAGTATTTCCAAGGAAGCATTAATGGACCCCACCAGAGTATTTACAAGGCAAGCAAACGCGGGGCCCACCTGTTTATTTCCAAGGGCAACGTACGTGGGACCCTCCAGAGTATTTCCACGGGCAGAGTACGTGGGACCCACCCAGTATTTCCAAGGCAAGCGAACATGAGGCCCACCTGTTTATTTCCTAGGACAGTGTATGTGGGACCCACCTCAGTATTTCCAAGACAAGCAAAAGTGGGGCCAACGTGTTTATTTCCAAGGACTAATATTTGCATGGGAAGACGATTTTCATTATTTCATGGATTACCCATGGTAATAACAAGTCTAAATGGTATCATATAAGCATGCCCTCATTCTACAATCCTTCCTGTACCAACCCGGTACCAACCCATTTACATTCCCCAATTTCCATTCAGCCAAATTAACAAACACATTGAAATTACAGCTAAGATTTACATAGTATAAATAAGAACCATTAAATACATATCACATTGCTGCTAAACTAAATCATAATACAGTCTCCATATTGTCATCCATAAAACATTCAAAGAGAAATATATGAGATTATTTATTATTAACTAAACATATCGCACATCTTTTTTATCAGTACCAATAATAAAGACGACTGCACAGCTGAAAGATGCGCAGATCAATTTCCTGATATAGAAAAAGAAAGTTTGATGGTCAAATTGAAAAGAACTAAAGTTTTGGCTTTGGGTATCTCTGCTCTTGTTTTAAATCATTTAATAATCTTAGACATACTATTGTAAAGCTTGAATTTGGGTTGGCAGTTGGCACTCCTTTATGAGACTGAATCTGCTGCCCACATGAGGGCAGAAATTTCCTACCCCATGTGTCACTGGCACGTGGGCCTGAGACAAAACTATTTCTCTATATTTAAATGCCTAAACCCGTCAGGTCCCACCTGTCAGCTACACCTAGGGCAGGAAATTCCTGCCCCCATGTGGGCAGGAGATCCGATTTCCTCCTTTATACATCATGTGAATTAGTAACTCCATTTAATGTTTTTAAACCGTGCAATTTTCATATACTCTAGTAGAAATTCTTCAGGTTTAGCAAGAAAATAATAATTTTTGCATATTCTTGAGGACATAATGAAATCAAAATATGAGACCATATATGATTACCTTAAATAGTTGCATAACTCATAAGATGGTTTCATTATGTTATTGAATATATCAAGTTGAAACAATTATATATCCAAACATGTATCTTTAGACAAATAGAGATTGCTTTGATTCTATCAACTGCTTTGCAAAGACCTTCACAAAGATAAAATTTTGGTGCAACAGTTAACCTAAAAATGTGATACAAGAACTTGTTATAAGACATTAGGATTGAGAGATTGTCAAGATTTCAATATAGACTATTACAAATGCTTAAATTAACAAGATTTGATAGTTGTTCGAGAAATTTTTCACTGACAACAAATGATGACATGACCAAAAGTAATATTTTTTCATGCATGCGAATAATTAGCATTCAACACATTACCAAAAGTATTATCGCTTTTATCTCTCTAAATGCGGTAAAAAATTACGCATAGGGCACCTTTTAAAATTCTTAAATTACATCGTTATGTTTTGTACAGTTAAAAGTGTGACCTGAAGAGAAGGAAGATTTCCAATGACACCTTGCTGAGTTTCAGAACTATTTATTTTACCCTAAGTTAAACAATGCGCATGAGGTAATGTTAGTATACTGCTATATCTCAACAGCAAAGACAACTCATACATCAACAAAGGGGTCAGAAAATTAAAAATTACATCATCAAAACAAGTAGTACATTTTGCACCAATAAAAAGGTTACTGTGCATAATTATAAACATAAAAAAGGCCAAACAGTGTGCAAAAGGAAGTACCATACAGATTTTCACCAAGGAATGTTCTGGTATCATCCAATTATACAAGTAATTGGATCAAACTGGTACAATATCTATGCACTTTTCATGACTAGAGAGGCTTCATGCGAAATTTCCAATAATGACAGTGAGCTAGCAAGAGGTTGAACCAAATGTATGGGATTGAACTAAATAGGTGTGCTGAAATTTATGTGAGTAATATATGGACAATTAATTTAATGCAGCTATTTCAATTCATGAAAATTTTGAATCTGCAACTAAATATAGCCGATTTTGAATTATAACTAATTGGAAACAGTGCCAAAAACCAAGTCGATCGACCCTTTGATCGAGTTGGAACCATATAATTAAACCAAAGTTCTAATTTTTTTTTATCTATGATAGTTTATATGTATGAACTTGTAAAAACTGTCAAGAGGATTCATTAATTGGACATCTTATAGCTAGTACCGACCGTGGCCTGATGAAGTGATAGCTTCACTACAATCTTTTGCTGCAATAAATTAAAAAAAAATATTAGTTTTACCAAATTCAACCAGCAAACACAATTGTGCATTTGTATAAAGAGATGTACCTAGCTGCATCAAAGCCACTGATATAACAATATTTGGAAGAACTTATCCCACCATCTGGCCCCTACAAAAATTTAAAATAAATTATAATGTAAGAAAGTAGAGCTTAATGAGAAGGCTTAGAGCATCTACATCCCTAAAATTATCAGAGTTTATAAATAACTGTTAACTACTTTTTAGAAACTAAAGTCTCTAAAGTTTCTAAACTATCACATCCCTAAAATTAGATTTAGAGTTTCTATTAAGCCACATCAGCAATAAATTAAAAATCAACTCAATTTTTTTCTGTTGAAACCTATGGTTCGACTCTGTTCTGTTTCTCCTTCCACGCTATTCCTTTTCGCTTAAAATCTTGTACAGTGAAAATGTCAATCTTTTCTCAATTTAAGAGACATTGCGAAGAAAAATATCAATCTCTTTTCTCAATCTCATTTTCATATTCTCGTAACCGAGTTATGACTGATTAAAGTGAAAGACAAATCTCAGACAGCGAAATCTCCTTTTCTTTAGCGAGTGGCCCACCAACAAATTCAATAAATTATGGAACCTTTCTTAAAATATGGCATCATGCAACAGATCAAATCATCATATTCATCAAGATATTTGATTAGAATAATTGTGTTATTTGTTACGCGATGACAAAAATAGTTAAAACAACTTGATACGAAATATGCCATGAAGCAAATTATGAAGTCTTAAATACTATACCAAAGAAATTATGTCTGGAAATTTAGTATCAGTAAAATTTTTGCAAGTTCAGTACTGCAATTCTGCAAAGGTGGCCATTTGACTTGATTTTGTCCATACCTAACCTATTTGAACATTATCCTTCAATTTTGAATATATTGCCTCTTTTATTTTCTATTTTGGTTTATAAATCTACCTAAAAAAATTTGGTTTATGAAATGGCAAATAGGATCCATGAAACAAAATTGACCAAATTATAAAAGCTGCCGGCTAAAACAGATGTGATCTGTATAAGACCCTTTATTTCTATCATCATTTGGCACAACTGACAAGGTATAAATCAATCAAGACAATTGGTAATCTAAAATGAATCATGACCAAACAAAGTTTAATTTCCATAGGTAGAACATTTATTCAGGAGCAACAAGAACTGAAATGTTTCACTTACAAGTATAGACTGGCTTGTAAAATGGTAAGCTCAATTAGATTATAGAAACAGTCAAAATGAAATAGGAATTTGTCGCTACCTGCCCATTGCCATTTCTAAAATTAAGTTTCACATGTAGCCTTATAAAACATAATCTGAAATAAAAATGAGTATTTTATAGACACCTTATAAAAGAAATATTATACCAAGCAGTGATCTTTGCCAGTATGCCTTGGTACTGCACAGTACAACACAATAACAGAACCATTTACCTCTTTATATTTTTTTTAAGAAAAAGAGTGGTATTTGCACCTGAGTATGGTATTATCTCTGACACACTAGATTTTCAATCTTTGATCTCACTTAAATTGAATGTTCAATGACTTGCATTAAGCTGGTGGTGATGCTGTACCACTCTTTACCACGAGGAGGAGCTGCTATGAGCTGTAGCTAGGGGATAGTTGTATTGTGGTACAGAGGATGTAATGTGTTTCTTTTCTTTAATAATAGATTAACACTTGGTAGCCACTTTCAAAAAAACAAATACTCAAATACTCAAATTGATACTAAACCAAATCACACAACGCTAAAGACCCTAAACTTCAAATTGATTTCTAAGTATGATGTGTGAAAAGGTGAAACGGTACCTGAAAATGTGAAAATTGCGCAGCTGCTAAGAGACGCAGCAGAGGTGACGCGACGAAGGAGGTGGCCTCGGCGAGAGAGAGATCACTTTGCCGGGAGACTGGCGGCGAAGGGGGAAAGAGAGAGAGATCGGACTAAGAGAGGCAATATCGCATTACAACTAGAACCCTAGTACGGCAGATGCCTGGCTCGGGTGAGCCGAGCAGCGAAGGTAACGGCGGAAGGAGAGATCAATTTTGAAAACCCTCAGAGAGTGAGGGAGACGGAGGGAAATGAAAATATTGCTGATAGAGGGAAATGAAAATATCTTAGGGCGAAATGAGTACAAAAGAGATGGCGGCTCCCTAAATCCTCTTTAGATGCGATTGGGAACAAAAAATTTCTCAAGTACATATATTAACAGAGCAGTTCTAGCTTCAATCAGTGTGTTAAGTATATTGGATGCTCTTTAAATTATATAGGTCGTGCATTACATAAAATCAAAACTGCTCTACTAACAAAATCGTCCCAAATTTCAAAGCTCTTTGAGGGAAAATTGAGAGGGAAGTGAAAATGAAACAAAAAAAAATTAAGTAATGTATGCATAACAAATAACATGAAAAAAATTCTAAAAGATATATTTTTTAATTTTTTACAGTTTCTAAGGCCAAATTAGTATTATAATTGATGTGCGTACGTGTTTAAATGTTTACGAGTAATAATTGATGTTGCTTTTATTTATTATAAATTGAACTAGTTCAATATTTTTACTATTGGATTGATAAAATGGCAATTATTAAAATGACAATAATTTAAAATGATATTGATAAAATTTATACAAAAATATAATGCTAGAACATTTTTATTGCATTATTAAATAATTTTGACAAATTAAATTGTATAGTTGTACATGCATGTTGCATCAATGACTTATGTCAAACATGCATGACTATAGAACATCAACTCATGCTAGGTGAGTTAATGAAGGAGCAAAGACAAACGTTGTCCGTTGGTCGATCAGAACCGTTCAAATCAAAGAGTGTTCCATTTATTTCATTGTTGATAAGTTTGATCTAATTTGATGTTCATTGACACATCCATCCAAGCAATGAAATATAGCGACATCGTAAGGCTATAAATATTACACATTGGATCGAAGTTTATAATTGTTGGAACTCCAAATTTTTGTTGTTGTTAAGGTTCCGGTACTAACTTGATCATTTTAAAAGAAATTTGGCGTCATTTTATTGCAGATCGACCGTTGAATCCTCATGCGGAAATCAACGGCCTGCAATATTTGGCTCAATTTGAAGAGGCTAAAAATAATGAAATTCTATAAAATTGTCAATAGTTGTTATGATTTGTAAATATAAGATGTAAAAAACTATTTTTTTTTTATTTTTTCAAATTTAATTATGTACATGTGTTTAGAATCAGATTAGGGCTGTGAATATGAGCCGTATGATCTGTGATGAAGTGTGCATATTATCAATGGATTCCTCCATTTCAGAGGCTGTTTTCACTGTACCTTTTTGTGTCCATTAACAGGTACCAAAAAATTTCATTCGGCATCAAACATAACTAGTAGACTAGTGCGTTTCCTCTGAGATATCTCATATTTTGCGTGACCGGCGTGTCCGGTGCCCATTCGAGATGGCACAGGGGGGCCAGTATTACTTGGGCTTTGAGATTCATGCAGAATTTATTTGAACGGTTTAGATTTTCCAAAAAGTCACGCAACATATGAGATATCTCAGAGGATGCGAATTCACTAGTAGACTTCCCTTCTTGGACTTTCTCCTAATTTTGATCTCCCTTCTAAATTTTTTTTGGCAACTTCCCTCCTCATTTTTTGATTGCCGCCAAACCAATTTTCTACCTTGAAATCGGCGACCAGTGTTGGGTTGAATTATACACATTTGCCTCCACATTTTGGCAAACCAATTTTTGACTCCCTCCTAATTTGTTGGGAACTTCACTCCACATTTCCTTTATCTCTTTCGTAAAAGCACCAGCGTTCATGCTCACCGGCCCCCTTCTTCGCCTCCTTCTAAACAAGGCAAGGTAAGATCTTTGCTCATCCCGAAGCTTTTTATTTGCAAATTTGTCGCCCGTTTTCTGAATTTTGTTTGGTTTTTTTATTGATTAGGCGGACCCCTCCACAGCGGATCCAATGATGGCCCCTTGCGAAGAAGGGCACGTGGATCATGAACAATTTTGGCCGAGTGTTTATGTAGATTTTGCAAATTAAGATGATGGAACTTGATGGTGTTGAGTTGCTGCACGGAAGGCTACCTTTGAGTTGCGGCACGGTCAAGACCATTGGGCAGAGCGAATTTGGTGTCGAGTATTGGATTTGGAGGTGCCAGTTCTGGTCAATTTTGCGACTAAACTGAGCCTTGGCAAGACCATGGTGAGTCAATTTGATATATCTCTTTTCTTCTTTCCTATTGCATTCCCTTGCAGAACTCATGGTGAGTTCATAGCAATGCTAGGTTCTAAGAAGTATTTCATCGAACAATTCATGTGCAACCCAAAGAATGGTGAATTATATTAGAAATGAATGGTGACTTGAAAAGAGAACACATGAAAATGCTCACGAGGTGAATTTAAAAGAGAACAAATGAAAATGCTTCTTTCACTCTCTATTTTTATCTTTACTTTATTTCTTTGCAAATAAAAGCTCATGAATTTCACTTTTCTAATGCATTCGTTTTCATTTTATTTTTCAATTGTAGATAATGAAGCTATTTTGAAGGGTATTAAAAATCAGATTTTAATCCATTGTGAGAACATGATAATATTTTATACCAATATCTTTTAAAAAGTTAGCAAGAAGAAATAACTAATACCTTTGCATCTATGCTGCTGGATTGAGTGTGAGACTCATATTAAGTTCATGTCAATGCATAGCGCAAAAACAACATGTACTATGGGTCAGTTTGTAGTCTCCTTGATGCTCAATTTGATGATTTTATCACAAAAATGTATGCACAATTTACCCAAGGACCTTCATACAACCTTTGTGAGTTATTCTCATTTCAATCCTTGCATCTTCATCTTCATTTATTTTCAAAATATGATATATATATAGGGAAAATTTCGGGTGTGTCCATCCAAACTTTCAAAATAGTCAATATCTCCATAAATACATCATAATATCCAATATCCCCATATAAATTTAATTTTATTTCTTCTATCCCTTTTCATTTATTTAACTGTTTATTTAATTAATTTAAAAACTAAACTGACAAATTTACCCTCCTATTTGAAATGGAGATATCCCTTAAATTTCTAACAGAGAAAAAAAAAGAGGAGACACTTTGGTGATTAGTTTTCTAACAGAATTGAACAACAGAAAAACAAAAAGAGGAGATGTTTTCGTGCCTAACTAATCGTCTTCTTGCAACGGTAACAAATGTCTTTCCAGTATCACTCATTCTTACCGAGCGAAAGAAGGAAACAGAAAACTTGCGAAGAGTGGCAGGACAATGCTTTGACCTGTTTTACGATGATTAACTTAATATCTCATGTTAGGTTTTTTTTTCTTTTAGCTTTAGGACATGCTGATTCAATATTAACGATGATGCTTCGATTCTCTTAAAATAGTTCCTCAATCTTGAACCTTTAGTTGTCGGATGCATTTTGATGATTAATTCTCTTGTTGGTTTTGTACCATGTGGTACCGGATCCAATAGCCCATTCTCTTGGAATTTCTCAATTTCAAAATTGGTTCTTTTCATTCATGATGTCAATCAAAATTGGTTCTTTTCATTCATCTCTGGTGGTTGTTGCATGGCTCAGTTTCTATTTTTTTCCTTGAAAGAGGTACTATTCATCAACAGCTTTCTCAAATTAAACTGGTACGGGAAAATGGGTTTAAATGATGATCACACCCAAACAAGCTTCGAACAAGGAGGAGAATGAATCTATGTACACCTCGAATTGGTTTCTAAGTGAATCTACAAATAATATCAAAACATAATTACATTTTCTTGCCCAAATTTCCTCCATTTTTGGTAAGCAGAAAAAAATCAACTGAGGGAAACAGAAAAATAAGTTCTGGCTCTGATAAATTGTATCCTTAAACATTCAACATGAAGATCAATTTTCAAATTGATTGTTCATAATAGCTCACTTTGCACATAATATTCCTCCATCTTGGTTAACAAGACGTTCAACAAAGATAACACAATTTTTGTCTCAAACGATCTCAAGAACAAAGCCTTCACACCGTAAAATCATCAGAAATGCCAATTATGACAATTCAGATAGAAAATTTCTGATATTGCAGAATCTCAGCAAAAGAGGAGTGGAAGCAAAACTCACACAAAATTCTGCTAGCTCTGTGAAGAGAAGAAGACAGAGAGAGAGAGAGAGAGAGAGAGATAAGAGGGACGAGAGCAAAAGGGAGAAAGCGAAAAGGCACTTCTTTCCGTTCAAAGAGATTTTTTTTTCAATTTTTCTGTCTTTTTCGTGCGGATAGATCTGATAAATAAAACTGAGTTCGAATTCAAATATAAAGGGTATTTTTGTCAATTTTATTTTAAACAAATTAAATAAAATGTTAAATAAATAAAAGGAGATGGAAGAAAAAATGACATATTTTTGTGGGGATATTGGATATTATGGTATTTTGATGGGGAAATTGATTATTTTAAAAGTTTGAATGACCATACTAGAAATTTTCCCAATTATATATAACTGTTATAAGACAAGAACCATCTTGTATTGTTTTTTATTAGAAAATATGATTATTTACATGACCTTGTTAATCTAGTGTACTTATGCATATATATATGATCATTGTTTACTAATTCTATTTACTTATTTTACTCATTCACTAACACTCATATGTTTAAAAACATACATTGCAGGAGGACAAATTAAAGAGTCATTCAAGTGAAAGAAAGATAGCATGTATTGCTTGCATTTGTCAAAATGTGTTGTATCTAAAACATAGATTGGCTTAGTCCAAATACCTAAATTTATGTTTTCAATTTGTAGTGTGGTGTTTCATTTTACATTTTGCAATTTAACACTGCTTGCTGTTTTGATTTATTTTTATTGCTACAAAGGGAGATCTCAAATAAACATAAACGTTTTTGTCTCCAGGAACTTAACATTTCCAATGGTAGCCTCATGGAAATAATTAGTCTATCTATAAAATAATATAAACTGAATCAATAAAACATTTCCAAGGGCATAGTGCTTCAATATTTCCATGAACCTTCACTATAAAATAATATAAACATATAAACATAACATTTCCAAGGGTATTTCATGGAAATAATATGTCTCCCTTTTTCACACTTATTTCCAACGGCATGGGGCTAGGTATTTCCATGAGCTTTCAATAAAATATAATATTTGGTTTGTTTGGAGGGTCATGGGTTATGCAAAATTATTTTCAAGGGCGGATAGGAAACATTTTCATGTGCAAATAGCAGGGATTTCCATGCGCTACTAGTTCCATGAGTTTACCGTTGGAAATAGTTAATGGTGTCAGAAAATGCAATTTCATTTTCATGGACCCTTTCTCCTCTTGGAAATAACATTTGCTCCCCTTGCAAAAAGCGAAAATTCTAGTAGTGGGAAGTGTTGTATGAAAGCATTCTTGGTCTTTTTCGGGCAGATCGACCATCTATTGTCATCAAGAAGCAGCATGTGAATTGTGTTCGTCTTCTACGTGAGTTGACTGTCGCATGCAAAAAAGTTGTGTTTAGATCCCCATCTACCGCCCACTGTAGCCTTGATCTCTATTGCCAGTACATGTTAATCTGTTGTAAACTTCGATTGTACTGAGTTTGGAGATCCTTTTCAAGGTCCGGGCTCCTATCCGATGGTTGCAGAGATTGTTGTGCGAGTATGGCTTCAGGCCGTGGTACTTTCCTAACCCATTCGCCTATGTTGGTTCGCAATTTTTGTACGGTGTTTGGCCAATCCATCACTGGTTGATTAAGAGCTTCTTTGCAAACAGATTCAAACTGAGGGTGCAGCAGCCACCAATTTTCAGTTTTGAAATTTTTTTGAAAGCGGGGAGGGGGAGGGCAAGTACGTAAGAGAATAGGTGGTGATCGCTATTAAATCGGGGCAGATGATAAACGGCAACAGAAGGAAAGAGGGCCGTCCAGGAGGTTGATGCTAGGGCTCGATCTAAACGTTGCATGATAAGAGTGTTGCTGTGTTGGTTGTTTGACCATGTAAAGGCTGGATGATATCTCGTATTCATATCTATATTTTGACCTTAAATTCGTACCAAAACCTGTGTTTTAATCTATAAATTCGGTTATAATTCATTGAATATATATAGAATGTGGTACTGCTGCAAGTTATTCTTATTCTGCAGGAATCGGGTGAAATCGAGAAGGAATCTGGAATTTAGAAGACTCTACACGGTCCGTGTAACATTCCACACGGGCCGTGTCAACCTCGACTCGACCGATGACACGACCACATGAAGACCGCTGACTCGACCGCATGAAGAACACAGGCACACGGTCCGTGTAGAATTCCACACGGGCCGTGTCAAGCAATTCCGGAAACAAATCCAGAATTTGGAAACAAGGCTAATTAATGGAAGGTCGGCAAAACGAGTATATAAGCGAGATTTCTTGCACCAGAGAGGTCATTCTGGAGCAGAGAAGCATTTTCTAGGGTTTGGTCTTGACGGCTAAGCTTGGAGACGAAGTTGAGAAGCGAAAGACGCAAGTTTTCGACGGATCTTCTTTATTCTTCGGGTTTTGTCATGGCTAATCTTTTTATTAATTCTTTATTTTGTTTTAGAACTATGTCTGAGTAGATTTCTTAGTTTCTAGGGTTGTGATGTAATCGAATGTTTTGTTTTGCATGTTAGCTATTGGATTCTTTTGTTGAAATTTGTGTTTGCTTGATTGTGATTGATTTTAATTGCTTAGTGTAAGTTATTTGATTTTTATTGGTTTACCACTAGATGAATGATCACATCTAGAAGGTACTTTGGCCCTTATAATCTTTTAACCAAACTAAGTACATGAGGTAGGATTAGTGATCCGAAAGGTGAAACCAAGTAGTAACCGACAGGTGAACATTTCCTCATATCGACGGAATGAGGTTACCTTTAGTATTCCAAACAAGCAACTAGGTAATTCAGACCAACATACGACAGTTGAGGTCTAGAACCCGACGAGGGCACATATTGCAATTCCATACAAAGTTAATGAACCAACAGACGACAGTTGAGGTTTAGGAACATTAGGTCTGGTCAGTAGAACCCTACACAAAGGAACAACATAAAGAAACAATAACTACTGCATTCACTCGAGGGCCACACGGACCGTGTACGACAGTATACGGCCCGTGTAGGACACTACACGGACCGGGCACCTCGAGGCAAAACTGAGATGAAGTCATAACCCTGGAAACGCCTTTTTACATCTGATTTAAACCAAGTTTATTTACTTCTTTGCTTTTGATTATTGTCATTGAACTGTTAGGAATCTTAGAAACCAAAACCAACCTTTTCCAACTTCTAGTCTTTATTTAATTTAGGTAAAATTCTAGATAAAATCTGAACCGTCCCTGTGATCGATACCCGATAATATACTGCTCGATAGGATTGTATACTTGCAGTCTGAACCGAAAAGTGTGTTTGAGGTTAAAAAGTATAGTTTACTGTACTGAAACTTTGTACTATACATTTTTGGTGTAACAAGTTTTTGGCGCCGTTGTCGGGGACGGCATCATTTATTTTCTGGATTTTTGCTTATTTTAATTAATCTAGATTTTAACTTGTATCATTTTCCTTTTATTTTTCTCTCTCTTTCAGGAAAACTGGCATCCTTACCTCCACCCAAGGGAGATTACAATCTGAGGAGTAAAGGACCACTTCCCGACGCAGACACTGCTGGTCCTGCACAACCACCTCTGCACACGGCCCGTGCAGACGATACACGGTCCGTGCACTTCGACAATCCGAGCAGAGGAGAGATGAGCAACAACGAACAAGACAGGGAAGATGACGAGGTTGATGGCCTCTCTGATGATGACTTGGCCGACTTCGTACCAAGGACCTTGCGCGAATTCAATGTACCATGCGCTGGAGATGTGAGGGGAGCCATCAGACTGCCGCGAATTGTGGGACAACAACCGAACTTCAATCCGGGAGTTGTCAACATAGTCCAGCAGAACACCTTTCATGGCTTGGATCATGAGGATCCACATGCCCATCTCCAAACATTTCTTGAGTGTTGCACAACCATCAAAAATAATGGCGCAACCGCCGATTACATTAAACTCGCACTCTTTCCTTTTACTCTTAGGGATAAAGCCAAGAAATGGTTAGGGACTTTACCAAGGGATTCGGTAACCACTTGGAGGGAATTGTCTAAATTGTTTCTAACTAGATTTTTCCCTCACAAAAGAACTGCTAAGGTTAGGACCCAGTTAACCAGTTTTAAGCAAAGACCTGATGAACCATTGAATGAGGCATGGGAAAGGTTTAGGGAATTGCAATACTCTTGCCCACACCATGGTATACCAGATTGGTTGTTGATTCAGACCTTTTATGATGGTTTGACTGATAGTACTCGCACCTCTATTGACGTTGTTGCAGGTGGAGCACTTATGTCAAGGGAACCCCTTGAAGCCATGAATTTGATTGACAACATGGCTCAAAACCAACAATGGTCCGGCCGCGACAACACTCGAGCTGGAGGAGGCGGCCGATTTGAGGTTGATCAAATCACTGCTCTAACCGCCAAGCTTGATGCTATGCAGAAAGCCTTCGATAAGATGAGTGTAAAGGCAGTCAATCAGCAACCACAACCATGTGTGATGTGTGGAGATGAAGGCCACGCTTACGAGCAATGTCCACTAGCGCAGAGGGATGAAGAAACCGAGCAAGTCAACTCTCTCAACAATGAACCATCCTACTTTCCAAAACCTCCTTTCAACCGATCCTACTCCAAAGACCCGGTTGAACAACAAAACTGGAAGTGGAAACAGAACAACTCTGCGCCATACAACAATGCTCCAAATCCCTCTTTCAACAACTCCTTCAACAATCCTTCTGGCAGTAACAATAACCGAAACTTCTACCAAAATGCCTCTTTCAACAACTCAAACAACCGAGCAGCTCAATCCGGTCCACCTAAGCCGTATAACGACTTCATGCATGAGCAAGGAAAAATGAACCAGATGATGTTTGAGCAAATGCAAACCATGAACGCTCAAATGAATGCTCAACTGGCTGCTCAGAACAAGTTGATCGAGCAAATCAGTCACCAAGTTAACTCTAACCTTACACCACCAGGAAGACTACCTAGCCAACCTGAGGTAAACCCCAGAGGGGAAGCTAAGGCGGTGACACTGAGAAGTGGGACCCAGTATGAAGGACCTGCCATGCCCAACCAAATTCTGAATGACACGGACCGTATAAATCCCACACGGGCCGTGCAGAATCCTGACCGAGTCGAACTCACACGACCGGACAACACCACAAATTCTCCTGCCAAAGACACGGACCGTGCAGATTCCACACGGCCCGTGCAAACTCCACCCTCTGAGAAAACTGAACATCCAGACCGTGCAAAGTTCACACGGCCAACAGGAAACACGGAGACAACTGTTCACACGGACCGTACAGAATCCACACGGCCCGTGCAAAGCGAACCTGAAGGCCAGAAAAAGACAGGGGCCGAGAAACCACCACCATACCGGCCACCTGTACCCTTCCCTCAGAGACTAGCTGAAACCAAACTGAACGAGCAATTCTCCAAATTCATAGATGTTCTCAAGCAACTGCACATCACTATTCCATTCACCGAGGCTCTGACTGAAATGTCCACCTACGCCAAGTTCCTCAAAGACATTCTTTCCAACAAACGAAGCTTGGGAGGGCACGAGACGGTGAAACTGACAGAACAGTGCAGTGCCATTCTAAGAAGCGAGCTACCACCCAAACTGGAAGACCCTGGTAAGTTTTCTATCCCTTGCACTATAGGGAAAGCCACAATCAAGAAAGCTCTATGCGACTTGGGAGCTAGCGTGAGTCTCATGCCACGCACCATCTTTAATCGAATGGGGGTTGGTGAGCTCCGACCTACACGAATGACTTTGCAGCTAGCAGACTCCTCGGTAAGACTACCACTTGGCATAGTGGAGGATGTACCGGTTCAGGTTGGTAAATTTTATGTACCTGCTGACTTTTGTTGTGATGGAAATGGAAGAAGATAAGGAAGTCCCCATTATTCTGGGACGACCTTTTCTAAGAACTGCAGGTGCGATAATTGATGTTTTCAAAGGGACATTGACCTTGAACATTGGCGAGGAGAAGGTGCGATTCCAGATCGATCGAGCCATGAAGTACCCTTCGCCAAATGAATCTTGCTTCCGAATAGATGCAGTCGAGGAGTGCTTAACGGATTTGGCCGATGATTACTTTCTTGAACAAGTCAACAACTCGCTAAGGTATCATTCTGACTTTCTATCTGAGTTGCAGGTTGAAAAAGGCGAGTTGGAATCAATTTGTGCAGCAGATGCTCATGATGACACACCAGAGGAATTTGGACACGGCCCGGACAGATCCTACACGGACCGTGCAGAAGAGTCTGAACAGCTGGAGGATAAGGCACTCGGGTCGGACAAGGCTGACACGAGGACTGTACACGGACCGCATACATCTGACACGGACCGTGCAAAGGCCCAGGAAGAGAAGCCAACTCCTGAGCTCAAGCCTCTTCCATCCAACCTCAGGTATGAGTTCTTAGGTCCAGATAAATCCTATCCAGTGATTGTAAATGCAGGATTAAATCCCGATCAGACCGCCAAACTCTTGGAGAAGCTGAAAGATCACCAAGGCGCAATCGGGTATTCAATCAAGGACCTGAAGGGAATCAGCCCTTCTATCTGCTCGCACAGAATTTTACTGGAAGATAATCACAAGCCCTCTGTTGAACACCAGTGACGGCTCAACCCAAACTTGAAAGAGGTAGTAAAGAAAGAAATTTTAAAACTTCTTGATGCAGGTATAATCTACCCGATTTCTGATAGCAAGTGGGTGAGTCCTATCCATGTGGTGCCAAAGAAGGGAGGAGCAACAGTGGTAAAGAACAAGAAGAATGAGCTGATCCAAACGCGTGTTGTCAGTGGCTATAGGATGTGCATAGATTACCGAAAGCTCAATGCTGCCACGCGCAAGGACCACTTTCCATTGCCATTCGTTGACCAACTCCTCGAAAAGCTTGCTAATCACTCTTATTTCTGTTATCTAGATGGTTATTCTGGTTTCTTTCAGATACCCATCCACCCACAAGACCAAGAAAAGACCACTTTTACCTGTCCATATGGTACATATGCATATCGTAGGATGCCTTTTGGTCTTTGTAATGCAACAGCAACCTTTCAAAGGGCCATGATGGCCATCTTTTCTGACTTTATTGAAAATGAGGTTGAAATCTTTATGAATGACTTTTCTGTATATGGTGCTTGTTTTGACTCTTGTTTGACTAATCTTTGTAAGATTTTGCAGAGATGTGAAGAAGTCAATCTGATTTTGAACTGGGAGAAGTGTCACTTCATGGTCCAAGAAGGTGTAGTTCTAGGACATGTTGTGACTTCTAAAGGTATTGAGGTTGACAAAGCAAAGATTGAAGTGATTGAAAAGCTTGCAATCCCAACTTGTGTTAAAGACGTTTGCAGCTTTCTAGGTCATGCAGGATTTTACTGCCGCTTCATTAAGGACTTTTCCAAAATTGCTAAACCACTAACCAATCTACTCATTAAAGATTCTGATTTTGATTTTACTGATGATTGTGTTAAGTCTTTTTGTAGTTTAAAAGAAGCTCTCATTTCAGCACCTATCCTGCAACCACCTGACTGGTCCCTTCCATTCGAGCTGATGTGCGATGCAAGCGATTATGCTGTAGGAGCCGTTCTGGGGCAAAAGAAAGACAAGAAGCCGTGTGCTATCTACTATGCCAGCAAAGTGCTAGACCCAGCCCAAATGAACTACACAACAACTGAGAAAGAGCTCCTAGCCATTGTGTTCGCTCTTGACAAGTTCCGATCTTACTTAGTTGGTTCGAAGATAATCGTCTACACAGACCATGCCGCACTCAGGTACTTGCTAAGTAAACAGGATGCAAAACCTCGTCTGATTAGATGGGTTCTTCTTTTGCAGGAATTTGATATCGAAATCAGGGACAAGAAAGGAGTCGAAAACACTGTGGCTGACCATCTATCTCGACTTCGTTGGGGAGATGATGACTCTGTCAAATTGCCAATCAATGACTCGTTCCCTGATGAACAACTCTTTTCAGCTTCTGTCCTGACTTACCTCGACACGGACCGTACAAGACCTCACACGGCCCGTGTACTGCCACACCAAAGCCATACGGACCGTACAAGATCTCACACGGCCCGTGCAGTGCAACACCAAGGCCACACGACCGGCCACACGGACCGTGTAACCGCCCAGTCAGCCCCATGGTATGCAGATATCGCCAACTTTCTTGCTTCTGGCGTACATCCCGCATCTATGACATACCAGCAGAGGAAGAAGCTCCGCTCAGATGCCAGGTATTACTTTTGGGATGAACCTTTTCTTTTCAAAGTAGGTGTTGATGGTATCTTCCGCCGCTGCGTGCCGTACGAGGAGACACACTCCATTCTTGAGCATTGTCATTCATCTGCTTACGGAGGGCACGCTTCCTTCTCAAAGACAGCCACCAAGGTATTGCAATCTGGTTTCTTTTGGCCTTCTATTTTCAGGGATGCAAGGACTTTTGTCTCGGCGTGCGACAAGTGTCAACGGACCGGGAACATCACCAAGCGCAATGAGATGCCTCTCAACTCTATTCTCGAGGTAGAACTCTTTGATGTGTGGGGTATTGATTTCATGGGACCGTTCCCATCATCATGTGGGAATGAGTATATCCTGGTTGCAGTGGATTATGTGTCCAAATGGGTCGAGGCAGTGGCATGTCGCAAGGCCGACTCAAACGCCGTCAAGAAGCTGTTCACTGACATCATCTTCCCTCGCTTTGGAGTGCCACGAGCAGTCATCAGTGATGGAGGCAAGCACTTCGTCAATCGACAATTTGACAGCCTTCTCAGCCGTCATGGGGTGACACACAAGGTAACAACTTCCTATCACCCTCAATCTAATGGACAAGCTGAAATTTCTAACAGGGAAATCAAGTCCATCTTGGAAAAGACAGTGGCACGGACCCGAAAGGATTGGTCGCTTAAGCTTAATGACGCACTCTGGGCATACCGAACTGCCTTCAAGACACCGATTGGAATGAGTTCGTTCAAGCTAGTGTATGGCAAGCCCTGCCACTTACCTGTGGAGATTGAGCACAAAGCGTTCTGGGCTACGCGTACCATCAACATGGACATGCTTGCAGCTGGCGAGAAGCGCATTCTTGATTTACACGAGTTGGAGGAAATGCGCTTACATGCTTACGAGAATGCCAGAATCTATAAGGAGCGCACCAAACGAATTCATGATCAGCGCATTGCACCTCGCGAATTCAAGGTAGGTGATCTTGTACTCTTGTTTAATTCCAGATTGAGACTGTTTCCAGGTAAGCTGAAGTCTAGATGGTCCGGCCCATTCCATGTGAAGAAAGTGTACCCATTCGGTGTGATTGAGATTGGAAATCACGAGAGCAGGACTTTCAAAGTCAATGGTCAGCGTCTCAAACACTACATTGCTGACCATCCCCAGACCGAGCGGTTCGATCAAGATCTCTCTGATCCCGCTCCAGCAGAAACTTAAAGCAGGTGGTCAAGCTCGCGACCTAAAACAAGCGCTTCTTGGGAGGCAACCCAAGCCCTTTTTAATTTTCTTGCATTTTTGAATTTTTATCTTTTTGCATCATACTGTTATTTGCATGCATATTTGTTTTCAATTAATTTGAATTTAGAAAATTCCGAGGAGAGCACCTCACACGGGCCGCACAGCATATGACACGGCCCGTACAACACCAGGAGGGTGAGACCACCCGACCCCTGCGATTCCTACATGGCCAGGATCATTTCACACAGCCCGTACAGATTTATACACGGCCCGTGTAACCGCCAAACGACGCATATGGAAGGTCGCGTCCGCTCCGCATCAGTTACGCCCTTTCGTTTTTGTTAAATACCCCTCTCCCCACACGGGCACCTCACCTCCTTCCACAGTGCACCCGACCGTCTCTCGGACTGACCCGATCTCCGTGCGCTGCCGTGTAGCCACCACTCTCGCCCTCTACCTCTTCCTCTCGGCCGGCGACTTCTCCACCTCCTTCCAGTGCGCCGACCACCACACCAAGGGTCTCCTCCGTTCAGGTAAGTCCCTCTTTCTCTCCTCTTTCTCTCCTCTTTCACCTTTTCTTCCTTTGTTTACTTCCTCTCTGGTCACCTGCGCAACCCTGCCGAGCCATCTCTCTCTCTTTCTCTTCTCCGCCACCTCTGTCATTCCGCCGAGACCCTAGTCTGACACGGCCCGCACCCAACCCTACACGGTCCGTGCAATTCCACACGGCCCGTGTCAGCCCTAATCAGAGGTAGTCATGCATCGCGAACGCCGCTCAAAGTACGCCCAGGAGCATCGGCAGCAGGCTCTCAGTGACCAGACACTACCACCTGCGCGCCCACCTTCTCCACTTCCATCTGCCTCCTTACCACAAGGTCCTCCCTCTCGCCACTCTTCTTCCCCTGAGGACTCCGATTACGTCTCTGATGCGTCCGACCACCTCTCTGGGGAGTACACCGATCGAGCAGAGGACTACCAGGATGACTACTTCCCCATCCCCACCCGCCGTATGTTCACGCACTTCGATACTTTGCGGCTGCGCAAGTTCAAAAACACTCGCCGGGTTGACTTCGACGCCCTTCGCTCCTTCGGCATAGCGACGTAGTTTCTCTTTCTCACCGGCCGGATTGGGATTACCCCTGCCTTCTGGGCCATTGAGCATAATTCCTATGAGTTGCTCACGCACGAATTTCTCTCTTCTCTCCAACTCAAGACGGATCGACAGGGCGACCACTACATCAAATTCCAGCTTCGTCGGTGGTTTGGCTTCCACTCGGACCCCCAGACCGATTCCCTTCATTTTCGAGTGGGTCTCGACAAAGACCACTTATGGAACCTGATTTCTGGCATGACACCTGGGGTCATTCATAACAAAGAGTTCAAAGGCCTCAACATTGCCCACCCAGTCCTGCGATGCATCCAGCGAGCCCTTGCCGTCACTATCTTTGCACGTGGAGAGACAGTCTCCCGTGCCAACATTGAGGACCTCCAGCTTCTGGATCACATGCTCCGCCCAGACGCGGAGATAGAGCGGCCCGATCTGATGCTCATCATGATTCACCACTGGCTTGGTCTTCAGCGCTCCACGAGGACTGGGGGTGCTATCACTATGGGTGCCTATGTCACCCACATTGCCGATAGACTGAGGCTCTCCACTGATGGAGACACGCTCTGTAGAGGTCCACGCTCCCTGGACGCCGACGCCTTTCGATTGGCGACCTTTATCAGGATTCAGAGGAGCTCTGGCGGCGGCACTCGATATCTCTGGCGCATGCCGGATGGCCGCACTCAGTACCTGATGCCCTTCTCGGCCCCTCTCTCCTTCGAGGACCGATCCACATGGCTCTTCACTGCGCCCCTACCGGCTGCTCCTGCATCACCGCCACCTCCTCCTGATGATGATGTGCCGATGAATGATGCGCCCGGCTCCTCACACCAGCCCCACATCCCTTTCCCTGCTGAGACCGGCTCGCCCATTGCTGACCCTACCATTCAGGATGTGTACCGCCTCATGCATGGCATGAGTACCACTCAGCGCGAGCACGGTGTTATTCTCCGCGACATCCAGCAGCAGGTGACAGACTATGGCGGGCGGATCGAGGCGATAGAGGCTGAGATGCGCTACTGGTGCCTTGATGATCCTTCTGACCACTGATCAGGTTTGCTTTCTTTTCCCCAGCTTTTATCTTATATCTGTCTTGAAGCATTGAGGACAATGCTCGGACTTAGCTTGGGGGGGAGAACTTTATCATTTAGTTCATGTTTATTTTTCTTTTATTTCTAGGTCATGTTTACTTTTTATTGCACTTTTAGGCGATATATTTGCGTGAATTGCTAGAATTAGAAACCTTTGAGAGAAATTTTGAGTTATAATTATGATGACTTTGAGAAGTTAGAAATAACCCCATAAGTCGATCAAAGAATTGCATAGGATGGGATAGTTTGAACATTTGAAAAAACGAAAGTCAAATTGAATTGAGAAATCATTTTGAAACTAAACTGTGCTTTTTAAAACAAGGAACCGGGATTTTCAATTAAAGAAAGATTGGGATATCCGTTGGTATGAAAGAATACCAATGGATGTGTGTATTCATGATATATGCAAAAGACTTAAAACAAACGAAAAGATGGAGAAAATAAGAGTACTGGCAATAAGTCCTACAGGGGCGCCTTTGAGCTCGTCTCCCACACTTAGAAAGAAAGCAATGAGTACTGGCACAATCCTAATGGATGCCTTTGAGCTCGAGAAAAACCATAATTAAAACTTATGCATATATCAACACGCGAAGTCTGCAACTTTCTAACCTAAGCTTGTTCCAAGCTTGGGGGGGGTAAAAAGGAAAATCACCACACACGAGGGCATAGTTTCGATGTAGGAAAGAAAGATCAATCAATTCGAACAATTAGTTTTAGCAAATATTAGAACATCTCAAATTATGACATTTGATTAGTTGATTAGTGGGGTGAATCAATTTATCAAAGAAATCCAAATTGTTATTCAAAAGGACTCTCGAAGATTTTTAACAATAGCAAGCTCACGTAAACTGTTCGCATTAGAATTTACTTTTGCATTTAGGTAATCATTAGACCAGCCCTTTACCTAAGTTGGGATTTTTGCTTGAGGACAAGCAAGATTTCAGCTTGGGGGAATTTGATATCTCGTATTCATATCTATATTTTGACCTTAAATTCGTACCAAAACCTGTGTTTTAATCTATAAATTCGGTTATAATTCATTGAATATATATAGAATGTGGTACTGCTGCAAGTTATTCTTATTCTGCAGGAATCGGGCGAAATCGAGAAGGAATCTGGAATTTAGAAGTCTCTACACGGTCCGTGTAACATTCCACACGGGCCGTGTCAACCTCGACTCGACCGATGACACGACCGCATGAAGACCGCTGACTCGACCGCATGAAGAACACAGGCACACGGTCCGTGTAGAATTCCACACGGGCCGTGTCAAGCAATTCCGGAAACAAATCCAGAATTTGGAAACAAGGCTAATTAATGGAAGGTCGGCAAAATGAGTATATAAGCGAGATTTCTTGCACCAGAGAGGTCATTCTGGAGCAGAGAAGCATTTTCTAGGGTTTGGTCTTGACGGCTAAGCTTGGAGACGAAGTTGAGAAGCGAAAGACGCAAGTTTTCGACGGATCTTCTTTATTCTTCGGGTTTTGTCATGGCTAATCTTTTTATTACTTCTTTATTTTGTTTTAGAACTATGTCTGAGTAGATTTCTTAGTTTCTAGGGTTGTGATGTAATTGAATGTTTTGTTTTGCATGTTAGTTATTGGATTCTTTTGTTGAAATTTGTGTTTGCTTGATTGTGATTGATTTTAATTGCTTAGTGTAAGTTATTTGATTTTTATTGGTTTACCACTAGATGAATGATCACATCTAGAAGGTACTTTGGCCCTTATAATCTTTTAACCAAACTAAGTACATGAGGTAGGATTAGTGATCCGAAAGGTGAAACCAAGTAGTAACCGACAGGTGAACATTTCCTCATATCGACGGAATGAGGTTACCTTTAGTATTCCAAACAAGCAACTAGGTAATTCAGACCAACATACGACAGTTGAGGTCTAGAACCCGACGAGGGCACATATTGCAATTCCATACCAAGTTAATGAACCAACAGACGACAGTTGAGGTTTAGGAACATTAGGTCTGGTCAGTAGAACCCTACACAAAGGAACAACATAAAGAAACAATAACTACTGCATTCACTCGAGGGCCACACGGACCGTGTACGACAGTATACGGCCCGTGTAGGACACTACACGGACCGGGCACCTCGAGGCAAAACTGAGATGAAGTCATAACCCTGGAAACGCCTTTTTACATCTGATTTAAACCAAGTTTATTTACTTCTTTGCTTTTGATTATTGTCATTGAACTGTTAGGAATCTTAGAAACCAAAACCAACCTTTTCCAACTTCTAGTCTTTATTTAATTTAGGTAAAATTCTAGATAAAATCTGAACCGTCCCTGTGATCGATACCGGTGAAGAGTCTGCATAGTCGAGGGGCCTCTACTCCCACGACAGTTCCAACTAAAGATATTCATTGGGCACCCGACGGTGATTCCGGGCTCGCCGCTCTAAGCCTCTTGTGGAAGCCCGGTGGAGGGGAGGAGCTTCCATTATGGGGAGAGAAAGATGCATTTGCCCGGCCCTGTTCATTGATGATGAGGTGGCGGACACGACTAGAGAGAGAGCCACTGTCGGAAGCGCCCGGAAGGACTTCAAGTTGGCGTCTGCTGGGCCCGGAAAGTCGAGGCTCTGAGGGGGCCCGCGGCTGCTGCATGGGGCGGTTCGGTGTCGAGATATGGAGAGGGGAGGCTTCATTGGGGTTTGAGAAAGGAGTGGGCATGCGATTAGCTTGGACTGGGTTTAAGTTGTAACCGGTGGAGTGGTTGGTGTTGGCCTCAGATGGAACATACTGAGGAGTATTCGGGTGTGGATTTGGCATAGCAAGAGGGATCAAATCATTGTTATATGAAGTCGGTTCAGGTAGTGGCCTAGGAACAAGGTTCATGCAATTTATCCAAGGACCCATACGGTGTTCAAGCACGAAATTCATTTCTGTCGGTTAGAATAAATAGGGTCTGAGCATAGTTGCAAAGCCCGGCCTCTTTTTGGACAACCTGAAATTTCGTGCCCTATCATAGCACAGTAGGAATAGAGCCTAGGTACCCTTTCATACACCAAATATATTGTAATAACTCCCATAGTTGGATGCTCAACATACATTCTATCTTTTAAGGAGTCAGAGCAGCAAAAGGTAATTTTGGTTCTCATAAAAAGCTTGCCTACACTATAGCCTTGTCGTACCTCTGAAATTGATGTACCCAAGTCACTAGCCAAGTAGATAATACCTTCATGTGAGAGCATCTTAGGAGGCACGTTGTGGAATTGTGTCCACAAGGAGACATAATTGACAAAGTCAGGGTGAGTTGAGCTGGTTCATGCACCTTCCGCAAAGAGACAAGGTCTGAGCGATACATCCACGGTTCTAGCGGAGAACCTCATACATGTCGTCATGGCTAACGAAGTCAATGAGGTACGTGCAGCTTGCAATGGGGGCAATGCGTGTCCCAGGATGTACCGACCAAAGGCTGAGCATTTGACGAATGAAGTTGTCAACAATCACCATGCGGTCGGTGATGACGCGAGCAATGCAAGAAAGAGACCAATCACGCGAGGCCGAGATGTGCTGGGGGATAGGAACTCGGGATGCATTCAGTTGTGCAGCTTGGGATAGGGAGATGAAGAGGTTTGAGAGTTCGTCTGCCATTTTTGTTCTTGCAAGTTGAGTAGAAAATTTAGGGTAGGGCCAAGGATAGAAGGGATCCCAGTTTTGGAGTGAAGTGGTTGAATGCAGGTGGATTTTGTTGTGGGGTTTAAATGAGAGCTGGGAATGTTTTTTGTATTGAACGAGGAGTCATAAGTGCTGCTGGATCGGATGTGAGCATGGGGGTGTAATGTGTGTGTTGTATGTGGGACAATAGATGTAATATGATTCTTTGAAAACCGCGCATCCTTTGAGGCAATATTGAGTGGGAGATTTTGTTCAGGAATTGCTCGAAATAGGGAGTCCACTTGGCAAGTAGCGTGCATGGGAGCAAAAAGAATGTTCGAATAAGACAGAACTGCTATCAAGGCACCTGGTTTTAAAGGAAAGTTAAAGGGATAAAGTAAGAGAGGAGAGGAGCTTGGACACGTGTGAGGCATGCAAGACCTTTAAAGATTTAGTGGGATATGGTGAGATTTTGAAAGAGTACTTGGCTGTTTGAAAAAAGAAGTGAGTGGGATGAGGGTCTAAAATAGCGACACGTGTCTTCATGCATGCAAAAGAGAACATGCAAGGTGGTTTGCTAAAACCGGGCTCCCTACTTCGGTTTTGCACCAGCCGGCCTTGGGCAATCTTGACGGTGATCGCTAAACTCAGCTTGAGTAGTAGTAGCATGGCTTCCGGGAAGACAAGCCTCCCACCAATGATCAAGGTAGCTTTTAAGGGAAGGGATGGGATAAAAGGTGGTGCGGGTTCTTGGGCAAGAGGCCATGTCGAGATAGGCGCTGGCCCATTGAAGACCTCTCTCAAACTATCATGACAGCTTATAGCATGTGCTCTTATCGGGGATGAGCTATCGGCTTCGCTCGGGTCATCTCCGTGTGGATTGTCCAGGCTCGCAAAGTCTGGAAAAGGACGAAGCCTAGCCGGGATGTAAGGCATGTCATTCCAGTTTCGGATATGAACCCTGCATTCTGACCAGAAACGAGCAAAGTGCACATTGATGAATCTGGGGATTGCTCGTGGGTCGATACACCTGACAGTAGCTTGTATGCACGACTTGTCAATGCCGTAAAGATTGTCATTGTTCACTACTAGAATATCCCCAAGCGTTGCAAGAAGTCGGATTATGAAATATTCATGCCAAAGAGGCAGGGGAAAGCCAGTTATCACTACTTCAAGTCTGTATGAAAAGAAAGGTGGCCTCTGCAGGAAGGAGTTAGGGTTCCACTCCACAAGCAGAATGTCATGGTCTAGGCACCAAGGGTTCATGTCTAGCACTACAAGTGCTCGATCTAGCTGGCTCGGGATGCGGATAAGGAATGTGTTGTTCTCCCAAGGTGTAACAGGGTAATGAGAAGTGCTACCACCATACCGCACTGCAAATTCAAGTTGCACTCCAACTATGTTGCCATGCAGGTGCAGTTAAGGCCCCCATAACACAACAGTTTGAGCTAAATCGGTTTGTATCGAGGCAAAGGTCGTGTTGTCAGTGTCAAAGTAGAGGGCAGTTCGTTCAAGTGGTAAGTTTCTAGATAAAAAGGAATAGCTGTTTGCCATGGCCGTAATATCAAGAGAAAGGTGATGAGAAAGGGAAAAAGTGATAAAGGTTAAGTTTGGTGTTAGCTAAAAAGTATCACTTTCTAAAGCTAACAGTGGGAAAATTTTTAGAAAAGGCTGTGAGTGATATAATGGTCAAAAAGTTGTTGACAAAGAGGGTTGTTTTTTGGATTTGTCTTTTTCCTTTTTTTTTAGAAAAGCTGTTGTATTGGGAGAAGAATCGAGAAGACCCAATATTTGATTGGGGAGAGTAGAGGTGCAAGAGGAATGTGAAGAGTTTAGAGGGATGGAAGAGGTAGGCCGACGAATAGGGAGAGGAGAGAGAGGGGGGAGGGGGAGAACCTAGGTGTCGTCTCCGGGAATCGCCCTGCATTGCTTCGCTTCTGCCGCTTTCATTTTTACCTTTGTTATTTGTAGCTTTAGTGTGACATTTTGTTATAACCCGTAAAATCTAATTAATTAATTAAGTCTAATAACTAAGATGTTACCACTAAATAAAATTTTAAATCGAATAAATTAGTTAATAAACTAGTTAGTAATTTTAAACAACGTCTAGATTCAAATTAACAAATAAAAATTTTATTATATAAATACAAATGTGAACGAAATTATTAATTAAACTTCGATGGAGATACAAATGGATTCGAATCTTAAATTCTGATCATTTGAAACATTCGTATTAAATTTTAATTGCAAGCGTTGTTAAATTTTGTTGATAGAGTGCAATTGATTAGGTTATTAGATAAAACCAAATTAATTCCCTTCTTAAATTTTTGAATAGATCTCAACCGTTCATTTTAATTCTGCACGGATCTCAAAGCAGTCCCTCTATTAACCCTTCCCACCGACCCTCTCTATTTCCCCTCTTCTCCAATTATCGGACCAGAGATGATCTCTCTCTCTCTCGTTTCTTCTCTGTTGACTGGGGCCCCTTTCCCTCTCTGTCCCTGGACCCGCCCCCTTAATTATCTCTCTCTATCTCCCTTGCGCAATTGGAGAAGAACCCTAGGGTTCCCTGTTGGTGCTGGTGAGCTGCTGGTGCGGTGAAGGTGTGGTGCTAGTGCGGTGATCGGTGGTGCGGTGTTGGTGCGGTGTGGACTTGGTGGCTGATTGAACGGCGAGGCGGAAAAGACGCGATTCCAAGCGAGTCTTGTGGTCGTGGTATTCCTTCTCTCTCATTTCTGTTCTTACTCTTGACGAGTTTGCAACCCGTTAAGCCCTGCTGACTGATACGGTACCAGTACTGGCCTTTTTTCTGTTGTGCTGTGCTGTTTTTGCTTATTTCTGTTCTGACATTATCAGTACCGGTGCTGGTACCTGATTTTGTTATCTTGCGGCTGTGATTATTTGATGCTTGTACTAGTAGTCGTAGCCCAGCGAAGCTGCTGATTTTAGGGGGTTGCTTTGTGACTGATTACCAGCCTTGATCTGACAGGGACCTGAACGTAAATAAATTAAATCAAGGGGAATATGAGTAACTATTTAGGCCTTGGATGATATTTGTAAATTATGAGGGCTTAGGTGCAAAATAGTGAAACCTGAAATTTATTTATTTTTGCCCGTGGCTGTTGGAAATTAAAGAATGGAATTTGATTTAGAAGATGAGCCTCCGGGCTTTGATTAATAAATAAAAAGAGGAATGAGCCTTAATTATACATGTTAGGCTTTAGAATTTTATAGATTAATAAGAAAACTGAAGTTTATTTGGATTGTTATACGTAAATTTAATGAAAAAGAAATTAAAAGTATAAAGTAAAGTATGTTAAAGGTTAAGAACTAAGCAAATAATTAATAAATGAAGTCATTAATTAGCACTGAATAAGAAACACACATGATCAATTAATTGTTAGTATATGTATGTTGATATAGGTGTAGGCTCGGGTGAGCAAGAGTTTGCGAGACCTTTCGAGACGTTCGAACTATAAGTGCGAAATACGCTCTTCGTAATCAGGTGCGGGGTTCTTGGACTTGTTTGATGTTTCATTTTCAGGAATTAAATTGTTTTTCGATTGTCATGTTGTATGTTGATTGCTGCATAATTTGAAATTGTGTGATTCATGTGCATAACCCAATCAAATTAGAACTGAATTGTTGTGAGATGGTTGATTTGCATATTCGTATGGTTGTCAATTGACGTGTTCTATTCGTTATTCGATGTGTGAATGAATATGCCAGGCTGACCCGTAGAGGTAGCTGGATAAGGTGACGGTGACCTATCCGTTGACCTGTTTCTGAATTTGCCAGGCTGACCCATAGAGGTAGCTGGATAAGGTGACGGTGACCTATCCGTTGACCTGTGTAATGAATTTGCCAGGCTGACCTGTTTAGGTAGCTGGATAAGGTGACGGTGACCTATCCGTTGACCTGTAAAATGAATTTGCCAGACTTTGACCTTAATTGCAAAGTAGAGCCAGATGGCTGACTTTGATTCCGTGTAGATGCATTTGTAAAGCCGAGCTGTATAGCTGACTTCGAACCAGACGTTAGTAAATGGTTAAGCCAAAGCACTGCAGATGGGTGTCAGATAAAGGGTCCAGCTCGGTGGGACATCTGTAGGTGCCAGTAACCCTACAGATGAGGGTTTGACAAATGGTCCAGCTCGATTGAACATCTGTTGGTGCTACCAGTCATAATGAGATAAGTTAGGCCAAATACGTGTTTTGTTTGGATTTCATCTTGGAAATTCCGTAAATTGTATTTCATTCGATTATTGTTGTCCAGCATGTGCATTAATTTATATATTGTGTTTGAACTGTTAATGTAATTTTGTATGGATTTTATTTTTGAATATGAATTCTGATTGCAAGTCCAGTAACCTGATTGTGGCAAATTCGCACTGAGGAATAATTTATTATTTCTCACCCGTTTCTCCTTGTGGGATTCGCATGTTTGTTAGACGAAGACAGATAAACATTGTTGGGGTTAAAATTGACAGCAAGGCCATCTAAAGATTTGGGATTTGGGTTATTATATCTGACAGGGTGCAGAGAATATATCTCTAGCATCATCCACTGTAAAATGTCAGATAATTATTGTAATTAAATTGAGATGTGGGAAAAATAATGGATGTTATTGGCAATGCATAAAAAGATCCATGCCTTAGGTTACGTATATTGAATGGTAAGATAGACGCGGTACGAATTGTCGCACCTCTAGATTTGAGGTGTGACACATTTGCAAACTGTGTGAAGTATTCCCGCGATTGAACCGATATGTAAACTGTGTGAAGTAGAGAGAGATGATACACTGCATGTAATCTTCACGTGCCAACACGTGCGCGCCACTTGGTTCAGCTCGGCGCTAGGCCTCAGAACGCCACTCAATCACAATGGCACTCTCAGGGACGTGCTAATAGAATTGTGGATCCTCTTGATGAAGAACAGATAGCTTCTTTCATGATCTTAGCAGGTGTATATGGAAGGCCAGATGCAACGCGGTTTTTCAAGAGAAGGTGGGCTCTCCGCAGGATACGATTAAGGTGGCGCAGGGTTACATTTACAACCAGGGCATGGGAGCCTTTCTTTTTAAAAAAAGACTCCCTCTCAACGTGCCTCCAACCACATCCCGGCTGTTAGTGTAATAATCTAGAAGTCAATAAAACAATAAATGTATCATATATATTTTGTTCATGAATTGAATGATTAATCATTTTGTGTTTAATCATTTTGTTACCTTGAGTATTATTGAATTTATGAATCATTTCGAGTTCATGACTGGAATTGTGAAACTTCATAATATAGATGATAATACTCTTAAAAGTCTCTAACCAAGGTAATTAGCAGGAACACTAATTACCGCGATAAGGTTAGTGTGTGGATTAAATGATGGTTAAGTTTTACAAACCATAGACAAAGAGTTGTCATTTTAATCACACAGATACATGTTAGAGAACATGATATTTGACAGACCCCAAATGAAACATTAAATGGAATTGTGTTTGTGTCATTAATGTTTTCATTTTAGTGTTAAGTTCTAAAGTATGAGATATTCATTTTTCCTACATAAGAAATGTATATGTGTGATTACTATCTAACGCTATCCGTAAAAAGTAGCTATAAGGGTAGTTCTTCGATATACATAGCTTATGCGGAGGAAAAGATGGTTTATCAAAAGTACTATTGTCCCTCGTATCTCAATACGAGCTATAGCGTCACTGGGCCCCTTGATAGAATATGATTGTCTGGATCCAGTATGATTACAAGAGTAAACATATTTGATAATCTATTCAGGATCAAGAAAAGATTAAGTTTGCAAGGATGACACACACCTACCTTGAAACTAATCTAATAGCTATAAGACAAAATAATTAACACGAAGTAAATCGTTTACTGGATCATGATATTGTACGGTACAACATCATCTGTGTAATTGGTGTCATAATGTACTTGCCAGGTGCCACCTATGATAAAATAGAGGTTAAAATAGTTTTAATTCTATTTGCCAACATAACACAGATCCTATTGGGTCACACCATATATGAACTAGTCGGAGAATCTTGTTGATTAATTATAATGATTATAATTAATAATAAGATGGATAAAATTAATTATATATGATATAATTAAATTATAAATGTCATTTAAATGACAAGCAGAAACATTGGTTAATTTATGAACGTGTTTGACACGTGCATAAAAGTTACCGAACGAACGATCGAGAAAATATGTATTTGATTTGGACTTAGAATATTTAATTATTGGATTTATATTTTGGGCTTGAAACCCATTAAGAATAAATCACTAATTAAATATTAAAGGCCCAAATTAAAAGCCCAAATCAAAGCCCAAAATTAATCAAGTATTAATGGGCCAATGGCAAAATAGTAAATAATTTTACCAAATTGATTTTGGCCGTTGGTTTTAGCCGACATATAGGGTTAAAATAGTATTTTATATACATTTCAAAGTATATAAATAGGTGATCAAGGTTAGAAAGAAATTCATTCAATTGTTGAATACCGATTCGATCCGATCGAACGATAATTCTCTCTTTTCTCAGATTCGTTCTAATCAGAGTTTACGGGTTTTAGAAATAATATTTTACGAGAGTCGTAATTATTATTTGCTTTTTCTCGTGAATAGTGTTTTTGTCAGATTTCGCGGTTTACGGTATTTCTGGTAAAAGAAATAAACCGCTCTCTCGATTAGTTCTTGGTGGACAACCGATAGAGGCACTATAATTTTGGTGCTTGCTTAACCGGGTCAGACAGCCGGGTCAGACAGTCGGGTCAGACTGCATTCCAATTTGAATTTGGAAGCAAGGTAAAGAAATGTTATATTAATCTATTTAATTGTTAAATAGATTTAATCTTTTAGAAATCAATCAAAGGAGTAGATCTATAAACTGATTAAAATCAAGTAAATACGGTTTTACTACTTTGGGTCTATACAGGATTAATCTGGTATGTAACTCTCGGTTATTATCCGACATACTACTTAATCTATGATCTGAATAAGTAAAGTTTTACTTACGGTTTTTAATCTAAGAAAAGGATTGAACAGGTATGTAACTCTCGGTAGATTATCCGACATACCACTTCAATCCTTTTGGCTTAAGTTAGAAGTAAAATTTTTGTTTTACGGTCTTTCCGCAGCTTAAGCCTAATGGCTTTGGGTAGCCTCAAAACCCAACACCGGCAACCACTTGCTGGTTTTGTCGCCCATGTAGATGGATCTTTTGACATCTCAGGTAAAGGAGGGACGGGATTTTTTCTATGTAAGGATGGAATTCTGACTGAATACGGGGTTAAGGGTTATGCAGAGGGTATATCCCCATTCCACATGGAGGCATGTGCTCTGCATGCGCCATCCAGAAGGCAATTGAGCTACAAATAGAAAACTGTGTCTTTTTGACGGACTCTGAATTGCTGGTGACAACACTGGATAAGAGCAAGAGATTCCAGCCTCTGTTAGCGGCAGACTGGCGATCCTACAACCAATTGATGAACATGGCTTACCTCCTTGCAACTTGGACAAACTATGTTTGCGTACACGTTCCCAGAGAAGAAAATCAGATGGCCCACTTCTTGTCTAATCGGGCGCGAATTGATCAATTCGCCTTCTCTGGATATACTTATCCAACTTTTGCAAGCATATGATGAAGGAGGTTCCGACGGATCTTTGTTATATATGCCTCTGTTAAAATGAAATCAATGTAATAGTTTTTTTAAACAATATATTAAAATTGGATGAATCAGTTTTTGATCCGGTGACAAAAACTTTTGTCACTACCTTTTATATAAGATATTTTAGTTCAAAATTCAAATTTTGGAAGGATAAATATTTGCTTTTGTTTTAAAAAATATTAAAATTGGTATACCATGTCAACAAAGAACTTATTTCTTTGACAGTAAAAAAACTGTGAATTAAGTGAGAGAAAGATGCTCTGAATATGAAAATTTGAAAATATATCACTCCTTTTTAGTTCATACATAATGCAACCTAATCTATTATATTAAAGTTAAACGGTATATGCTAACAAACAGAATAGTGTGCAAACAATGACCCCAGCCTGTTAGTTCTAAAACATAACAATTTCATACTCCGTTTCTTTACTTTCGAAACCCAGAATTAATTATTAAATAAAAAAAGGAGAATTTTTTGTATACTCTCTAAAACTTTGAAATTACATATTTTATTCTTCTAAAATTTATAATATCACATTTACTATTCTGAATTTTAAAAATCACAATTTATCTAATTATTTTTCAATTAAAACTTATTTTAGATTTATAAAGTTTTACTTTTATTTTTTTATTAGAAAAGTAAAAAGTTCACGTGTAAGATAAATGTTCAATTTTCTTATTGATCGGTTTGTGAGAGTAGATGGTTCATTTTTCCACCTGTCACACACACACATAGATGGTTCATAAGTAGGAAAATGAACCGTTTAACTTTGCAAATTGATTAATTAGAAGAATAAACATTTACATACTACATATATTTATTTTAGTAAAGACTAAAATTAGAACTTTATAAATTAAAAAAAATGAGTTTGAATTAAAAAGACAATAAATTGATAAAAATTTGTGAGGTTTTGAAATTTATAAGGTTAAGTATTATATTATAAATTAAAAAAAAATACATAATTTTATAACTTTTGAGTCATGTTTGGTTATGGAGCAAAGTTAATGAGAATTAAATTACTTATTCCACCTTATTTCTTATATTTTACATCTTATTTAATAGTTTAAGTCATTGATCAAATTAATTTATATGGAGTAAGATGTTAGAAAATGAACGCATGTCTATAATAGTGAATCCTATAGGTGAAGTAAATTATTTTCACCTCTCCATGAATCCATGATCCATCCATATCTATGATAGTGGACCCTACGGATAGAATACGTGTGGAATAATTAAGTTAATCTATGTGAAGAGATAAAATAACTTTGAATTAACTCACATCTTATTTCTAATTTAATTACTCCTTATTTAATTCCTTAAATATAAAGTAGAAATTAAGTTTACTCTTATTTGATTCCTTAAACGTAAACTATTTACTCCATCTATCCAAGAATATGCATGAAATTCCTTCCGTATAAAATATGCAAGCTGCGTAAGCTACACCAGCCACTGACTTGTTTAAACAAAGGAAAAACAAAAATAGAATCGCATTGCAGCAAGTATAAAGTTTGCGTCATTAATTACCGACAAACAGGAAACAGCTTCCGGCAATTTTCTTTTTTCTTACAACTTTACGTCTTTTACGAGCTGTGAAAGTTATGCACGGGTGGATTTTATGAATTCATATCATCTGCAATTCTGCATTAATGCAGATTGTTCGAGTTACATCTGATCCGTTCGTTATATATTAGCACGAATTTTAAAGTGCCACGTGTATTAAAGGTGTAAGTTGGATTGATCCAAATTCTAACCAAGCAACAAGCGATTCCAAGTTAAACTCAAACGGTTTGTTAACACAGAGAATGTGGACTCCGGTTTTATGAGGAGACCCGTGAGGGATTTTCTTTTATAAATCAACTTAATTAGTTCATTTTTTTTTTATAAAAATCATAAGTATCTCATAAACTATTCAGCACCAACTATTTATTTTTTTGTGGTACCGAATAGTTTATTTGGCACCACCATATTTCACAAAATTTCATTTTTCTGTGGTACCAAATAGCCTATTTGGCACCACAAAAAAATACCACACCATTTGAGTGAAATTTTGTGAAATATGGTGGTGCCGAATAAGCTATTCGGCACCGCAAAAAAAAAAAATAGTTGGTGCTGAATAACTTGTTCAATACTTATAATTTAAAAAAAAAAACCAACTAATCAAGTTGGTTCACTAAATATGTTTTTTCTATTTATGGTTTATAAAAAAAAAAATTCCTCTTGAGGATCTCGGTTCTTCCTACAAGTTTTTGATATTAGTACAACGAAAAATAAATATTTCTTAATAATTATATAAAAAATTGAGTGAGTCCATGATACAATACATGATGCACATTGGTCCGTACTTTGGATTGACATTTTTGTTTGCAAAATTCAAATAGTTGATGAATCATTCAACATAATCTCCATATAAAAAAAGTACATGGGAATAAATTTTACATTTTTTCAATTTTTTTTATTAATTTTTAAATAGCTAGAAAGTCATTACTTTGAGTTTTGAATGATCTTGAATCTTTAGATGAAGTGATGTTCTATCTATCTAAAAATTTAGATAGTAAAAAATTATAAAAATTATAAATTTGATCTATAAGTTCATGTAATGATCATGTTAAACGGTTCAGATTAACTATTTAAATAGATATTAATTCAAAGTACATATCAATATGGGCTATGAATAGTACTATAGCCTCACTATAATTTTCAATACATTTTCCAGGATATGAAATTAATGTTTTTATCACCTGATACAACATCAGCGTATAATCTGGCCCCGTATAAGGTGTAAGTTGGAATATGCACCAGGAGTACGTAGGAGTAGCCTTCATTCCTCTTTTTTTCTTTGGAAAATGCCGGGAGTGTTGACTAAACATGCATGATCGCTTTAATTATCATTTGCGGTCTGAATGCCACTAAAACTTTTGCAAATCTGCGACTCTATCTCGCCAAATTATTTTCTTATTTTCTTTCTTAAAAGCGTATACTTTGACCCAAAAGAAAAACTAACATGGATGTTATTTTTATCGTGCATGATTGGTGCTGCTTAAATTAAAAGTAAAATTCATTATTTCAAGACGTTTTAATTTGCTTTTGTTTGATGGCTTCAGTTGTGATTATCGAGGAAAATGAAATAAAAAATGAATATATATTTTTACAGTGAGTCTTATAGTCAGAATAAATAAATAAATAAATGTAAAGTAAATTAATCCGTATAAAGAAATAATTTAAATAAAGAGTAAGTTTTCTTACTCCACCTCTTATTCTACAATTAAACATAATTTATCTGTATTCATATATTATGAGTTTCGAGAGGATAGCTTTGTCAATTGTTCATTTAGCCAAACTCATAATTTCAATTTGGAAAATCTTAATCCAAGAGAAATATCAAAATCAAAGGCGAGGAAATTATGCTCCATTTTACTGTTATCAGAAAGAAAAATATCTAATTGAGAAAATTTGAAGAATATTTATCAAATTTCGCCTTTAATAGACGTGATTGTCAATAATCTTTTATTTATTTATTTATTTATTTATTGATTTATTGATGACATGGTAATATGTAAAACTATGTTTTTCATCCCTTTTTAGTTCTTTGAATGACAAAAATAGTAAAGTTCTATAGACTGTCTAGCTATTCTATAAATATGGTTGTGTTCAATTTTTACCGATACTTTATATATGATTGCTTATTTATATTTTAAATCACATTAGATTGGACGAAATAGCATTAAGATTCATGCATATTCAATCAACATGAATTTGAAAGATATCTTTTGCATATTTTGATGTTGAGCCAGCTCCGATCAAATCAAACCGATTTAATGCGATGCCCATTAAATCACTCCTAAATATATATTCCCTCAGACAAAGATCGAAATACAATGTAAAGGTCAAGATATATTGAAGTTTATAAAGAATTCACTGTTAAAACCTTGAACTTGTTTATTTGAATCAATGAATAAATAATTGTATCATTAATTCCCTTGTAATTAAGCCGTCCTCGCTGTCTCATGAATCATGATAATAAAAAAAAAAGGATAGAGCGTGGCAGCGTGCCATATAAAATACTTGCGACAATCATTGGGCACGCTAAACCATAACATGCACAATTAATATTTGCTACTAAGACCGATGAGGCTACCACGCTTGATGGATTTAGACCAAACATGGGTTTTCTGCTTGTAAACTGGTGAATTTCTCAGTCTTATTTATTTAATCAACTCATAATTTAATTTTACATATAAAATAAGATGAAACTTTCATGAGATACATTCGATTTAATGTCTCAAAAATAATTAGTAGAAAGGTTTTCATGGATGTGTATTCAAATTTACTTACTTAAAAAGCACAAAATACCTCGATATTTTTTTTAGTTACCCCCCTCAATACCTTGAAATTCAAACCTTACCATTCCTATACACAACAACCAAGGAGTCATGCATAGCACCAAGCTGCGCACGAGTTTCAAACATGAACTAAAGACCTAACTTTTTAGGTGAATAATCAACTAACATTTGTAACACATGACCAGGACTTAAAAATAGTAAACTACGGTTACAAAGTAAGATAATTATCAATATTGTGAGGATGGCACTCAAGCTTCCGGTCCTGGCTCATGGGTCTGTATTTGCTGTTATTCATCATATGACAAGATCATATTTTTATGTTCGGACCGGTACGTGCATCTAACATAAACTAGTCATTTCAGACAAATTCATGCTTTTCAAAAAGCTCTTCTTATGTAATCTGGTCCATTCATTGTAGATCGTACGGTTCAGACATTAAAATTTGAAAAAAAAAAAACATGATCATATTTTTTTGAAATGAATAGCGGCGAAACGAATCCTCAGGTCGTGAGATTTTTTTTCTTCTAAACAGCGAAATAGCCGATATTTTTATTAAGAATAATTATTTGGATAAAGATTTTTTTCCCCCATCTCCTATCCCCCATTCATCCCCCAATCATTAATTATCTAGGGGATCACAACTTTAAGCACAAAAAGACAAAAGAAAACGTGTATCAATCATTAATTACATTGGGGACCGCTAATTAACTAGGGGGACCGCTTATATTTGAAAAATTTACAACTGACGCGCACAAGTATTCATATATAATACATCAAGTATTCATATATAATACATTAAGTATTCATATCTAAGATATCAAGCATTTAAAAAAAAACTGGACATATCACTCACACATTTTTTACACGTTTTTAGAGGTGGTTTTTTTTCTCCGTTCATTCTAACCAATATTTCTAACAATCTATGAAGAATTTTGCGAATCTAAAATCACAAACGTCTTCTATGCAATTTTCTCTTTCAAATGAGATCCATGATGAAGTACTTTTGAGTTATCCGTCACGCAAGTATTCATACCTCGTAAAATTATTTATATCTCGTCGTGCAAGTATTCATACCACGTCGATCAAGTATTCATACCTTGTCGAACAAGTATTCATGCCTAAGATATCAAGTAAAAAATGATTGAGTGGTAATGAAATTTCAATCGGTAAAAATGAGTGAATGATGTGTCCAGTTTTTTATTTGTGAAATACTGATGAGGTATGAATACTTGCTTGATGATGTATGAATACTTGAATGACAAGGTATGAATACTTGTGCAACGGACAACTCGAAAGTATGTCATCATGGATCTCATTTGAAAGAGAAAATTGCGTAGAAGACGTTCCTGGTTTTAGATTTGCAAAATTCCTCACAGATTGTCAAAAATATTGGTTAGAGTGAACGGAGAAAAAAAAAACCACATCTAAAAACGTGTAAAAGATGGATAAGTAATGTGTCCAGTTTTTTTTTTAAATACTTGATATCTTAGATATGAATACTTCATGCATTATATATGAATACTTTAGAATGCAACTATGAATACTTCTTTTAATAGTAATGAATATTAAAAAGTAGTATGTTTTTCTTTTCCTTTTCTGTTGCCGAATATTCCAAGTTGGTTATCGGTCCCCACCGGCAGTTAAATGCTAAATAACAGATAATTAGCGGTCCCCCCCAGTTGAAAACACGTTTTTAATTAGTGGTCCCCGTTAATCAAGCGTTTTTGGTTGTCTTTTAGTGCGGAAATCGTGGTCCCCTCTTAATTACCGTTAAAGAATAATTAACAACCTTATCCGGGGGATGAATGGGGGATAGCAACCCGGGTATTGTTAGTCGGTCCCTAATTATTTTAGTACCCGCACTGTACGCGCTAGTACCTGCAATGTTATTTTAGGAAAATTCATATATCATGTGTAGTTCATTGTATAGGTATAAATACTTGCTCTGTTTGAGCTATATACTTCACAGTGTTACTATTAAAATTTGTAAAACAAAATTACAGTTTTGGAACAGTTGCGGTCTCCACATGCCGTTTGAGTGGTCCCCTAATGCGGATACAACATGAGAATTTTTCAAAAAAAAGTGCGGGTACAGTTATTTTAGGAAAATTCAAATATCATATGTAGTTCATTGTATAGGTATAAATACTTACCCTGTTTGAGCTATATACTTCACAGTATTACTATTAAAATTTGTAAAACAAAATTACAGTTTTGAAATAGTTGCAGTCCCCACAAGCAGTTATGGCAGTTTTGAAATAGTTGCAGAGCCCGTGATTTTTTATTAAAAATGTCTACCGGCCATTAAATAGCCGGTCCTTGATTTAATTTTTTTTTTAGAGACAAATAGTTAAAATGCTGAAATATAACACTAAAAAATCGAATTGTTTTTTTAAATATTTTGCAGATTACTTTTTTTTGATATATAATTAGCATATTTATACTAAAATACTCTAAATTACTTGAAATTATGTTAATTTATGCTAAATTACGCTGAAATATGCTAAATTACAATAATTATGTAAAATTATGCTAAAATACAGTAAATTACGCTAAATTACGTATGAATATGGATGATATCTTCACTGAGAAGGCGAAAAACGACGACGAAACTTCAAACGGCCATAAAATGGCGCTCGAGTATCCGATTTCAGCAAATGACCACTTTTCGAAAAGCTTGCGAAAATACGCATGCGTCAGTGAAAATACGCATGCGTCAGTGCCAACGATGTCGGATTTCGAAATTCAGAATTGCCAAAAAATAAAGGGAAGAGCCTCAAAACTTCAGTTGAAGTTTTCGATTAAGATTTTCATTTCTATTCTCCAATCTACGTAACTCATTAAATTAGTTATATAATGAACTTGTAGAATACCATTTTTTATTATTTTTGGATTTTGTTTACTATTTTTTATGATTTATGAAAGATAGCACAAAATCGGTCCTATTCATATGTAATTAGCGTAATTTATTGTATTTTAGCATAATTTTACATAATTATTCTAATTTAGCGTAATTTAGTGTAATTCAGCATAAATTAACTTTGAATATTAATAAAAATCTCGGCGAAATAGTGAATTCATATCATCCGACTTAACTCACATTTAGATGCACCGTCCGATTCGCTTAAGCACGAATACTAAAGAAATCCCTGCATTCCATCTTAGAACGGATTGGTCCAGATCTAAACTCAAAATTTGAGTTACTACTGAGGATCAGAACTCGGTTTTGTTATGTTCCACTGTTCCAGGTCCAGACAGGAACTTTCGTCTATTATTCCATCCCTTTCTTATTTTATTAATAATAATAATAATAAGCATCACCATTTTTTGGCTTGTATTCTTTAGTCTTTACTGACTGTGCCCCGTCTTTCTCAAATCAACTAAAAGCACTGACACGGAGATCAGCGGCATCTCTCTCTCTCTCTCTCTCTCTCGCGCTCTCATTCTGCTTGTGATCAAATTAGAAATATCAGGTCCAAGTTCTACTGTGCTGATGGAGAAAGGGGGTTCTTCAGCCTCTAGTGATCAGCAGGTATTTTTTTTTCCATAATTCATGGGACTTTTTGTGATTACTGAAATTCTCGTAGAGCTGCTAAAATTACAATTCTATTAAGCTGGTCGGAGTTTTTGTTTAATGGATAGGGGATTACCGCGTTTTATTTTACTGGTAAAACCTTTTGAACTGTTCCTCGAGAAATCTCACCCAAGTTTTTTAAATACAATGGGGAAAAGTTATCTGTAGTGCTCATTTTTCTTCGTTAATTGTCAATTCTTATGTGAATTTTTATCAGAGGGGTTTGGATCTGATTTGCGTCAGTAGGAAATCACTAAATGGGTAGGAATTCCTCAGTTTAATTCCTTTTTGGATTCTTTACCTATACGTAATTAACAGTAGCAATTCTTTTACTTTATTCTTTAGTCACTGTCCACTTGTTAATTATTTATTTGACTAAAATATACAGAAGGCTTGCTTAAACAATTAGTTTTGTTGATAATTTTACTTAACTTAGCAATCATCATATAGATTTCAATGAAAATTCAATGGGACCTATATCCTATATAAATCTTGCAATATAATTGATGAGATCCAAACCGCAGGTGTAGTGCAGTGGCATGAGCCTCATCTCTCTAAGGAGAGGTCGCATGTTCAATTCTTGAGAATAGCATCTAAAAGATGTTGGGGTGTACCGGGGCCCTTTAATAAAATAAATAAATAAAAATAATTGATGAGATTTGTGCATGTTTCAGTGTTCATCAGGCCAACCTTGTTTTAACAGTTTGGATTTGATGTCACTTGATAAGTTATTAGAGATATAAAAATTACAAGAATGATGAGAGATTACTTACGGATTTGAAATTATTGCTTATATACTGGTATTGGCCATAATTTACATGTCCAGTGAGATGCTCATAAGCTTTTTTTTTCCTTTTTTGTTGTTCGAAGACTCTTTTTGTTTCAATTTGAGAAATGTTGTTAATTTGTCATATAACCATGTGTCTAGGGAACCCATCCTTTTTTATAATAGATGCTTTGCAAATAAGATTTGAAAGCTTTTGTTGTATACTAATTCCATTCTAAGATATTTGAAACATTGCAAATTGTCAGAGTACAGTGATACAAAATTACATCAACAAGGCTCAAACTTCTTATTTCAATATGTTTGTGGAATTAGTCTTCAAATTTGAACCCTTTCTTATTCCATCTAGTCATAACTTTTTGAGTTCTCACGATATTTGATCCATTACATGTTTAATTTATTTGTTAAAGCCAAAGGCACTTGACCCAGAGGAAAGAACTATAACTACAGAAGCTACCGCACCTACTGCACTGAACCCGCGGAAGCCACTAAACCTCTCCTCTTTACAAATACCAAATCGAACTGTAGAAAACCAGATTGCCAATCTGCCCTCCTCTGCAAGAATCACCATTTCACCAAGCCCAAGTTCCTCAAGACACGGCCTGCCCCCGCGTCCATCCTCCACAAGGGCAAAACCGTCTCTGCGAAGTATCCTTTCTTCAAAGAGCTTTATAGGAAGAAGCAGGTCCAGTAAGGAGGTTCAGGAGGGTCAGGATGGAGAAAGAACTGTACTTATCATGCCGGGAGAACCCTCGTCAGAAGGGACAAAATCAGAAAAACCCTCAGGTTCTGGGATTCTTTCTTTTACTAGGGTTTTCTCTACTAAAAGAACACACTCTTTGCCTGTGACTCCTATTGGGAATTTGGCGCCCACTTTGAAGAACAGTCATGCTGTTGACCTTCCTGTTACTGATGTAAGGTTCTTTCTATTATTTGTTTAATGACTATGTTCTTATGCTAAACATCAAACCTCACTATACTTGTACACCTGGAAATAAGAAATATAACAGATATTCTTTGTAAAGGTAGATATATCCCACATGCACTTACAAAAATATGAGAGATAGCATTTGTGCTTAATAGTTTCTTTTACAAATTCCCCTCTGCAGATTTGTGAGAAAGAAAAGGGGATTTTTGTATTATTGGAGATTTTGAGGGATGGCCAAGTTATCCTTTGTTTTTCAACACCCACTATTTTAGGTTATTAATGTAACTTTATCTATTATTAAATTATTTTTTAACTTTAATGGAAGGCTGAAGTGAAAAAGAAGATGAGGCGCTCATTTTCTGTTCCGGGAAATGTGAAAAATCCTGGTATCAGAAGGATGAATTCAGGGTTAATTCGTGTTATACCAGTTACTCCTCGACCCATACCTGTAGAAGATGCCAATTCCACACAATCTGATGATATAGAAGAAACACGATCGAGTACTATTTTGTTTCTTTATCCCATAATTTTCTCTGTAGTGCTTATATGTGTCACCAATTACCAAAGATATAATGGTTGATATCTTCCACCGCCAGCTTGTAGTGTCAAAGTTTTGGTCCAGAACAGCTTGTCATATTTTTGTTTAATTAATTTAGTGAGACTACCTTAGTTCAATTGATGTTTAAATATATTTAACAAGTTATGGTCAGTAACTCCAAAAGGCTTTCACCAACACAAGCCAATAGAAAAGATAATATTTAAGCTTACGGTATTAATTGAAGCAAGAAAATACAGGGACCAAATTGTCCAACACATAGTTCCTGTATAATTTGCTATATATTGGTCATCAAGCTGATAGTATAGAATTTTTTTTGTCAGGTACAGAAGTCAATGATGGAGGAGAAGATATACCAGAAGAGGAGGCAGTATGCCGAATCTGTATGGTAGAACTCGCTGAAGGAGGAGAAACCCTAAAAATGGAATGTAGTTGCAAGGGTGAGCTGGCATTAGCGCACCAGGAGTGCGCAATAAAGTGGTTTAGCATAAAAGGGAACAAGACTTGTGATATATGCAGGCAAGATGTTCGCAACCTTCCGGTGACTTTGCTTCGCATACCAAATCCGCCAAATGGTACCAGACAGGCAAGGCATGGTGTTATCCAACAAGGTGAAGACAGTGGATACAGGTAATTTTTATTCTTAATATGTTTCTATTTGTTACAAGGTACTTGCTCTCGATTTTTGCATTTGTGGCTGTTTGTACAGAAAGGGGATTTGTTTTGTTACCGTTTATCAGCAATAAAACAATCAATGTCATAATCCCAGAGTGTCTAACAAATCAACATTTTCAACTTTTTATAGAATACTGTAGTAATTGTTATGGGCTAATAATGACCAAATATTATCATTCTGGGTCTTAAATAATTAGTAAAGAGAACCCAAATAGAAGATATACACATATTCTCAGGTTGTAGGATTTGCCATCCGATATTTCGCGCCAAACGATAATGATGATTACACTTTATAGGAAAAATCTGCGAAAATGCAAAATATTGTGCATTTCCTGCCCCAGGGCTAAAAAGCTGATAAAATTGCTTATTTATGTGTTATTGCACTATTTAATACTACAATATGTGCTTTTAGCAGTTAGCTTACGGAATGTTTATCTTGCTTCTATATTCTAACTTTCCTCTTTTTTCTCTTTTTGTTTTTCTTCTTTACTAAATTACATTTTTGAAATATGAAACAGCAGGGTATGGCAGGATGTGCCGATATTGATCATGGTTAGCATGCTTGCTTATTTTTGCTTCTTGGAGCAACTTCTGGTATGCAATCCATTTTTTGTGTTATACAGGTATCTAAACTGTTGCTGTAGCAAATTTGGAATGTGGTCCCTGAAGGATGGAAAGCAATATAGTCATATGGTCATTTTTCTTAATAAACATATGTGCATTATTGGTGTGGCGGTTTAAGAAATAATGTATTTGTTACTTCGTTCATGTGTACTAATGTTAATTTGTTAATTTCTCATTTTAACCATTACTGTTCACTTTGGCTGGTTCCAAATTTTGACAAAAGCCAATTGCACTTTAGATTAGTATTGCGAGATGCTAAATTGGTCAAATCAATGGTATTATAAAAGTACTTCCTGTGCTTTATTTGATGGCCTATGGACCACATAAACCGGGTAAAATATTTCAGAGTAATTATATATTGATTTCTTCGACATTTTGAATGAAATAGGTTAGTGCTATGGATACAAGTGCTCTAGCAGTGTCTTTGCCTTTCTCGTGTGTTTTGGGGCTTCTCTCTTCTATGATTGCCTCCACCATGGGTAACACATTACCATCTCTCTCTCTCTCTCTCACACACACACACACACAAAATTGTTAGATTAGCCTTGTTTCTAAAGATCAAGTGCTAGGTACAAAATATCAAGAAATGAGAGGTAGTTACTGCAAATAGGAGAAAAATCGGTGAAATATTTGATGTTACCTCCACTCTAGAAGATATTTTTGAATTTGCTTTGTTGACAGCATGTTTTTAATTTTCAGTGAAGAAGAATTATATCTGGGCGTTTGCATCATTTCAATTTGCCATTGTTATCATCTTTGCTCATATCTTCTACAATGTGGTATGCTCATTAAAGGAATTTTATATGTAAAACCTTTCAGTTTTCGGTCTGGATAACATACCACCACATTATAGCATATAACAAGCTTATTTAGCCTGTATGCCAGTAGAGCTTGGGGAAGTGTTAGCCTTCTTTTAATATATTTGTTTCCATGTTGGGTTTCATTTCTAGCCTACCCCAACTTGTTTGGGACTAAAGGCTTTGTTGTTCTTGTATTTGTTTCCATGTTCTTCCATTTATACTTGTATATAAATTTCTGTCCTTGCATGGTTGTGTTGGTTACTGTTACTATATAACTATATTGGTAAATCCAGTACCCGCATCTATGCACCAGTCCATGATATATTATTGCTTAATAGAATTAATGTGTCTTTGATTTCATGATTGTTAACACTCTACTCATTTCATTTGCAATTGCTTATTTTTTATTAAAATTTTAGCTTAGGGTAACACCAGTCCTGGCTGTACTTCTTTCATCATTTACCGGTTTTGGAATTGCAATCAGTACCAACTCCTTGTTGGTTGAGTGCATGAGGTGGAGATCAAGGCGAAATCAGATGCTCACTCAACAACAACAGCAGCACCAGCACCAGCAACAAGAATCTGATAATAGAAGCCGGGATGGAGACACAGTGGGGACTGAAGAGGCCCCGGCCCCACCTGTTTGAGTTTAGCTCATGACACAACGAAGGTAAATGCAGATGATACGGTATGATACCGTACCATATGGTATGGGAGATCGAAAAAGATCTGCCTAGTCTGTGAATTGGTTTGAGAAGATAGTTTCATTTTAGCCCACGAATACATCAATATTATAGTGTGCATCATTGGCTTTAGAATTAATTTTGATCCAAGTTCTTTTGCTTCAAGTTGTAAAATATGTAACAGAAAATTATGTATGTCAAAGTTGTAGCATGTGCGTTGTAAGATTATCTGTGAGGTTAATGTATGAGAAAATACTGTAAAAAGGAATTAAAAGCCTTTTGTATCGGAAGCGACTAATTGTATCTAGCGAATTGTAACCAGTTTTTACCCAAACTAACTGTCATTTGACTTGTGCGAATACTGTATCTTCAATGGCAAATCATATATAATACGTAATTCAAAATTCAAAATCACATCTTCAATGGCAAACGGTTTGCAACTTCTATAACTGCCAAACTACTTGTTACTTTCAGAGTGACAGTTTCTAGAAGATTTCAAAACCGAATCACTTATCAAACTTGCAGTTATTTTCAAATAACACATAAAATTATGCAAAATTAATTTTTGTGCATCAATTTTTTTTTTTTTATTTAAAAAAATTATTTTTTTTCATCATTTTTTCTTTCAATTATTAATATTTATATATCTATATCATGTAGAATAAGACTTCAATACTGTAAAACTCGCAAATATAAACTATAAAACTAATAGATGCAAAATATAAGACTTAAGTACTGTAAAACTAACATATACAAAATATAAAATTTCAATACTCTAAAATTCGCAACCAAATACATTTGTTCCATAATCAAATACATTTGTTCCACACAAACATACATACAATGTAATTACTTCATAACCCTCTGGTGAACGTTATTTGGATGAGTGAGAAGCTTTATCGCTAAAATCACACGTTCTTTCGAAATATCATCCTACAAAAAAATAAAATAAACAAGGTTATAATTTGGAGTTAATTTGCTGAGAGAATTATATTACAAATCGGAATTGCATCATAAACTTCAATACTGTAAAACTAACATGCAAACTATAAGACTTCAATACTGTAAAATTAACAACTGAAACTATAAAACTAACATATACAAACTATAAAACTTCAATACTTCATCAAATAAATATTGCAGATGACTCACTGTCAAAGTTTCAGGTGTGGGTAAAATTAAACAAAAATTTGTCAAGGTGTTAGTACTTCAGCTTTTTGATATTTTATTATATAGACATGCAATACTGTAAAACTGGAATACTGTAAAACTAGTAGATGTAAATTGTAAAACTAACATGCAAACTACAAAGTTAATAATTTACAGTAACTAGATCAATTATGTACAACCTATTGAAATAAATCAAAAACCTATTGAATAAATGAAGTAAACATTGTAAAATTACTACATAGATATTGTACAATCACAAAGTTAATAACTTAGAGAGTGAGGCTACGGTATTATGCATAGCATGGATTGGTCCGTGCTACGGCTTAATATTTGAGTTTTCAAAATTCTAACGGTCGATCCGAACCGTTCAACATGATTATAAAATGAATTTGTACCTGCAAACTAAATTTTACATTTTTTCAAATTTTTTTACTATTTTTTAGATAGGTAGAAAATCACTTGATTTAGAAATTCTGGATCATCCAAAAACAGTGATTTTCTACCTATCTAAAAAAATACTAAAAAAATTCGAAAAAAATATAAAATTTGGTTTGCAAGTACATATTCATTTTATAATCATGTTGAACGGTTCGGATCGACTGTTAGAATTTTGAAAACTCAAATATTGAGCCGTAGCATGGACCAATCCGTGCTATGCATAGTACCGTAGCCTCACTCTAACTTAAACAACTACATGAATACTGTACAACTATTTTGTCAATAATGTAAAACAACTCTATGCATTATGTCAATATTGTAAAACAGCTCTGTACATATTATAAACCCACTGATTAAATACTGATAAAATAACTATGTTACAACTGTGAAACATACTATAAATAGATAATAAAAAGAAAGATCAAAATAAAACCTGCTGTCCTCCTTCTTCATCTATATTACTCAACCTGTCAAGTACTAAATCCTGAAATAAATCAAATAAAAACCATACTGTCAATACTGTAAAATAATGCCTATATCCTATAAAACTATTAAACATATCATGTAAAAACAATAAAAGAAAAACAATGCATAGATCCTGTAAACTGTTGCATATATCATGTAAAACTGTTAAATATATCATATAAAATATTGTACATAACATTTAAAACTGATTAATAGATCCTGTAAAATACTGTATATATCATGTAAAACTATTAGATACATACTGGAAATTTAAATTAGTAAAACTGTTAAACAGATTCTGTAAATTTTCCATAGATTAATGTAAAACACTGAATATATCATGTAAATCTATTAGATAAATACTAGAAATTTAAATCAGTAACACTTAAAATATTTGATAGACAAAATTGGTATAGCTGAAAGAAGAATGACTCTACTCAACGTCAGTCTTGCAACTTAATGTGTAATGCTTGGGCTAGTCTGACTAATCAAAAAGTTTATACAAAAGGGATACTTTGCCAGACTATGCATAGCATGGATTGTGTAGCTCAAATAAGAGATTGTGTAGTAACTTTCTTAGCCAGAGTATGCCACCAGCCTTCTAGTCCCCTACTGGGGTATAACTGGCCTTAGGAAGTTTTTTATTTATTCTAAGAATTTGTCTCAAAGCTATTATGGTCCATTGCACTAACTTTGAATCATGGCTTATTCTTTTTTACTGTGGAAATGTTTTTAGGTGTACAGCCAAAAGATTACCAGAGTTTTCTTAAGAGTGAGTGTGTTTTCTTTCTTTTTCCACTTCTAAAGCATTTCTTAAATCAAAACCTAAAAAATCCATCTATCTAGGCTGAAATCAACCTTAATAGGCTTGCTTCTGAATAGTTATCATATTTGGACCACGTATTTATTTATCCTCGGCTTGAAAGGGAAGAGGTTAAAACAGACCCTGTAAATAATGCATATATCCTGTAAATTGTTGCATATATCATGTAAAACTGTTAAACAGATTCAGTAAAATAAAGAAAATAAATACAATGCATAGATCATGTACAATATCTGATATATCCTATAAAACTGTGAAACAGATCCTAAAAAATACTATAAAGAACCTTTCAACCTAACCGATCATGATCTGCCATAAGTGTTACCAGATCAGATCTAGATCCGTCAGAAGCAACGAGTCTGTAACCCTAACCGATCCAGACTGTAAACATAATAAATCGACACTTTAAAATCTAAACAGATCAAGTGAAACAAATAAAAATGCGCCAAAATTTTGCCATTTTACGAAGAAACTAACTAATCGACACTGTAAATAAATACTGTAAAACTAACTAATCGACACTGTAAAACTTGACACATCAAGTGAAAAAAAAAAATCAAATGACGATAAAATTGAGCCATTTCAATAAGAAAATTTAAAATTACTACACTAAATCCTTTCAACGCACTGTAAATTAGTACTAAAAAGAAAAATAAAGGAAACCTTGCAAATTTCGTCTCTCAATGTTTGACTAAGAACTTTGAGTGAAACACCTTTCGCCTGGAAGTGGATGTAAACCTCTTCATTGAATCCTGTAAATCATAATATGAAATATTGTAAACTGTTGCAGATCGCCTCCTTCTGTCTCCAGATCATCTCCTCCTATCTTCTCTAGATCGTCTCTCTCTCATCTCTCTCTACCATATCTCATCTCTCTTTTCGCACGTGAGGGCACTTCATTGCTGTTTAGATCTAGCGCGATCTAAGAACCCGTCGGAGAGGAGGCTGCCGGAGAAGAGGCCGCTGGAGGGAAGGGATTGAGGAGAGGAGAACGCAGCGACAAGGAAGGTGAGAACGGGAATTAGAAGAGAGAGGCGCAATCTCTCTGATCTGATGGAAAGAATAGAGGAGATAGATATGAGTATATCTAAATATATCTATTCATATTCAGATCTAAATGTTTCAATCTTTAATCACAAAAATCAAAACAAGTCCGAGTGCTAACAATTTCTTTCAGGAATTTTATCGAACAAGTCAAATGCATATTTAGTTTAATCATGTTTCGGAGTAAATCTATCAGGTCCTTAACCTGACTTTGCAAAAGTAATTGAAATTTGAACAGAGAATCGAAAGATTGTCAAAGAAATCGAGAAACTGGATAATTAGAGAGTTCAAAGCATTTATAGCGACAACCAAAATCTAAAGCCTAATCAACGAAATCAAACAGACAATTAAATCAAGAAGCAATTTAATTACAGGAATTAGAAAGTAGAAATGTCAAAATAGAGAATTAGAGAGAGAGAGAGAGAGAGAGAGTTCACCAGTGAAGATTGCTCAATTGTAAATAGGTAGATAAATCCGCTTGAGAATCAATTCTCCAGTCGAATATTCAATCTTTTAATAATTCTTTACACGCAAAGGAAAATGTGGATTTATTTCTCTTATGATCAGAAGAGAAATTTTGATGAACAAAATGAAAAAAAGAAAGAAAGGAGATGGAGATCCATCGGAGGAGAGAAAATGATCTCTCTATTATGTCTATATTCCGACCCCAATTCACATATAAACCTGTGCCTAAAAGCCTAAAGTGTGAACATTTCATTTAAATATCAATAGAATGTGGTACTGCTATGCTTTGTTTATTGATTTGCAGAAAACGGGCGAAAAACAAGGAAGATTCTGGTTTTGACGCATTTCCACACGGCCCGTACACGTTCTTGTGCGGACCGTGCACTAACCGCTCGATCACACAGAGAGTTCTCGCGCAGAGGCTAAATCTCTATAACTCAAAGGCACAGGCACACGGTCCGTACACATTCTTGTGCGGACCGTGCACAGAAAATCCGGAAATCCAGACTGGCGATGGAAAGAGATGCCAGCTGGGGAGGTCGAAAAGGAAGGCTTTTAATACGCGATTTTGGGCATAAATAGAGGGGATTGCAGACCTAAAGGGGACGGCTGGCTCTTGGGAAGAAAACTTGGCTTGGAGAAGGAGTTTTGGAGACGAATCTTCATCTCTCTTCGAGTTTTGTCATGAACTTCATTATTGCTTATTGTTTTATTTGCTTTTTAACCATGCTTGAGTAGACTTTTATATTTCTAGGGTTATGATGTAGTCGAATGCTTAGTTTTATTTGCTAGTTATTTGGAATTTGTGTTGAATCTTGTGCTTGCTTGATTGAGTAGTATTTTATTGCTTAGTGGAAATTGTTTGAATTGAATTGTTAATCCGTTAGATGAAAGGCCTCATCTAGATGGAAATTGAATAACCTTGATATTCACTCGACCAAACTAAGTATTTGAGATAGGTTTACGATCCGAGAGGTGAAACCAAGTAGTAGCCGAGAGGTGAACTTTTCCTCGTATCGAGAGATCGAGGATATCTTTAGTAAACCAACAAGTGACTTAGGATTATTAAGCCAACAAGCGAAAGTTGAGGTTTGAGAACCCTAGGAGGGCAGAAATTGAATCCCGCACCGAGTAATTAAGCCAACATGCGAGAGTTGAGGTCTAGGTACTTTGGTTTGGTCAATAGAACCCTGCACAGGAAAATCAACACAGAAACCAGTAGCTGCTGTATTAACTCGAGGGCCACACGGACCGTGTATGAGAGTACACGGCCCGTGCACATTACACACGGCCCGTGCATGAAAGTGCACGGACCGGGCACCTTAAGACTTAGCTGAGATGAAATCAGAAACCCTAGGAACCCCTTTTTAATTATATTAAACCCAAATCAAAGTTTATTTACTGTTCTGAATTTTGTTATTTGAACTGTTAGGACACGTAATACCCCAAATCAACCTTTGCAGACTTCTAGAATCTTTGTAGTTTAAGTAAAGTCCGATAATTGTCAAACCGTCCCTGTGATCGATACCCGACAATATACTATACGATAGGACTGTGCACTTGCAGTCTGAACCGAAAGTGTATTTAAGGTTTAAAAAGTACAGTTTACTGTACTGAAACTTTGTGCATTACCTTTTGGTGCGACAGAAAACTTGATGAAAGAGAAGAGATTGATCGGAAAAGTTGAGATGAGAAAAGAGAACGAAGAGAGAGATTGGAAAAGTTATTAAATAAGACAGTTAAGACAGTTTGGAAGCATTGTTAGTTGTTAGAAGATTGATTGGAACGGTGTGGGTAAAAAACGAGTACAGAATACTGGGTACAAAAACCTTTTCTCTTTTGTATTGATAGGTGATAAGTGCTACAAATAGTTAAAAGTAGTTCATTTGAAAATGCTAGTTTTATGCAGTAATTATGGAACTGTCTAATAATAATAACAGGAGTAGAACTAGGGTGTTCTTAAGCTCACCAGGTCTCTTTGTGAGCTTAACTAAAAACTCTATCAGATTGATTTCAAATAACATATCCAAACCGTTGAAACCGGTCTACTTCACGAGTGATGCGTTTACATGTCAAATTTATAATTTTTCGAACTAGTTTAGTATAAAGTCGAGTGGTAAAAAAATGATGAATAATGAGCTCATTAAAATTAACTTATAAATCATCTTTTTTTCACCGCTTGACTTCATACTAAATTAGTTCAAAATTTTAAAAATTTGACATGTAAACGCATTACTCATGAAGTAGATCGGTTTGAACAATCTGGATGCATCGTTTGAAGTCAATCAGATAGATTTTTGAGTTAAGCTCACAAAGAGACTTGATGAGCTTAAGAACACCTTAGTTCTACTAATAATAATAGTATCAGTATAATACTTCAGTTTCTGGAGTCACAGTAGATATTAGACAACCAAAGAAAATACCGACATATCTCGTCTCACCCTTGAGGGTTAAACGTTGTTTTAATTTGATTCGTACAAAAAATAGAGTCAAATGAAAAAGACATATATAACTCATTGCATGAAATCAAAACAGCATTGTTAATACCTTCATCCATGTTTCAGCTGCAAACTTGCGACCTGTCGACCTGTATTTTGTCTCTTTGGACCAGTGTAGCTAGGAGTGAAGTAGCAGCTCGTGAATCGTGCGATTTCGATTCAATAATTAATTGTAATTGGTTTCTTTCAAATAATTTCAACTTGTTAATAAATTATGCTATCAAGCTCGAATTATTCATGAATTAAGCCCAAATTAGACTCAGCTCGTTCGAAACTGTTAAGTAATTGGACCAGCTCGATATTTACATATACTATATTTATTTTATAAATTTATAAGTCCAATATATAAACTTGATCTGGACAATCTTAAAATTTTATATCTAAAACAAAAGTATAATTTTAGTTTTATCTCTTTTTTTTTACTTGTATCTCAATTGTTAATAAACTCAACTACTCGAATCAATTCGATTTAGATTAGATTTAAGTGTTGAATATTCATTCTTTATTTTAATTCAAGATATCTTTAATTTAGAACAAATCAAACTCAAATTGGCTTTTAAGTTCAAAACTACGGTTTTATCTGAGCTACAGCTAGCCTAGATTCCATATAATTTTATAAATCTAACTCGTCGTGTGATTTCTACTTTTCATCTACAGACTTCATGTAGCGGGTCAAATACCAGTAAATGACCCGGCACACTGTTGGATAAATCATACAAGTCACAGAAATTTGGAAAGATATGAAGACATCACATCACTCGATGACTCAACACACTCGGAGAAAAGAAAGAGAGAGAGAGTGAGAAAGACGATGGTGGCCATGAGAGGATTACGAATCGGGAAAGGAATCTCGAGTTACCGGTACTGGACCTGCAGTAACTGGAGTTACATGAACTGGAATTGCAACCGCGAGTTCAGCTCGAGTACAATTCCACCACAATTAGAGGTCATCCAGCTCTTCTGCTTCCTATTATATAATATATATATATATTTTTTTGTATACACATCTCTTTTATCTAATTGTTGATATTGTCATGGTATGTATAAAGTGTAGAGGGTTGGGTTCATAGGGCTTGGAAACATGGGATTTCATATGGCAACTAATCTAATTACAGCTGGATATAAGGTTGCAGTTCATGATATGTAAGTATACTCATTGTAGCTTTCCAATTTCATAATTCCAGTAATCTGTATGTATGTTAATTTTGGTTTATTCATTTGATTTCAAGTAATCTGTTACTGTTATGATAAAAAAAAGGAAACTGAAAGCATTGAAAATAATATCTTTTTGACAGAGATGAGAATGCATTGAAGAAATTCTCAGAAAAGGGCATACCGGTAGCGGAAACTCTGTCCCAGCTGTCCGAGTCCAGCGATGCTATAATTACCATGCTTCCTTCTTCCTCCCATGTAAGATGCTTCTTGAATATTTTTTTATTACCTCCTAATCCTATTTTAACCTGCCAATTTAAAGCAGTAACATATCTGATCATATGGGTACAAAGGACCTGACCAGCATGCTGGGTTGTAGTACTGGTTTCTTTCTTTTTTACTGATAGAAGTGGGAGACCCGCCGATTTCTATTGAAATCAAAAGTTAAAAGCAGATTATGTACCAAACAGCTGGTACAAGTTTTTTCAACTAGACCCTAATAAACTAATAATTACAGTTCTTTTACCACAAATGTTAAGGTGTAGTACTGGTTTTACCGAGTGGTCAAAATCGGCAGACTGTAAATCTGCATTAGCCTTTCTGTCTACTTAAAATGAAGAAAACTAAAGAGGAGAGAGAGGGTTCACACTAAGTCAGTACTGGTCCAGTAGCTACGAAGTGCCCAAATCTTATACTATCTAGTATTATAACCTTTTCAATTTTATATTTTCATTATACTATAAATGACAATCTTTTTCTTTTTTTTCCTTTTGAATGTTTTTCTTTTATTTTCGTAGGTTATGGAGGTCTTTACTGGCAGGAATGGCTTACTATGTCAAAGTGAAGTAAGGCCATGGCTATTTATTGATTCATCTACTATTGATCCACAAACTTCTAGAAGGATCTCTCGAGATGTTTCAAATTGCCATTTGAAAGAAAATAAAGGCAATTATTTTAATCTTGAATGCAGTTTCTTAAAATAAACTTGTCACTTTTGCTTCGTCTTAAATTTCTTTCAGTTTGGATTTTCCAGTATGGTCTTTAGAAAGAGTCTGGTATTGTTAGAACTATAATTGGAAAAATCTAATAAAGTTCAAAGCCTTAATTTTCTGCACTGGTATACCAGTACTGGTACAAGAAGCTGTTTACATGAACAGATGAGCATAGTGAACATTAACATATAATATTTATTTGCAGTTTATATGATTTTATATAATTTATTTTTTTATGCATGTAGGTTTTACAGAGAAACCTCTAGTGTTGGATGCACCTGTTTCAGGAGGGGTGCCAGCCGCTCAAGCTGGAACTCTTACCTTCATGGTGCTCTTTTCATTCATCTTTATGTTATTTTTATCTTCTATCTGATTTTTGAAATTTGTATTTATACAGTACATGAATCAGTAGGTTGGTGGTTTAGAAGAGGCATACATAGCTGCAAAGCCATTGTTTCTTGCAATGGGAAAAAGGACGATATACTGTGGCGGTCCCGGCAATGGATCAGTATGTTCAAGAATAACAATAATAAATAACAACATCAATGTATAGTTCTGCAAATAAATAAAGGGGGGATTTCATGTATACCCCTCAAAAACAACGAAAATTATGTATTTCCCTCTTTAAAATTCATAATATCAGCTTTACCCTTCTAAATTTCAAAAACCCACAAATTTACCCAATTTATTGATATTCTATTAAAACCCATTCTAAATTTATAAAATACTAATTTTACCCTTGTATTAAAAATAAAAATTTAGTCAGTGTTCCGTCTTCTAACTGATCGGTTTCAAAGACAAATGGTTCATTTATCTACTTGTAACACATACACAGTGGCATTTATGCATATGATTGTGTGTGTTACAAGTAAGAACCACTTGCTCTCAAAATCGACCAATTAGAAGACTAAACATTTCTCTTAAATAAGCTACATATTTTTTTTATTATTGTAATAAAGGATAAAATGGGTACTTTATTTAATTTAAAATGAGTTTTAAAGAAGAGTCAATAAATTGTGTAAATCTGTGAGTCTCTTAAATTTAGAAGGGTAAATATGATATTATGAATTTTAGAGGGGGGATACATAATTTCGAGATTTATTTAGAGGCATACATGAAATTCCTCCATAAATAAAATTCAAAAGTAAGCCTTAGTTTCATTCTTTTCCAGGTGGCAAAGATATGTAACAATCTGGCAATGGCTATAAGTATGATTGGTGTGTCAGAAGCTCTTTCTCTTGGTCAAAGCCTAGGAGTCGAAGCAAGTGTTTTGACAAATGTGTTCAATTCTTCAAGCGCCCGTTGCTGGAGTAGGTATAACCGTTCTATTCTTCCTTTTCTTTTCTTTTGGTGCTAAGAACACCAATGTCTTTAACATATTAACAAATAGTATTTACTCGTATTTGTGTGTAACACCATATCATTACAATAGTGTGATAGAAGATGAGCTAAAATTTGTCATATAAATAATAATCAACCCTCTTTATCCTCTAGGGAGGGATCCCAAATTGAACTTATTTATGATCAGTTGATCAAGTTCAGATGCAACTTTTCTCATTTCAAGGGCAATTTAGTTAAATATTCTGTTATAGATTGGTGTTGCTTGCAAAATAGTCGATTGACCAAAATGATGAATAAAAAATGACGATTTGCACCTTTATTCCGCCTTCTGTAAATATGGTAAATGTTTTTTTTAGTGCTAGTAACATTGGGCCAGGACATACTGGCACTAACCTTTAAGTATTATAAGCGGACAGTATAGGGCAATAACAATGAATGTAGCAATTAGAGGTGCTACTTTTATCCGATTACCCGGATCCAATCCGGAACCGAACCGGATCCGACCCGGAACCGACCCGGATCCGGTTAATTTGGGTAGGATATGGTTTAAAAAATATAACCGGTTAAATTATGGGTACGGTTACAAAATTAATAATTTAATATCCGATCCGGATCCGAACCGGAACCGATATTGTAATGGATAGGATATGAGTTTGATTTAGTTATCCGACTCATAACCGAACCCGACCCGATACCCATATAAATACCTGATAAAACATATATGAATAACTATGAAAATACAATTTTACATATAATCAAATCAACAAATGTCACGCCAGTAATCACATTTTGCATATTAATTTTTTGAATAAAATTTATTGCTTTGAATATATCCTTCAATATCTGCCTTATATATCATCCTCATAATTATGAAAATTTATTGTTCTCATTGATATGTCATTCGCAATAAATCTCATAGAAATCAAATATTTGTCATAAATTTAATTCTCTATTCAAACAAATTAGTATTAATATTTCATTCATGGATTTTTTGAATCATAGAAAAGAAAATCACCATCTCCAATATTTTACTTTCTAAAAATTATATCTATTCTTCAATATTTTGATTTTCAAAAGTTATTTATCTCCACCCTCCTGAATTCAAAAGCTATTAACAAAAAACAAAAAACTTTCGAATACTTTTTGTTACACCATGAGTACTCCAAACAATCAACAATCAAATCCTGAAAATGCTACTCAAGTTCCACAAAATATTATTGAAGGCTCTAATGAGAAAAAAAGAAAAACATATGTAGTATGGGAGTTGTGACATATACCCGCTCCGGATCCAGAACCGTCCTATATCCGAACCGGACCCGATAATCCACAAACAAGTTATGGGTATCTATCTACCCGGAACCGAAAGAATGAACCCGAAATATCTACGGGTAGATAGGTATCCGGATCCAGACCCGACCCGATTTGAAACAAATAAGTATATGGATCGAAATTTGGACCCGAACACTTTTAGGGTACGGGTCCAAATATAATAGTATCCGGATCCGACCCGACCCGATAGCACCTCTAGTAGCAATTAAACAACAACATGGCAGATAATAACAGAAGAAAATGAATAATTTTTAGCCAATCGGAATGGAAACTTTTAGCTATTCATAAATCAACAATGAAATTATCAAATACAGGTTTTAAATCAGTTGGTTTTAATTGTTTTGAGATTGTTTATTTACTACGTACTTTTTCCTCTTTTGGTAGCGACTCTTACAACCCAGTACCAGCTGGGGTAATGCAAGGAGTGCCTAGCTTCATCAAGGAATTATGAGGGTGGCTTAATTTATATCTAAACTCATGGACTCCTGGTAGTGATGCACGAAAGCTTTCTTTAAAGAAGTATCTATGCAACTGAGTGCTTTACTTGTTTGACATTTTTAATATTGGATTTAATTCAGGCAAAAGACTTGGGATTGGCCACAGCTTCAGTGGCCGAGGTTGGTCGAAATTTCCCTCTAACTGCTGATGCTTATAATATGTAAGATAGATACCTTTTTATAAAAAGATACTTTCAGATGTACCCTTTAAACTTTAAAACATCACATTTATGCAAGTTAAAAATAGTAAAAAGGATAAAGATTTCAGATGCCAGTACAACAAATGAGAATTCCCTGTACTGCCTTAGTTTCACACTTTATCCTTCTTCTAAAATTCCCGAACTAACCACCATTCGATAAGAAATTGAGAAAAAGAAAAACAATGGTAATGAAATGGTACAGATTTTTAAACTTTTTAGTGACAACAAAAAGGAAAGAAATATGTAGGAAAAAACTGGTAAACACCAAATTTCTCATGCTTTGGATCTGTATATAGGAATGTTTTTCCTTTACTTTGTTCATGAAAAAAAAGATGAATGAATCTTTCCTATAGATACCAGAAGTTATGTGAGGATGGACATGAATCGAAAGACTTCTCCTGTGTGTTTCGATATTGCTATGATGGAAAAGATGAGTAACATTTTTACTGAGATTCTGTTGAAGGTGCCAATGACGATGTATCAGGCAATAATTTGATTTTAGTTGGTTTAGTAGCTCAAATTGATGTAACGAGTACAAGAGAACTTTGTATGATGTAGACGCATGCATTCATTATGTAATAAACCAAACAATATCAGCAGCTCACAACTTCCAGACAGAGGCGCAGTCAAACCTTCTTAAGCATGGTCAAAGTTAGTTAGGCTAGTTGCAGTTGTTAGGCAGTTAAGAGACTGTTAGAACCTTGATTAGTTGATGGTTAGAACTCTAGTTAGAGTCTAACTAATAGTTAGAATATGCTGTAATCAATCTCTATATAAACAGCATTAGATTACTTGTAAAATCAAGAAATGAGAATGAATAAAATTTCTTCCTTATAATCCTTTACTGTTACAAATTGTTTTATGGTATCAGAGCTACTCCAATGGAGTTAGATCCAAATTCTTCTTCCCCAATTAATCCCTCCTTCCCTTCTTCCTCTTCTACAGCCACTCTCAACCCTCCTTTCTCTCATACCGATCATCTTATAGTTCTGAATATTCCGATCTCCACCAAACTCACTCGAAGCAATTACTTGGCGTGGAAATGTCAGATTGAGCCAGCACTTCACGGCCATGGCTTGTATAAGTTTCTCACTGATGAGCCACCCTCCAAGCATCTCACCACCGATGGAGCTCAGTCCAGCAATCCGGCGTACTACCAATGGTACAAGCAAGACCAGCTTCTACTAACCTGGATTCGCTCCTCCCTGTCTGACACGATTCTGAACCAGACGGTCTCTTGCACTACCTCGGCTCAGATCTGGCGGCAGCTTCAACAGGCGTTCTCTGCGTCTTCTCGAGCTCGGCTCACAGAACTTCGTCGTTCGTTCCAGAATACTACGAAAGGAGGAGCCAGCTGCCTCGATTATTGTCAAAAGATGCAAGCCATTGCCGACGAACTCGCCTTCATTGGATCGCCGGTAAGTGATGTTGATTTGGTGGTTCAGGTTCTTAACGGGCTAGGCTCCGATTACAACTCGGTGGTGGCTGCTGCGAATTCCAAGGATCACCTAACCTTCTCCGATCTTCAGTCTATGCTTCTTAGCCACGAGTCGCTTCTCTCTTCTCAGACTGGTAGCTCTCTTTCTCTTCCTTCTCTTCAAAATCCTTCGGCCCTTTTTACTCAACCTAAATCGGGTTCACGTAACTCAAACCCACGACCCGGTAAGGGCTTCCGCCCACGTGGTTCTGTCCCCAATCGGCCTCCAATCCTCCAGACTCCCTCTACCAGGCCTTCTTTTCCCAACACCAGGCCCCCTTCTAATTCTTTTACTCGGCCCACTTACTCTCGGGCCGAACAAGGCTTTAATCCAGACAAGGATACAGTCTGTCAAATCTGTTCAAAAAGGGGCCACAATGCAAAGCTGTGTTGGTATAGAACAGATCTGGTTAAATATCCTGATCAGATCCAGCCGACTGTACAGGCTCATTTTTCCCAAACCGGCTTTCCCACCGGTTTTCAAGCAAATAATGCTCACACCGCCACCTTCTCTGCTGGACCTGACTGGTACCTAGATTCCAGAGCCACTCACCATGTCACGAATGATCTCAATAATCTTTCTTCATACATGCCATATGAGGGTTTCGACTCTCTTCACATTGGAGATGGTCATGGTATGAAAATTGGTCACATAGGCTCTTGCACCTTATCCTTTTCTACCTTCTCTTTTTCCTTGATTGATGTCTTACATGTCCCTACATTCACCAAAAATCTTTTGAGCTTGTCTAAACTCCTTCATGATAATTCGATCCTTATTGAATTTAATTCTTCTATTTGTGTCATTAAGGATCGGCAAACTTTGAAGGGGCTTCTTCAAGTCAAGCTCATTAATGGCCTTTATATTCTTCCTCCTCAAATAAAGCTCTTTCCTCAAGCTTTGTATGGTGCAAGAGCCTCCGCCGACTTGTGGCATGCTAGACTTGGCCATCCTTCTTCCACCACAACTCAAAGGATTTTAGATTTACATGCCTTGCCTTGTTCAAATAAAAAGTTGTCTTTATGCCATGATTGTTGTTTGGCTAAAGCTCATCGCTTGCCTTTTTTGCCTAGTGAATCTTGTAGCATTTCACCTTTGGAAATAATTCATTCCGATTTATGGGGCCCTAACCCGATTATTTCTCATAACGGGTTTCGTTATTATATTATCTTCATTGATGATTTTTCCCGTTATACATGGATTTATTTTTTGCACTCTAAGGATGAGGTTTCTCGAGTGTTCACATTGTTCAAAGATCAAGTGGAGAACTTACTTACTCACAAGATCAAAATTCTTCGTACGGATGGGGGTACGGAGTACAAACCAATCTCTCGAGCTTTTCCTTCGATCATACACCAAACCTCATGTCCTCACACACCGCAACAAAATGGTGTCTCCGAGAGCAAACACCAGCATATTGTTGAGCTTGCTCTTGCTTCTATGGCTCATTCTCACATTCCCGATCGGTTTTGGGATGATGTGTTTTCAAGTGTGGTTTATTTAATTAATCGACAACCTTCTACGAATAATTCTTCTTCACCTTTCTTTACCCTTTCCAAAAAGACCCCGATTACTCTCTCTTACGGGTTCTTGGTTGCTTGTGCTTCCCATATACTAGGCCATACAATGACCGCAAGCTCCAACCTCGTTCAAAGCCGTGTGTATTTCTTGGCTACCCGCTCTCCCAAAAAGGTTACAAGTGTTTAAATATTGACACTAATAAAATTTTTGTGTCTAGGCACGTTGTTTTTGATGAATTGCAGTTCCCTTTCAAATCATTGGCAGCAGCTTCAAATTCGGCTTCACAGGCACATTCCTCACTTGCCACCAATTTGCACCTGCTGCCCCTTGGCACTTCACCACTCTCTGGACACACTGCCACCGCCACACCAGATCCACCACCTCTCCCTCAATCCGTGCCTATCCTGGAGTCTGACTCTCCCTCCACTGGATCTCCATCCAATGACCCTCTCCCTGTTTCGGGTATTTCCCCTTCTGGAGATGATCCCAACCAGCTGGTTCCATCACCTATTCCTTTTTCGGGTCCATCCGTAGCTGCAGCTGATCCCAGCCAGGTAGTTCCCTCCTCTCTTCCTTTTTCGGGTGCACCCATAGTTGCAGCGGATCCCAGCCGGTTCCAGCATGTTTATTCCAGACAGAGGCGCCATAATTCAAACAGAGCCACTGCTCCTGTTCTCTCTACCCCTGTTGCGCCTACTGCTGCTCTGCCTATTTCTTCTCACCCCATGACAACCCGCACACATGATAAAACCCGTAAACCTCGGTTGTTTCCTGACCATGTGGCTCTAATTTCTGAATCCCATGATCTCATTGAGCCCAAAACCTACCATCAAGCAAAATCTCATCCTCATTGGGTTGAGGCGATGAATCAAGAATACAAAGCTCTTTTATCCAATCACACTTGGGATTTAGTCCCATTCTCTCCTGAGCAGAATATCGTGGGCTGTAAGTGGGTCTTCAAAATTAAGCGACATGCGGATGGATCCTTAGAGAGATACAAAGCCCGACTCGTGGCCAAAGGTTTTCACCAAGAGGAAGGTGTCGACTATTTCGAGACTTTTAGCCCGGTCATTCGCCCTACCACAATTCGCCTTGTTCTCACTCTTGCCCTCTCCTATGGGTGGTCTATCCAACAATTGGATGTTCACAATGCATTCCTTCATGGTGATCTTCAAGAAACGGTGTACATGCAACAACCGCCGGGTTTTATCGATGCCTCTCATCCCTCTCATGTGTGCCGGTTGTCTAAAGCTATCTATGGCCTCAAACAAAGCCCTCGTGCTTGGTTTAATGCCTTAAGCTCAGCCCTTCTCTCTCAAGGCTTTCAAGCTTCTCGTTATGACCCATCTCTCTTTATTCTTTCTTCAAACGGGACTTCTCTCATAGTCCTTGTTTATGTGGATGACATAATTGTCACCGGCTCAAGTGTTGATCTCATTCAAGCCCTCATCTAATCCCTTCAACACAAATTTCCCATCAAAGACCTAGGCCGCCTTCACTACTTTCTTGGCATTGAGGTCTCCCCGACTTCTCGTGGCCTTCATCTTGCTCAAACTAAATACATCCATGAGGTCTTAACTCGTGCCAACATGCAACACTCAAATTCCCTTCCATCACCTATGGTGCCGAATACCTCTCTCTCTCGTTTTGAGGGCGATCCTTTTGATAATCCTCATTTATATCGGTCTATTGTAGGGGCTCTTCAATATGCAACACTTACTCGACCCGACATCTCTTTTGCGGTCAATCGTGTGTCACAATTCATGCAATCCCCTACTACCATTCATTGGGCAGCGGTGAAACGCATCCTTCGTTATCTCAAGGGCACTATGTCTCATGGCCTCTCTCTCTCTCCCGCTTCTTCTCTTGTTCTCAATGCCTATTGTGATGCGGATTGGGCCGGGTCTATTGATGATCGAAAATCTACTTTCGGCTTTTGCATTTTTCTTGGTAACAATCTTATTTCCTGGAGTTCCAAGAAGCAACCAACCGTTGCCCGCTCAAGTACCGAGGCCGAATACAAATCTTTAGCGACTACAAGTTCCGAGCTTATGTGGTTGCAATACATCTTGACCGAATTACATGTCTCCCTTTCTTCTTCTCCCATTTTATGGTGTGACAACATTGGAGCAACATTTTTGGCCTCCAATCCAATTATTCATGCTCGCACCAAACATGTCGAGATTGACTATCATTTCGTACGAGAGAAGGTGGCCAACAAATCTCTTCAAATTCGGTTCCTCACCTCCAAGGATCAACTAGCCGACATTTTTACAAAGCCTCTTGCTTCTCCCCGCTTTCTTCTTCTCTCTTCCAAGCTCACCGTGTCTTCCCCGGGTTTCGCTTGGGGGGGGCTAATAAACCTACACTACCAGCAGCTCAAGACTCCAAGACAGAGGCTCAGTCAAACCTTCTTAGCACAGTCAAAGTTAGTTAGGCTAGTTGACTTAGTTAGGCAGTTATGAGACTGTTAGAACTTTGATTAGTTGATAGTTAGAACTCTAGTTAGAGTCTAACTCATAGTTACAATAAACTGTAACTAGTCTCTATATATACTGCAACAGCTTACATGTAAAATCAAGAAAATAGAATGAATAAAATTCCTTTCTCATAATCCTTTACTGTTACAAATTGTTTTATTATGAAATAAAGTCTTTCAACTTGGGAAAATGAATTCAAGTTGTAAGGATATTAACAATGCTGATTTAGCTTGATGCAACGCACATACCATAGATTTAAAATGAAAAGGCATTTGACGTGTGCACTACGTCAAGAAATCAACGCAGTTAATATCCTTACCCAAATTCAAGGTATTTCTCTTGCTAAATAAATTATAATAAATCAAGCAGAATAGCAGCGTTGTTGAGTTATAGCACCCCATTTGGGAATAATCCACAGTGATTTGTGAAAAATAACCTACACTTTCTTATTTAGCAATGCATACAAATGATACAGAAGTGCTGACGGTCACAATTTATTTGAAACAGCAAGAATTTCACCATATGGTACACTAGTCAATCAAACCGCAAACAAAACAAATTCAAATTAACACGCATATATCTTGTCTCAAACAGATGACATCTACATCTCTGATATCTTACGTCTTTCATCAACATTCAACAATTTGAACTAACAGATAAGAAATGAAGAAGAAGAAGAAGAAGAAGAACAAGAAAAAAATGCTATCTCTAAACCAGTTAAGAACGATAGCAATTATTCTTACTTATCCTTTTCTTTTTATTTTTTTTGATTGAAGGGTCCTGATACACCCCGACATCTTTAGTTACTAGGATTTTTCCATTAGTCTTGATTAGTGCAGACAACTTGTTGACTTAGCTGGTCAACTATTTCTTCACTGATCACCTTATAATGATTTGCAATCTCAACCACCTCAAGGTGCTCACGCAGGGGCAGAGCATCTCTCTCTTCCTCCTGGCTTGGCTTTTCTTTCACATAACTCCAATTTGGCTTCAGATATAGAGTAGTTAAATTCAGTTGATTACCATTACCGATCCTATGGTTTAAGTTTGGTTTGTACCGGTATATATGTTTTTGAACTTTGTTTTCTCTTCTTCTTTTGATTTAGCTAGTACATTAATTAGCTATAAAGAGGAACAAGGAACTCCAATGCTAGACTACTAGGTAGGAAATAGGAGGTGAAAGGAAACAACTTGCTGGGTAGACTTGCAAACGGAGTTTTCTTAGATTTGGCGAGTTGAGGAAGAAAAAGGCTGTTAAATTGAAGAGTTTACTTACATATATGCATATCCCTAAGTTGCACACTCTTCAAGTTTATGAAGTTTGGCCAATTAGTAATTACTTCTTTCCTCATTACCTTCTTAAACAGAAAACATAAAAACAAAGCCCTAATTAAGTATATATCAGAATAATATGTAGAACTTTCTAAGGGACATAAACATCTTATATATTAGTCTATATATAGATCTCTCCAAAAATATGTGTATCAGTCAAAATAGGGCTATTATATATAGATTATATGCAAGTAGTAAGTAAAGTAAAGATATGTTACTGTTAAAAATAACGGCTAGTTTAATTAATAGACTAGGAGTTAGTGGGTAGGAGTTAGTGGTTAGTGGTTAGTAGTTGTAATTAATAGTACAACGGTTAGTTTTTTTCTTTTTCTTTATAAATAGAGATGTAAGTAAAATCTGAAAATAAGATTGCAATAATAATTATTTTCTTACATCTTTTTATCTCTTACAAAATTTAACATAGTATCAGAGCAAAAGACTCTGTGACTGAAAAACTACAAAAACGTAACAAATTTCAGCAAAGGAGAAATGGCTCAAGAAGAAGCAATAAACTTCTCCAAACTAACAAACACTTTGCTCAATGACAAAAATTACGTGTCATGGGCAAAGGTAGCATCCAGGGCCCTGAGTGGTCGAGAGATGTTAGAATACATCACTGGTGAAAAGAAAAAATCAGAACTTGCAGACGCAAACAAGCTAACTCCTGACGAAACGACGTCAACAAAACAATGGAGAACAACAAACGATAGAATCATTACCTCACTACTAAACTCCATGGAGCCGGTCGTATCCGACCTCTTCATGATGGCCGAAACAGCACATGATTTATGGAAAGCGGTAAAATCTATGTATGGTCAGCAAAATAATTTCTCACATATTTATCAACTCATGCATGAAATTCAACAAGAAAAACAAGGGTCGAGAAGCCATACGGAGTACCTTAATGCTCTTGAGAAAAAACGAAATGAGCTTCGATCATATCAGCCAATAACAACAGATTTGGCCACACTCCAAAAACGAGCTGAAGAGGATGATATTTTTCAGTACCTCGCGGGTCTAAACCCGAGCTATGAAGCCGTAAGATCTCAAATCATGACCACGGTACCTCTGCCCTCTTATTCTCAAATTAAAAGTTTAATCCGACAAGAGGAAAGTAGAAGACTTGCCATGAATGGTCAACAAATTGTAAGCCATGAGGGACACGAGATCCATGGCTTAGCCGTGAAAAATCTCAATTTTAATAAAAATCCTAGCTCACAAAATCAGCCAAATAAATCAAAAAATGTGAGATGTAACAACTGTAAAAAAATGGTCATACTCAGGATAGGTGTTGGCACCTTTATTCCCATCTCAAACCAAAAAAATTCCAAAACAATGACCGGAATCGAAATTGGGAGAAAAACAGTGAAAAAACAGAAGCTATGCTGTTTCAAATGAAGAGGAAGGGCTTAATGGGCTAGTGGGTTCATCTGGAAGTGGATTCGGACCCAATAACACAAGCCAAACCTCCATTGGGAATGGTTTTTCGGCTAATGCATCCAATTACCAAAATTTCGGACCCAATAACCAAACTGCCAATGGACTCTCCATTTCAGGTGCTAGCGGGTCACTCTGGAACGGGTCAGGTGCTGGCGGGTCATCCTGGAACGGGTCAGAAGGCAATTTGAGTGAAAATGGGTCATTTTCAAGCGGGTCAAGCTATGGAGATCAAATGCAACAAGTTTTGCAACAACTTTCTGCGCTGCTAAACAACCAAAACACTCCAAGTGCTTGTGGTATTGCCTCTAACTCAAAAGATTTATTTTTTAATCAAATAATTATAGATAGTGGTGCAACATACCATATGTTTGGTAACAAACAACTATTGTCAAATCTCAACCCGACCAATAGTAATAAATATGTATTGGTTGCAAACGGTATGAAGGCAAAAATAAACGGTATAGGAAATTAACTTGTGTAACAATCAAATTAAAAATGTTTTGTATTTAGAGACATTTCCCGTAAACTTACTTTCAATAAATAAATTAATACAAGAATTAAATTGTAATGCAATATTTTCTTGTAAAAATGTTGTATTTCAGGACGGGGAAACCGGCATCAAGATTGGTGAAGGATTTCTTAAAAATGGACACTATCTTTTGAACTCCAAAATAAATTTTGTGCTTCCGCAAAAGTCGTTAACTCTGACCTTTGGCATAAAAGACTTGGGCATCCTTCCGACAAGGTTTTAAAGAGTATCTTAGATTTTAAAAATTTGAATTGTACTAATTGTGAAATATGCAAGTTAGCAAAACAAACAAAGCTTCATTTCTCTCTTTCTACTAGTAAAAGTCAAGCTATTTTTTATTTAGTACATTCCGATGTATGGGGACCGGCCCCAATTGATTCGTATAATGGATTCAAATATTTTGTTTTATTTATTGATAATTTTTCAAAAGCAACTTGGTTATATATACTTAAATATAAAGATGAAGTCTTTGATTGTTTTTATAAATTTTTATGTCTCATAGAAACACAATTTAATACAAAATTAAAAATCTTTAGATCGGATAATGGAACCGAATTTATAAATAAAAAATTTTCAAGTCTCTTTAAAGAAAAATGTATTATACACCAAACAACTTGTATAAATACTCCCGAACAAAATGGAGTATCGGAGAGAAAAAATAGACACTTATTAGAAATGACACGATCTTTATTATTTCAAAATAATATTCCTAAAATTTATTGGTCTGATGCTGTACTTTGTGCCACTCATTTAATTAATAGATTACCTAGTGTTATCTTAGAAAACAAAAGTCCATTAGAAATTCTTTACCAACAAAAAATTAATTATGACCATATGAGAGTATTTAGTTGTACAAGTTTCGGACATATCAAAAGAAATGACAAACTTGATTTTGTATCATAAAAAACTATTTTTTTAGGATACTCATCTTACAAAATGGGTTATAAATGTTATGATCCAATTAATAAAAAATTGTATCTTTTTAGAAATGTTACATTTTTTGAAAATCAACCATATTTCAATGAAAAAGAAGCAATTCATCAAATATACACAAATAATCAAAATGATAATATAGTATTGCCTTACTTAGATGATTTAAAATTTATTCCTAGAAATAATCATCAAGTTGAGAATAATAATCAACAACATGAGATTAGTAATGACACAAATGAAAATGAAATATTAGAAAATTCGACGGTTAGAAGATCATCTAAAGAACGACAACCTTCAACTAGACTTAGAGATTATGTGACCTACTCGGTACAATATTCAATAGAAAATTTTGTTTCATATGACAATATTTCAACCAAATACCACACGTTTCTCACTAACATTGAAAAAGAATTGGAACTAAAAAATTACCAAGAAGCAATTAAGAGTCCAATTTGGTGTAAGGCAATGAATGAAGAACTAAAAGCCTTATAACAAAAATGAAACTTGGAAAATTGTTCTCCTTCCAAAAAATAAAAAAACGTTTGGTTATAAATGGGTATATAAAACCAAATATAATAGTGATGGTACCATAGAAAGGTATAAGGCAAGACTTGTGGCTAAAAGATTTAGCCAAACTTATGGCATAGACTATAATGAAACCTTTGCACCGGTGGCAAAAATGAATACCGTAAGAATTTTACTTTCTATTGCCGTAAACAATAGTTGGGACCTCTACCAAATGGATATAAAAAATGCCTTTCTTCAAGGAACACTTGAAGAAGAAGTGTATATGACACTACCACCGGTCATAAATTGGAAACCAACTCTAACTTGGTTTGTAGGCTTAATAAATCAATTTATGGATTGAAGCAATCTCCACGGGCATGGTATGACAAACTTAGCTCTTATTTAATTTCTTGTAATTTTAAAATTAGTAATGCCGATCATTCTTTATTTACTAAATGTGATGGTATCAATACAACTCTCATTTTAGTATATGTAGATGACATCATTATTACCGGAAATAATTTATAGCAAATTCAAAAAATTAAGAAACAATTAAAAGAAAAATTTGACATAAAAGATTTATGATATCTTAAATATATGTAGATGACATCATTATTACTCTTCGGATAAATGACTTTATTTCCCAAATAAAATATACACTTGATTTATTAAAAGAAACCGGTAAGCTATGATGTAAACCGGCCTCTACCCCAATTGACAACAAATGTAAATTAAATAGTGAAGATGGTGAACCTTTAAAAGACATAAATCAATTTCAAAGACTTGTTGGAAATTGATCTATCTAACGGATATTTCATTTTCCGTAAGCCAAATTAGTAAGTTCATGCACTCACCAAGAATACCACATTTAGAAGCAGTAAATAGAGTTTTGAGGTTTTTAAAAAATAATCCCGGTAAGGGTATTTGAATGAAAAATAATAATTCTAATGATGTATGTGGCTATTCCGATGCAGATTGGGCCGGAAGCTCCGATAGAAAATCGACAACCGGTTTTTGCACATTTATAGGTGGGAATCTAGTCACATAGAAAAGCAAGAAACAAAATGTTGTAGCACGATCAAGCGCCGAAGTCGAATATCGTGCCATGGCATCAACCGCAAGTGAACTAACTTGGATCAAGCAACTCCTATTAGACATGGGATTTAAAACTCAATAACCGATGAAAATGTATTGCGATAATAATTCGGCACGACACATAACTTCAAATCTCGTGTTTCATGAACGAACAAAACACATAGAAGTGGATTGCCACTTTATTAGAGAAAATGTTCAAGCAAAGGAAATTGAAACACTATACGTAAAAAGTGAAGATCAACTCGCGGATTTCTTCACTAAAGGCTTGGATCCGGGTCCATTCGAGAAAATTACAAGCAAGCTAGGATTGCACGATATATACATTCCTAGCCGTGATTTTTATTTTTATCCAAAAACAAAATTATTTTAATATAAATAACCAAGTTTCTGAAAAAAAATTATTTCTGCTCAGGCCGTATATATTATTTACGGTTTGAATTCTTAATTCAAACCGTAAATATTCTGTACGGTTTGAATTAAGAATTCAAATCGTAAATAATATTTACGGCTTGAATTTTTTTTTTTTTAAACTGTTTTTTGGCTATAAAACGGGAGTTCTTCTTCCTCAGAGAAAGAGAGGAAGAGAGGAAGAAGAAGGAGAAGGAAGAGATGAAGAAGCAAGAGAAGAAGGACTCCGAGAAGGAGAAGTCTGCTGAATCAGGTATTTTTTTTGTAACTTTTCACATACGTATTTACTGTTCATATACGTATTTACTGTTCATATACATATGTACTGTTCATTACTATTTATATACGTATTTACTGTTCATATACATATTTACTGTTCATATACGTATATACTGTTCATTACTGTTCATATACGTACTGTTCATTACTGTTCATATACGTATTTACTGTTCATTACTGTTCATATATGAATGTACTGTTCATTTACGTATCTACTGTTCATGTACCATTCATATACGTATTTGCTGATCATGTACGTATCTACTGTTCAAGTTCATATATGACTATTCACAACTGTTCACGATTGAAATCAGTAAACTGACAAAATATTTACCATTTACGAATGTAGTTTATTGGCCATGCCTATTGGAATTTCAATACATTTTGGAGGGAAATTCATTTTTGACCAGAATGGGGCACGTTACTCCAAACCTCCAGTAAATACGTATTGGGTTGATGAAAATTTATCATTCGAGCAGTTGCAATCGCTTATTTATGAAGCGAGCGGCTACAATAGAAATTGCTGGGAATTAGAAATAATGGCCCGAGTAGTCCACGCAGGAAAGTATGTCAAATCGCATTAGGAGATGACGGGGCATTGAGAGGCCTGATCGCGTAGGTTTTGAGGTCTGGCGAATCATTATTGGAAGTTTTTGCATGCAGAATTCGCGGAGAGTCAAGGGCCGAAAGTTCAGGCCAAAATTCGGTTGCAGAAAATTATCAAGCAAATAATGAACCATACACTCCTTTTATCCCAATGCTTGTCCTAGAACCGGAACCAGAAATATACAGTAATTGTTGGGTTTTGAGGCTACCCAAAGCCATTAGGCTTAAGCTGCGGAAAGACCGTAAAACAAAAATTTTACTTCTAACTCAAGCCAAAAGGATTGAAGTGGTATGTCGGATAATCTACCGAGAGTTACACACCTGTTCAATCCTTTTCTTAGATTAAAACCTGTAAGTAAAACTTTACTTATTCAGATCATAGATTAAGTAGTATGTCGGATAATAACCGAGAGTTACATACCAGATTAATCCTGTATAGACCCAAAGTAGTAAAACCGTATTTACTTGTATTTTAATCAGTTTATAGATCTACTCCTTTGATTGATTTCTAAAACTTTAATCTATTTACCAATTAAATAGATTAATATAACATGTTTATACCTTGTTTCCAAATCTCAGTTGGAAAGCAGACCGAGCGAGAAGAGCGACATCTGGGAATGACTCGTCTCGGAGCACCAGACGTCTGGTGCCTCTATCGGTTATCCACCAGGACTAACCGGAGAGCGGTTTATTTCTTATTGCCAGAAATACCGTAAACCGCAGAATTATGCAAAAACACTATTCACCGCGAAATTCGTCAGAACTGATTTACGTCAAACGCAAAACAGATTTACGAACTTTCACGGGAACACTATTCACCGGAATTTACGGGGGCATAAAAACACTATTCACGACTTGCAGTTATTCTGATTCACTAATAAGCAAAAACAGAAATATCGCGAAATTCGTAATAACACTATTCACGAATCCCGTAAAAACACTATTCACCGTGAAATTAGTAAAACTAATTTACGTCAAACGCAAAATAGATTCACGAACTTTCACGGGAACACTATTCACCGCAGACACTATTTGGGAGAGAAATTAGATTATCGATCCGGTCAGACAGATTCGACATCTCAGAAATTTGTGTTTTTCTCTCTACCCCTACCCCTCTATTTATAGGCAAATGAGGAGGTTCGTCAATGACCAAAATGCCCTCAGTTTTTGTGGTATTTACAAAATTGCCATTTGGCCAAAATTACCAAAATGCCCTTGGGCCAAGTCAATTTGATTTTGACTTCTTCATAATGGTTTGATTATTTTAATGGATTCTAAACCCATTAACCCAAACCCATTATGTATAGTAAATATCCAAATCAAATATATAATTGTCATATACAATTATATTCCTCTGCAGTTTTCGTACGGTAATTTTTATACAACGTGTCAAACACATTTATAAACTAACCAGTGTTTTTGTTCGTCATTTTAAATGACGTATAATTAATTATATCAAGTATAATTAATTATAACCATCTTAATATTAATTATAATCAATTTATAATTAGTCAGTAAGATTCTCCAATTAACTCCTATACGGTGTGACCCGATAGGATCTGTGTTATGTTGGTAAATAGAATTAAAACTGTTTTAACTTCTATAATCATGAGAGGCATCTGGCATAACGCATCATGACCATCCAATTACACAGATGATGCTGTACTGTACAATATCACGATCCAGTAAACTATTTTACTCGTGTTAATTCTTTTGTCTCATAGTTATCAGATCAGTTTCAAAGTAGGCGTGTGTCATCCTTGCAAACTTAATCTTTTTCTTGATCTTGAGCAGATTACCAAATATAATTACTCTTGTAATTATACCGCATGCAGATAATCTTATTCTATCAAGGGGCCCAGTGATACTATAACTCGTATAGAGATACGAGGGACAATAGTACTTTTGGTAAACCATCACTACCTCAGCTAAGCTATGTATACCGAAGAGCTACCGTTATAACTGCGTTTTACCGACAACGTTAGGTAACAGTCACATATACACATCTCTTAGTAGGAAAGATGAATACCTCATACTTTAGAACTAAACACTGAATGAAAACATTAATGACACAAACACAATTCCATTTAATGTTTCATTCGGGGTCTGTCAAATACCATGTTCCTGGAACATGTATCTATGTAATTAAAATGACATCTCTTGTCAATGGTTTGTAAAACTTAACCATCTTTTAATCCACATACTAACCTTGTAACGGTAAATTAGTGTTCCTGCTAATTACCTTGGTTAGTGACTTTTAAGAATATATATCATCTATATTATGAAGTTTCACAATTCCATTCATTGACTCTAGTCAGATAAATGAATGATTCATAAATACAATAATACTCAAGGCAACAAGATGATATTAATCATCCAATTCATGAACAAAATATATATGATACATTTATCGTTTATTAACTTCTAGATTATTACACTAACAGTAATTCACCCCAATCTCCACCTTTTGTCCCACCACGAGTACAATCTCCACCTTTTATCCCACCTATATCTGTGTATGAAGGTCCTTCATCCTTACCTGGGCCTGAACCAAATCCTCACCCCAGACCGCCACCAGTACAGGAAGATCCAAACGAGTCGGAATTTGAATTTATGAACGAGGTACAGGAGGAGAATCTGCAAACTGGGGATGAATGGGGGGAAGGAGACTGGGACATTAATGATGAAGGAGATGAAGAAGATGAAGAAGAATACACACAGCCCACTGTGAGGCAAAATAGGGAGAATATGCCGTTAAGTGGCCGTTCTGAGACTCACCCGTTTGTAAACTTCAATGACACATCTGCTTTTCGAGAAGCAGATGTTTCTTACTATGGTCGTCGGGTTGAATACAAGAGTGAGCTCGCAAAAGGCCAATACTTCGTAAGTAAAAAGCAACTGACGAAAAAGATCAGAGAGTACCATGTTGACAAGAACAAGGAGATATATACGAAGAGAAGTGACACATCCCGGCTGGAAATTAGATGCAGCACTCCGGGTTGTCGTTTCAAACTGAAGGCAAGAGCAACAAATGCTGGAGATACATGGATGATAACTGAGCAAGACACGCTTGACACATGCACGTCTGAGTACACCAGGACCGACCATGCACAACTCTCGGCATCAATCATCGCAGATATCATCGAGAGCAGCATTAAGGAAGACCCCACTATGAGCATCCGGAGTGTGGCACACTGTGTGAGGGTTAGGTTTGGCAGTATAACCCCGAAGTACAACAAACTTTGGAGAGGTCGTGAGATTGCAGTAGCTCGGCAATTTGGGAGTTGGAAAGAGTCGTACAATTTTATGAAACTATTGCTTATCGGGATATGTTACACGAATCCCGGCTCGAAATACCAATTTCTGACAAGTCCGAGCATCGATAAAAATACAGGACTGGTCAAGCAAGGTGTTGAGGAATTCAGGGCCGTGGCATCACCGCATTTGATTACTTGAGACCAGTGATCAGTATAGATGCAGCCTTCCTTTCTGGGCGGTATGAGGGCAGGCTTTTGATGGCTTGTGGCTATGATGCCGAAAACCAATTGCTGCCTCTAGCATTTGCAATTGTGCGTAAAGAGAATGAAGAGAATTGGGATTTTTTCTTACAATGACTTAGGATTAATGTGATTCGTGTTAATAGATTCGTGTGTGTTATATCAGACCAACACATGAGTATCAAAGCTGCATTGAAACCTGAATACGGATGGGATAGGGATAATTTTGTGCACATATATTGTATCCAGCATGTTGCTGACAACCTGGTCCAGGCGTGTGGGAAGGACAAATGGTAAGGAACTAGGTTCAAACTAGGAGCCAGGAAGAAGAAGCCAAGAAGGCTAAAAGAGATGTTCGAAGATTTTGCCTCGGTATGTCTAATAATGTGTAATTTATATCATTTTTGTTTCTTTTAGATGCATTTTGTCTAATTTTGCTTTGTTCTATTGCAGCAAAATCTGAGGTGTAACGCTTTTCTTAGGAGAGTGGGCAAAGTACGTCCTAATGATGTCATGGAGCTGTCAAATTTTGATAAAATTTTCCAGACCTGTGATGGAGGGCACCGATTTGGTATCATGACAACAAACGGGTCCGAGTCCCTGAACGTTGTCTTCAAGGATAGCCGAATGTTGCCCGTGGCTGCACTTATAGAGGAGACATTCTACAAGTGCAATAGGTGGTTTGTTCAGCGGCGACAGGCAGCGACGTAGCAAAGCAATGCAGAAAAGCCTTTTTCTGAACGGGTACATGTTAAGCTCGCCAAACGGTGGGAGAAAGGTACAAAAATGGATGTCATCCCATACTCACACGGCGAAGGTAAGTACGAAGTCACGGGCCCAAATGAATATGTTCCAGTAGTCCAAACGCAGGATGGAACTATGTCCATTATTCATAGAAGGTTCCAGTATATCGTGACATTCGGGCCGAAGAGAAAAGTGGAATGTACATGCAGAGGTATCCAATTATCTAGAATTCCGTGCGCTCATGTGTTAGCGGTTTGTCGCCATAAAAGCTGGTCACCCGACCTATTTGTTGCCAACTGGTATAGGGTGGATTACCTTCTGAGTACTTGGAATGCACTGTTTGTTCCTTACGGCAATCCTGAAGATTGGCCTACAACCACTACCCCTAAAATTGAGCCAAACAAAGATTGGATACGGCGTGGTAGGAGAAAACACATCCGTCATGAAATGACCATGGACGAAATGCAAGGTAGGCGAATGGGGCACCGTCCTCGCCGTTCCGCTTCTGACAGGCAAAGTCGAGGTATGTAACATTGAACCCTGATTATTTTTCATTCCAATCTTTGAATAGCTTACTAACTAACATATTTGGGCTGCAGATGCTCATAACGCAGCAAATGCAACAAAAAATGAGCGAGTTATGGCCGAGGCAAGTGGATCGCAAGGGCCGCGGCGAAGCACAGCCAAAAGCCGTACAGCAGACCGTGAAAATGCAAATATGATGTTTAGGGAGGCAATGGGTGAAGTACTGGCAGGAAGAGATGCTGTTGGGATGCAAGGTCCTTCAGGTAGTACACAGCGAAGGAGCATATCTGGCGCAGGAAGGAGGAGCACATCTGGCGCAGGGACATCTGGTATAGCACACCCGAGGGAGGAAGCAGTGCAACCCGCTAGAAGGAGCACATCCCAAGTAGGGCCATCTGGTACAACTAACCGAGCGCAAGAAGGCCCGTCGGTACAGCTAACCGGCAAGAAGAAGCAGTGCAACCAGCTAGAAGGAGCACATCATCATGGAGATCACTGGGATTGCATTTTAGGCTGAGTGGTCGCAGGAATTAACTTGCGATCTATTTTAATTTGTTGAGAACTTATGTAATTAGATGAATTGTAGCCTGTGAACATTTATCATTTTGCGGTTTGTATGAACTTATTTAATTAGATTTGTATGAACTTTATTTGTATTATATTATGTTGCTATTTTTGTAATTATTATTATTTTTAATTAATTTGTAGCCGAGAAAGATGGACATTAATAATCGAGAAAAGAACGAGGACAAGAAAAACTACTGTCGCTGGACTGGAATAAATAAAAAGGACTGTCCGAGATGCGTGGAGATAAAAGAATATTATCGTGTCGAAATATTAGTTTAGTTTGTGTTTGGAGATTATGTTGTTCAGTTGGTTTGGAATTTAAATTAGTTTGAATTGTTAAGTTAGAGGTTTGTATGAATTTTATTTGTATGAATTGTTAAGTTAAAGTGCGTCCGAGTCCTACTTTGCACCTCTGGTTAACATAGCAAAGCATCTTCAAAAATCATGAAAATTTTCCGACATGCATTCTTGACTTCGTAGAACAAGACTGTGAAGTTTCATGCAAAATCTCAAAACAGATCGTGAGATATCATCTCTCAAAAATTGCTCGAAATGCTGAAGGAGTGCGTCCGAGTCCTACTTTGCACCTCTGGTTAACATAGCAAAGCATCTTCAAAAATCATGAAAATTTGCCGACATGCATTATTTACTTCGTAGAACAAGACTCTGAAGTTTCATACAAAATCTCAAAACAGATCGTGAGATATCATCTCTCAAAAATTGCCCGAACAGCTGAAGGAGTGCTTTTCGGGCAATTTTTGAGAGATGATATCTCACGATCTGTTTTGAGATTTTGTATGAAACTTCACAGTCTTGTTCTACAAAGTCAAGACTACATGTCGGAAAATTTTCATGATTTTTCAAGATGCTTTGCTATGTTAACCAGAGGTGCAAAGTAGGACTCGGACGCACTCCTTCAGCATTTCGAGCAATTTTTGAGAGATGATATCTCACGATCTGTTATGAGATTTTGTATGAAACTTCATAGTCTTGTTCTACGAAGTCAAGACTGCATGTTGGCAAATTTTCATGATTTTTGAAGATGCTATGTTAAAACCGTATTTATACTTATCGTATTGTTGTTCTTAATTTTATTCTGTTTTGAGATTTTTTGTGTTTTATATTATTTTTTATTTTTGGATGTTATTTTTTGTTGTTGTGTAACATAACAAATAATACCATAAAATGATAAAAATATATAACATACCTCCAACCATATCATAATAAAACATAACGAAAGTACACTATACTAAAAAATAAACTATAAAACTAAACTAAAACATAATAAAGGATAACATAGCTAAACTGAACTAAAACTACCAAAAAAACCCTCTATCAACGGTACTGCGAAGGGGTGTATCGGTGAGGTGGTCTACCCCAATTTTCCCTACTGAAATTTTGGCCCTGCCAGTCATTCCATTGTAGTTGTCCGTCCTGCGCTCTAAGAGCTGGTGTAAACTCATCGTATGGCTCGGCCTCTATGCTCATCTCGACTGCTCTACTCCATGGATCCTCGGCCGCATGGGTAGCTGGCAGTGGAGGGGGGGTATGGAAGAAGGAATCCGTAAGCTGGGACGCATAGTCTGGCTGCGTCCCGCTACCAGAGGCCTCCCAATCGTGAGCCCTCGGTGGATACGGCTGACGCGGTGACGGGGAGGCGGCTGTATCCCACTGATTAGCTGGAGCCAAATCTGCAAGGTTGAAAGTCAAGCTCTCATCCTGCACAGACTGGATCTCTAGAGACTCATGCTGCTCAGGCGGTGGCGGCATGTATGCAGGACCCTGCACGGATACCAATATTTTAGTAAATTTGAACTATCTTTACTTAAAATAAAGGAATAAATAAAATAAAGAATCACATACCGGGGGAAGAAATGGACGTTCGTGCTCGTCACGGTAGGCATGCCAACCGGCCATGTGCAGTACCCAACGATGATAATCCCAGTCTGGCTGCTCTGAGGGCTCCGGTGGCATCTCATTGTTCAGAACAGGTGGCGCGTCAGGCTCGTTCGATTGTACTGTGCGCCAATCAATATTCTCTCCAGCGTCTCGTAGCATGGTGACCAGCTTTGCCTCGTGGCCGTGGTCCTCAATGCATAGGGCAACCAAGTGCAACATCGCATGCCCGACCGCTCTGTAGCCACGTTTTCCAAGACTGAACGCGCGGCACCTTTAAGCGCTACCAGCAGCTAAAAAAATAAAACAAGGTTAGTTTAAAAAAAAAAGCTACGAAAAAGGTCCATACTGTTAAAAAATTTGTTCTTGTAGGTGCATTACCTGGCGAGCACCTTTTCGGCCAGTGGGGGTATAACCATCATCGTCGAAGATCATCGAGCGAAGAAAATCGCCGTAATGTCCCTCTATATACACCGAAGCCATGCCGACACGCAGGTACCAAGCCTGATATCTCAATAGGGGATCTCCCTGGAACTGCATCGCATCAACCTCCGGCATCTGCCATAAGTTGGCACTCATATTCGCTGCCTGGTTGTAGTGCTCCAAGTGATACTCACTCCAATCTCTATCCCAGTGATTACTGTGTCTTATCCTATAATTCATATGTTAGTTGCAATTTAAAGCCAAGAACTAATGTTAAGTACAAAAATGCTAAAAAGAACATAACTTACCTGTGTAGACTCATGATCACAGATCTCGGGACGTCTGGATCTGTGGGGATGACTGCAGGAAAATCAAACTGACAGAACACCCGGTCTGGATAGTGGTGCTCCACTATCCAGAAGCACACCAGCGGACCTCTGTAGAGCCACATCTGATGATCATCCGCTACAATCTGCGGCAGCCTCCCCTCAGTGTATAGCTCATGGTACGGAGTCCAGTTCACCTGCGTCTCACCCAGACTCTGAATCTGAGATCGGACCAACCTGATACCTACTGGCCTTCCGTGAGGGTTGTCCTTGTACACATGATGTCCGTACCATTTCATGCCAAATGTCGGTCGATTCCCACTTTCGGGTGCTCCCCATGGATCCTCGTTCGGCTCAGGTACCCCCACCGGCAGCCGTGACCATGACCAATGCTGCAGTAGTAGCATCGGGCCGTAGATTTGTTTAGTTTTCTGCTATATTTTGAAGAATATTAGCCGTCAGGGATAAGTTAAATAATTAAAATAAGACAGCAAGTGCATGACAAGGTAGATAATTAAAATAAGACAGAAATAGCATACTCACCTTGCAACCGTGGCACAAGTTGGAGTAAAGATGTGCTAGGACAGCCCCACCCAAGTTGTACCTGCAGCTCGATGGCTAAAGGTCTCGCAGCAGCTCTAGATACATCATCGGGATGGTATCACCACTTGAATCAGCAAACATGACAGAACTAAATAGGTCCATCATGAATCCCCGTGTGTATCTGTAATATCAAAATTACAGAGCAACTCATTTTTCCGCATGAAACAGAGTACAAAATAAATGTAATATGAATAGTTTGTATGAGTACCTCTCAATCTCGATCTGAGTGGAATCACTACCCAGACCTCTCGCAAACATAGCTCGCAGCTTCTTCTTGTCCAGACAGTACTTAGAGTCCCCCCCCCCATTGCCACGTATATTTGGCTCCGCTCCTAACAACTCCACGAGCATGTAATTAATCGTGATGTCATCTGGATCTGTGGGGTCAGATATGCCACCAACAGGCACGCCCTGGATAGGCAGACCCCATAGAGCACTGACGTCATGGAGAGTCACTGTCATCTCTCCAAAAGGTAAGTGGAACGTGTGCGTCTCGGGGCGCCATCGCTCCACTAGTCCTGCAATGAGGGACGCGTTAATGGCCTTACTCTCCGACTCTAGAATATCGACCAAATGTTGCACCCCCAAATTTTGCAAATACGACTTCATCTGCGAGTAGTACTGGAAGTCATAATGCCGACTCCTGGCAGTTATAATTGCCTCACTCTGCGTTGGAAAAAGTAAACAACATGAAAATCTAAAAATACGAAAACTTAACAAAATTTAAACTTAAAAAAAAGTAATCAAGTACCTCTCTAGATGCTTCTGAGACTCGGTGCTCATCGTGAGGCATCCATAATAAAGGACTGAAATGGTCCTTGCTGTCTTCGGGAATGGGCTCATCAACCGGGTCGGCTGCAGGTGGTCTCCTAGGCCGTCCCCTAGCCATCCTACGTTAATAGTTAATAGTATAATTATTAGAAGGATTTTACTAAGAATAATTTATGCATATCAGCATTACTTTCTATAATCATTTCTCAAGTATATTTTTTTTTGTGTGATTCTTACTGTTTATGTCATACTATAATTTTATTATCAAAGAGCTAAATTTTTTTTTTTCAAAATATTAATCTAAAAAATTGGACAGTAAAATTTTTTTTAGTTCAACACATTTAAGTTATAATGTTATATACTAATTTCTAACAACATAAAAAACTGTAGAAATAAATAGCTTCATTTAAATATCAACCTTAAAGATAAATACACTTTAGAGCCCAATTATAATAATTCACATGCATGGCCAGCCACCATCTCGAACAAAAACTCATTTCTTACACTTAGCCCCTTTTAATTACTACAATTCACATAAGGGCTATAATTTTCCAAAACAACATCTAATAATAAATAAATTGCAATATGGTCCCTGCCAATTCAATGTCTGGTAAACACAACAGAACATCATACACAACATAACAGCCATGCACAAGCACAAAGTCATACCATACACAAGATAGAATATCACATCATAAGCCAATAACACGCACAAGCGCATTACAACATACAACGAAACGATCGATCAATCGCTCAGGAAAATCAACAACCCGATACGATTCAAAAATTCAAGTGCAATTATCTCAACCCAACACTATCAACGAGGTCTTTCGCAACACCAATTCGTGCCAATAACCCTAACCCTAAACTCTAATCCTAAACCCTAATCAAATTTTAATCGAAATACAAAAACTTACCCGAAATTTCAAATCGAGGAGGCGACGGAGGCAGCAAGGACCACGAGCAAGGAAGAGAGAGAGGGAGGAGAGGCGGTGAAGGCTACCGGTGAAGGAGGAAGAGGTGGCAGCGGGGAGAGGGGCTGGCGGCAGGAGAGGGTGTCACCGCCGGTCTTCGGGCGGAGGGGCGGAGGCGCGGAGCCCTTTTTATTTTTCTTTTTGGTGTTCTGGCGGAGAGGCAGAGAAGGAGAAGAAGGGAGTCACGCGGGATTTAAATCCATTTTCAAACCGTAAATATTATTTACGGTTTGAATTCTTAATTCAACCGTACATAATATTTACGGTTTGGGCATAAATAAAAAATTTACAAAATCTTGGTTATTTATATTAAAATAATTTTGTTTTTGGGTATAAATAAAAATCACGGCATGCCTAGATTGAAGGGGGAGTGTTAAAAATAACGGCTAGTTTAATTAATAGACTAGGAGTTAGTGGTTAGTGGTTAGTAGTTGTAATTAATAGTACAACGGCTAGTTTTTTTCTTTTTCTTTATAAATAGAGATGTATGTAAAATCTGATAATAAGATTGCAATAATAATTGTTTTCTTACATCTTTTTCCCTCTTACAAAAATTAACAGTTACCTTGGCTTGAGCACTCAAATTCAATCCAGCATCATCGTGCATGCTCGAGCATTCAATTCGTGCATCAACTAGAGATGCTATATTTTCCAATAAAATTGTTCCTCCATCACTACCATCAGACGATGTATGAAAAATGTCCAAATACACAAGACTAGGTGCAGAAAAAATCAAATTCTTTCCAATTAAACAACAAACAAGAACCAAGCTCTTCAGTACTTGATCTGAATATAGCAGAGAGGCACACAAATAACAACCAATTAGCTTGAGTTTTTCTAAAACCGGACACCCCAAGAAAAGCATTTTGAGGAAATTATCATTGACTCTTACATAACTAAGATTTAATCTTTTCAGGCGTGGAAGGTGTTGGGTTTTGAGGCTACCCAAAGCCATTAGGCTTAAGCTGCGGAAAGACTGTAAACAAAAAAAATTACTTCTAACTCAAGCCAAAAGGATTGAAGTAGTGTGTCAGATTATCTACCGAGAGTTACAGACTTGTTCAATCCTTTTCTTAGATTAAAAGTCATAAATAAAACTTTACTCATTCAGATCATAGATCAAGTGGTATGTCGGATAATTACCGAGAGTTACAGACCAGATTGATCATGTACAGACCCAAAGTAGTAAAACCGTATTTACTTGTATTTTAATCAGTTTATAGATCTACTCCTTTGATTGATTTCTAAAAGATTAAATCTATTTAACAATTAAATAGATCAATATAACATTTCTTTACCTTGCTTCCAAATTCAAATTGGAATGCAGTCTGACCCCGCTGTCTGACCCGGTTAAGCAAGCACCAAAAATATAGTGCCATTATCTGTTATCCACCAGGACTGATCGAGAGAGCAGTTTATTTTTTTACCAGAAATACCGTAAACCGTGGAATCTGACAAAAATACTATTCACGAGAAAAAGTAAATAATAATTACGACTCTCGTAAAATATTATTTCTAAAACTCGTAAACTCTGATTAGAACAAATCTGAGGAAATAGAGAATTACGTTCGATCGGATCGAATCGGTATTCAGGAATTTAATGAAATTCTCTCTAGCTTTGATCACATATTTATATCATTTTTAAAAACCGCCATATCAATTTTGGTATTTATATACATTCAAAATTGAGTCGGCAAATCAAGTCGGCTGAAATCAACAGCCAAAATGAAATTACCATTTTGCCCTCGGCCCATTAAGACTTGATTAATTTTGGGATTTGATTTGGGTCTTTAATCTTTAATTATTGATTTATTCTTAATGGGTTTCAAGCCCAAAATATAAATTCAATAATTAAATATTCTAAGTCCAAATCAAATACATATTTTCTCGATCGTTCGTTCGGTAACTTTTATGCATATTTTCTAAAAATCTCATAGATCTAAAGAAAATCTCATAGCCAATCTCCTATGTGTCTCAGACCCATAGAAGCAGTATGCATCTGATGCTTGGCTTGAGGAAGAGGTTTTGTAAGTGGATCAACTGTGTTGCTGGCTGTGTCAACTCTACAGATCTTTACGTCACCTCTATCTATGATTTCTCGTATGAGGTGATAACGGCGTAGACTATGTTTGGATTTTGAGTGCGATCTCGGTTCCTTGGCCTGAGCTATAGCTCCATTGTTGTCACAGTAGAGGTCCACAGGGCCTTGAACACTGGGAACCACTCCTAGTTCGCTAAGGAACTTCTTAATCCATAAACCTTCTTTTGCTGCCTCGGATGCTGCTATGTACTCAGCTTCGGTTGTTGAGTCTGTAGTAGTTTCCTGCTTTGAGCTCTTCCAGCTCACAGCACCACTGTTGAGTATGAACACATACCCGGACTGTGATCTCGAGTCGTCTCGGTCAGTTTGAAAACTTGCGTCTGTGTAACTATTTACCACGAGTTCTGAGTCACCACCGTAGACGAGAAGCATATCCTTAGTTCTTCTCAAGTACTTAAGGATATTCTTTGCAGCAATCCAGTACTCCATGCCTGGATTAGCCTGATATCTACTCGTAACACTCAAAGCGTACGAGACATCAGGGTGAGTGCACAACATGGCGTACATGATAGAGCCAATAGCCGAAGTATATGGTACTTTACTCATGTTGCTTCGTTCATCAGTTGTCGAAGGACACTGAGTCTTGCTAAGCTTTGCGTCCTGATTCATTGGCAGGTATCCCCTTTTGGAATCCTGCATACTGAATCGATTCAGCACTTTGTCAATGTATGTGCTTTGACTCAATCCTATGAGTCTTTTCGATCTATCTCTATAGATCTTGATGCCTAATATATAGACTGCTTCGCCCAAGTCTTTCATCGAGAACACTTTCTTTAATGAAGACTTGGCTTGTTGCAATAACGGAATATCGTTTCCCATCAGGAGTATGTCGTCTACATATAAGATTAGAAAGGCGATGGCACTCCCACTAGTTTTTCTGTATACACAAGGTTCTTCTTCGCATCTGACGAAGTCAAACTTTTTGATCTCTTCGTCAAATCGAAGATTCCAACTCCGTGACGCTTGCTTCAATCCATAAATGGATTTAAGAAGCTTGCACACCTTCCCAGCATTCTTTGGATCTTCAAAACCCTTGGGCTGTATCATATCCACGTCCTCTTCTAAATTTCCATTTAAGAAGACAGTTTTGACATCCATTTGCCATATTTCATAATCATGAAATGCGGCAATTGCTAGGAGCATCCGAATTGACTTAAACATAGCCACGGGCGAAAAAGTTTCATCATAATCTACACCGAGAATTTGTTTGAAACCTTTCGCTACTAGCCGTGCTTTGTATATAGTCATATTACCATCCATGTCTGTTTTTCTTTTGAAAACCCACTTGTTATCTATGGGTTTTATCCCATCAAGTGGTACAACTAGGTTCCAGACCGTGTTGTCATACATGGATTGTATTTCGGATCTCATGGCCTCCAGCCATTTTTCGGAGTCGGGTCAATCCATTGCTTCCGCATAGGTCAGTGGATCTTCAGTGTAAAACACTGAAATCTCGTGTAGTCCCATGTACCTTTCAGGTGCATGGACTATTCTTGATGACCTACGTAGCACTTGTTTTTCTGGCTGTTGAACTTCATCCACAACTGTTTGTGGGTTCAGTTTTACTTCAACTTGAGTAGAAGTATCTGAGCTCGAGACTAGAACCTCTTCCACAACTACTTGTGGATTTGGTTCTTCTAGATGCTCATCAGCTGAAGTAACAAGTGGTGGGTTTATCTGATCTTGTTCAGATATTATATTGTGTGATGTATCTTGAACTTCTTCAAGTATTACATTACTCCCACTACTTCCTCTTGTAAGAAAATCTTTCTCCAAGAATATACCATTACGAGCAACAACTATTTTGTTCTCGGATTGGTAATAGAAGTAATATCCTCTCGTTTCCTTAGGATACCCTACGAAAAAGCATTTATCAAATTTAGGACCAAGTTTGTCAGATGTCAGGCGTTTGACAAATACTTCGCAACCCCAACTTTTAAGAAAAGATATGTTTAGAACTCTTCCAAACCATAACTCGTACGGAGTCTTTTCTACTGATTTAGATGGAACCCTATTTATTGTTAGTGCAACAGTTTCTAGTGCGTGGCCCCAAAACAATTTTGGTAGAGTGGCGTTACTCATCATGGAACGAACCATGTCCAACAGAGTTCGATTCCTTCTCTCAGAAACACCGTTCCATTGCGGTGTCCCTGGAGGCGTGAGTTGTGAGACTATCCCACAGTCTTTTAAGTACGTTTTAAACTCATAACTTAAGTACTCGCCTCCACGATCTGATCGTAAGGTCTTAATACTTTTATTTAGTTGATTTTCTACTTCAGTCTTGAATTCCTTGAACTTTTCAAAAGATTCAGACTTATGTCTCATCAGGTAGACATAACCATATCTACTGTAATCATCAGTAAAAGTGATAAAGTAGTAATAACCGTTTCTTGTAAAAGTACTCATAGGTCCACATACATCGGTATGTATCAGACCTAATAAGTCACTTGCCCTTTCTCCCTTTTTAGAAAAAGGCGCTTTGGTCATTTTTTCTCGTAAACTGGATTCGCATGTGTTAATTAATTCAAAATCAAATTTACCAAGAAGTCCAACTTCTTATAACCTTTTAATGTGTTTCTCGTTTATATGACCAAGGCGACAATACCACATGTAAGTCATACTTTCATGAGATGTTTTGAGTCGTTTGTTATTATTAATGTTAAACACAGGTTTATCCATTTTCAACATATAAAGACCATTTATCATATAAGAAGATCCATAATATAATTCATCTTTATAAATAGAACAACGCTTGTCTTTTATAACAAATGAAAAACCATTCATCTCTAAACATGAGATTGATATGATATTTCTGGAAATGCTAGGAACAAAATAAACATTATCCAGTTCCATTACAAGCCCGCTGGGCAAACACAACTCTATACTACCGACTGTAATGGCTGCAACACTTGCTCCATTTCCAACTCGGAGTTGTACTTCCCTATTGCCAAGTTTCCTTCTATTCTTTAATGCCTATATATTCGAACAAATTTGAGCACATGATCCAATATCTAATACCCAATCATTAATAGAGGTAGCAACCTTAACTTCAATAACATAAATACCTGAGGTTGAAGCCTTGGAGACCTTTCCAGACTTTACATCCTCCAGATATTTCAGGCAGTTTCTCTTCCAATGACCTTTGCTATTACAATAATAACAGTCAGAGGAAGCAGAGACTTTTACCTTGGGAGCGTTCTGTTTAGGAACCTGCTTCCCTTTGCCCTTGTACTTCGGAACCACTTTCTTCTTAGCCTTACTTATATTTTTCTTACCCGCTTGGATCATGATAACAGAAGAACTTTTATTCATGTCTCCATCTACGATCCTAAGCATCCCCTGCAGCTCCTGTAAGCTCCTATCCATCCCAAGCATGTGGAAGTTCATGACGAACCCCGAAAAGCTGGGTGGAAGCGAGTTCAGAATAATATCCGTAGCAAACTCTTTGCTCAATGGACTATTAAGCTTATGCAGCTGCTCAATATCACTCGTCATACGGAGCATATGAGTGCCCATAGAGCCGCTCTCGGCCAACTTGTGACCTAGTAGGGACTTGATTACCTTGAATCTCTCCACACGTGCCTGCTCTTGAAACATGTTCTTAAGCTGGACACACATGTCGTTGGATTTGGTATCCATGAATCGCCTCTGCAATTCAGGACCCATAATCCCAACTATGAGACTCTGTACATCAAGCTCATCTTCCTTGTGTTGGTTGTACGTTGTTAACTCATCAGCAGTAGCACCTGCTTTGAGTTCATCAGGATAAGGGGTATTTAAGACATATTATCTTTTCTCGCGCCTTAGTACGATCGTGAGAGCACGGAACCAATCAGTAAAATTAGTCCCGTCTCCTTTCAGCTTTTCTTTCTCGAGGAGGGAGCGCAACGAGAATGACATTTCTACAATGTTAAATGTAAAGATTTTAGGTTTGTTCATGTAATGTTTTATTTTTAACAATAAAACTACAAATCTGTTCTATTCCCATTTTGCAGAAGGACCAAGATCCTTATCTTTCATTAATAGACAAGTCGATTAAGAAGCTTGCCTATTAATTATTTTTAGGTAAGCGACTCTTTGCTAATCATATCTCTATATGACTCTTGGTTTCGTTAAACATCGTATGTTTTAACGAAGACTTTGCCCCGAGCCCAAAACAATTTTGGAAATCACCGATAAGCAACTTCATTCTATTTGGTTTGTTATGTCGAACATAACCCTCGACCACCAAAGGTAAAAGACAACGTCTGCTGAGCAGTCCGTCAACCAATGAACAATGGTTTGAGAAGGATAGAGTAGGAAGGGCATACTACTTAATTAGATGGGTTTGTTTTATGCTTTAAACCTTGTAAGCAACCTTTAAAAAAGGTCTTGCCAGAAAGACAACCGAAGGTATCCACTTCCAGTCTTCCTTTGACTAAGACACTCTTTCACATGCTTGACTTTGTTTTAAGCATGTTTATCTCGTAAATCTGGTTTTAGACAGTCTTACGAATACGTGAAAAGAGTTTGCCAGAAAGACAACCAAAGGTATCCACTTCCAGTCTTTCTTTGACTAACGGCTAATTTCACGGTTTCTTGAAAGCGATAAATCCAATTTATGCATTTCATATCAAAGCAGTAAATCCTATTTATTTATATACGTGACCAAGTTACGTACACAATTTATCAGTTCCTAATTCTTTATTTTGCAGCTATGCTCAGTTCTTTAGTTATACCGTTTGAAAGCATATAAACATGTTATATGTTTTTAAAGCAGATATTCTTTTTGGCATGTAAAGCAATTTGGTAATGTGACAAAGTTCCTTTTGGGCCAACCATTAGGACACGAAAAGGGGTTCCCAGGAAAGACCGGGGTCACAGGACCGCTTTAGACTCGGTCTTTCCTAGACAGAACCATCTCTTTTACGGTGTGGAAATGACAGCTCTTACTCAGGTACTTTATTGCTTCATCACATTCTTCGATGAACTTTACAAAACCAAAGGTTTTCGAAAAGGCGAAATAATTACATTTTACCATGCTTCGAAAGTAGTAAAGCAATTTGGTAACGTGACAAAGTCCCCTTTGGGCCAGTTTATCATGACACGTAAAAGAAATAGGATTCATCAGAAAGAAAACTGCTTTTATCCAAGACCATCTTTCTTTGACTCAACATTTTCCCTTTTACGGTGGAGATAAACAGTTCTTACTTGGGTACTTTATTGCTTCATCACATTCTTAGATGAACTTTACCACAGTCGAAATTTTTGAAAACGAAAACATAAAGAAAACATTAAATAAAGCTTAAATCTAATTTAACTTTCTCAGAAGGAAAATCGAACCAAGAAAATCTCATTTCTAATCGGTTTTGGACTTAAGCTGCAAATCTAAGAATTAAACCGATACACGGTATATGCAAATAATTTGCATAAGTTATAACTTTTAGAAAATCAATCAACAGGAGAGCCTTAAGCTCTGATACCATTGTTGGGTTTTGAGGATACCCAAAGCCATTAGGCTTAAGCTGCGGAAAGACCGTAAAACAAAATTTTTTACTTCTAACTCAAGCCAAAAGAATTGAAGTGGTGTGTCAGATTATCTACCAAGAGTTACAGACTTGTTCAATCCTTTTCTTAGATTAAAAGCCATAAATAAAACTTTACTCATTCAGATCATAGATCAAGTGGTATGTCGGATAATTACCGAGAGTTACAGACCAGATTGATCCTGTACAGATCCAAAGTAGTAAAATCGTATTTACTTGTATTTTAATCAGTGTATAGATCTACTCCTTTGATTGATTTCTAAAATATTAAATCTATTTAACAATTAAATAGATCAATATAACATTTCTTTACCTTGCTTCCAAATTCAAATTGGAATGCAGTCTGACCCGGCTGTCTGACCCGGTTAAGCAAGCACAAAAAATATAGTGCCGTTATCGGTTATCCACCTGATCCAGAGAGCGGTTTATTTCTTTTACCAGAAATACCGTAAACTGCGGAATTTGACAAACACACTATTCACGAGAAAAAGTAAATAATAATTACGACTCTCATAAAATATTATTTCTAAAACCCGTAAACTCTGATTAGAACGAATCTGAGGAAATAGAGAATTACGTTCGATCGGATCGAATCGGTATTCAGGAATTTAATGAAATTCTCTCTAGCTTTGATCACATATTTATATCATTTTTAAAAACCGCCATATCAATTTTGGTATTTATATACATTCAAAATTGAGTCGGCAAATCAAGTCGGCAAATCAAGTCGGCTGAAATCAACAGCCAAAATGAAATTACCATTTTGCCCTCGGCCCATTAAGACTTGATTAATTTTGGGATTTGATTTGGGTCTTTAATCTTTAATTAGTGATTTATTCTTAATGGGTTTCAAGTGTTGGGTTTTGAGGCTACCCAAAGCCATTAGGCTTAAGCTGCGGAAAGACCGTAAAACAAAATTTTTACTTCTAACTTAAGCCAAAAGGATTGAAGTGATATGTCGGATAATCTACCGAGAGTTACATACCTGTTCAATCCTTTTCTTAGATTAAAAACCGTAAGTAAAACTTTACTCATTCAGATCATAGATTAAGTAGTATGTCGGATAATAACCGAGAGTTACATACCAGATTAATCCTGTATAGACCCAAAGTAGTAAAACCGTATTTACTTGTATTTTAATCAGTTTATAGATCTACTCCTTTTGATTGATTTCTAAAAGATTAAATCTATTTAACAATTAAATAGATTAATATAACATTTATTTACCTTGCTTCCAAATTCAAATTGGAATGCAGTCTGACCCGGCTGTCTGACCCGGTTAAGCAAGCACCAAAAATATAGTGCCTCTATCGGTTATCCACCAGGAACTACCAGAGAGTTGGTATTTCTTTTGCCAGAAATACTATACCAACGGTATTCGAAAAATCACAGTTTTCGGTAAATCACTATTCACCGAAAGTACGAAATTTCTGACAAAACACTATTCACAAGAATAACTTTTATTCTCGCAAAAATATATATATGGATAATCAGATTTTCTGCAAATCACTATTTGAGAGAGAAAATTAGATACGAATCGAATCGAATTCTGATTCGTACTTTGATTTGGACTTCAAATTAACTTCTTATTTTTCTCTCCAATTTCATGCATATTTATAATACAATATTTGTGGCGGTTTGCATATGTCGGTTTTGAAGAATCAAAATCAAATTTGATTTTGTCATTAGTTTAATATATTTTAATTAAACATTTTCATTTAATTTATTTAGGCTTTTAATTAAATTCTAAATTTAATTAAGGCCTAAATTCAAATTGGACTTTTGGTCCAAAATATTAATTCATAATTAATATTTTAATCCATATATATATATATATATACAATTATTCTGAATAATTGTATTTCTTGCGTTTGCGATAAATTTATACGACGTGTCATACACGTTTATAAATTTAATTCGGTTTAAGCATGTCATCTCCATGACATATATTTTATTCTTAATTATAACACTTTATAATTAATCATAAAATTTCTCTGATTACTTTCCTATTGGTGTGACCCTATAGGATCTGTGTTATGTTGGCAAAATAGAATTAGAACTGTTCTAACTTCTATAATCATAGGTGGCACCTGACTAGTGATTGGCAAACGGGTAAGGGCGGGCGGGCACGGGTAAAACCCGGGACGGGTCACGGGCAACGCGGGTCACGGGTGACACGGGACGGGTTAGCACGGGTATTTTTTTGAAAAACCCTACCCGGCCCCTCTCAAACCCCCCGGGCAACACGGGTCACGGGTAACACGGGTCACGGGCAACACGGGTCACGGGTAAGCGGGTTTAGGTCCGGGTAGAACGGGTCTGGTCCGGGCGGGTAATTTTTTTTTTTTTTTTTTTTTTTTCCTCTGCTGCTGCCTTAGTGCCTCTGCCTCACAGCACTGCCTCCGCTGATTTTTTTTTTTTTTTTTTTTTTTTTGTTTCTTTTTAAACCAATAAAATACAAATCAAAATTCATTTAACATGATTGAATATTTGAACTCAATAATTATTGTGATACTAAAATCAAAATCAAAGTTACGAATTATTTTAAAACAATATTGCTTAAATCAATTACTTTAAATTTTGAACAATAAAATATAAATTAAAAATTTCTTAAATCAATTACTTTCAAATAATTTTAAATCAATTACTTTCAAATAATTTTAAATCAATTACTTTAAAACAATAAAATATAAATCAAACATTTCTTAAATCAGTTACTTTAAAAATAATAATGAATTATTTGAAAACAATAGATTAAAAAATAAAAGTTACCCTCCTCCTTTAGCCTATTAAAAATAAATCCGAATTTGAAAAATAAAATCTAACCTATTCAAAAATAAATCTAATTACTTGGCATATTCAAAAAATAAATCTAACATACTTATTTAACCTATTAAAAATAAATCCGAATTTGAAAAATAAAATCTAACCTATTCAAAAATAAATCTAATTACTTGGCATATTCAAAAACTAAATCTAACATACTTATTTAACCTATTAAAAATAAATCCGAATTTCAAAAATTAAATCTAACCTATTCAAAAATAAATCTAATTACTTGGCATATTCAAAAACTAAATCTAACATACTTATTTAACCTATTAAAAATAAATCCGAATTTGAAAAATAAAATCTAACCTATTCAAAAATGAATGCAAATAACTTAACATATTCAAAAACTAAATATAACATACTTATTTAGCCTATTAAAAATAAATCCGAATTTGAAAAATAAAATCTAACCTATTCAAAAATAAATGCAAATTACTTGGCATATTCAAAAACTAAATATAACATACTTATTTAACCTATTAAAAATAAATCCGAATTTCAAAAATTAAATCTAACCTATTCAAAAATAAATCTAATTACTTGGCATATTCAAAAACTAAATCTAACATACTTATTTAACCTATTAAAAATAAATCCGAATTTGAAAAATAAAATCTAACCTATTCAAAAATAAATGCAAATAACTTAACATATTCAAAAACTAAATATAACATACTTATTTAGCCTATTAAAAATAAATCCGAATTTGAAAAATAAAATCTAACCTATTCAAAAATAAATCTAATTACTTGGCATATTCAAAAAATAAATCTAACATACTTATTTAACCTATTAAAAATAAATCCGAATTTCAAAAATTAAATCTAACCTATTCAAAAATAAATCTAATAGCTTAAATTTTAAATTACTCTAGGAAAAACAAATATAATTACTCTACAAAAAAAAAAAATCTAACATTCAATTTTAATACTAATATTCTATACAAAATCTAACAAAAACTAATTTAAGTTAAACTAATTCAAACAAACTATAAATTTAACATTTTATATTTCAATTTAACAAAATTTAATCTAACATGAAATAAATCTAACCTTTAAATCTCGCGGGAAAATTTTGCGGGAGGTGACGAACTTCGTAATTCCAATACCTTCGTAATTCCGTTGCGTATTCGTAGAATGAATTAAATTTACAAATATATATTTTTTTTAACAACAAAATTAAAATTGAGAATAATGAAAATATTGAGATTGAGATTGAGAGAATGAGAGATGAAAATATTGAGATTGGGATGTGAAAATTTGTGAGGGATGGGGGTGTATTTAAAGAGTTTTGTTTGAGGGGGGGTATAATTTGAAATTTTAAAACAAAACTAAAAAAAAAAAAAAAAAAAAAGAGGAAGGGGGGGGGGGGGGGGGGCTGGGGGGTCCGGGTGGGAGGGTGGGAGGGTGGGAGGGGGGGGGGGGCTAGGGGTAGGGGCCCGGGGCAGGGGGGGGGGCTGGGGTATTGGGGGGAAAATTCGAAATTTCGAATTTCGAATTTCAAAAAAGAAAAAAGAAAAAAAAAAGAGTACAGCTGAGCTGACAGCTCTGGTTCGGGTTTCGGGTACGGGTAGGCGGGTACGGGTAGGAGGGCACGGGTCTACGGGTAGGCGGGCACGGGTATTCGGGTACGGGTACGGGTACGGGTAATACGGGTCCACGGGTCGGTACGGGCGGGTACGGGTTTGAAACGGGACGGGTATCACGGGTAAATTTTTAAAAAATCCGTACCCGGCCCTTCTCAACCCGTACCCGTTGAACCCGTGTACCCGTGCAAAACCCGTGCACGGGCACGGGCAGGGCGGGCACGGGTCCCGGGCGGGCGGGCACGGGTCCGACCCGTGGGGGTATTTGCCAATCACTACACCTGACAAGTACATTATGACACCAATTACACAGATGATGCTGTACCGTACAATATCACGATCCAGTAAACGATTTACTTCGTGTTAATTCTTTTGTCTCATAGCTATCAGATTAGTTTCAAGGTAGGTGTGTGTCATTCTTGCAAACTTAATCTTTTTTTTGAACCTGAATAGATTATCAAATATGCTTACTCTTGTAATCATACTGGATCCAGATAATCATATTCTATCAAGGGGCCCAGTGATGTTATAGCTCGTATTGAGATACGAGGGACAATAGTACTTTTGATAAACCATTTTTTCCTCCGCATAAGCTATGTATACCGAAAAACTACCCTTATAGCTACTTTTTACGGATAACGTTAGATAGCAATCACACATATACATCTCTTATGTAGGAAAAATGAATATCTCATACTTTAGAACTTAACACTAAAATGAAAATATTAATGACACAAACACAATTCCATTTAATGTTTCATTTGGGGTCTGTCAAATATCTTGTTCTCTAACATGTATCTGTGTGATTAAAATGACAACTCTTTGTCTATGGTTTGTAAAACTTAACCATCATTTAATCCACACACTAACTTTATCGCGGTAATTAGTGTTCCTGCTAATTACCTTGGTTAGAGACTTTTAAGAGTACTATCATCTATATTATGAAGTTTCACAATTCCAGTCATGAACTCGAAATGATTCATAAATTCAATAATACTCAATGTAACAAAATGATTAAACACAAAATGATTAATCATTCAATTCATGAATAAAATATATATGATACATTTATCGTTTTATTGACTTCTAGATTATTACACTAACATCAAGCCCAAAATATAAATCCAATAATTAAATATTCTAAACCAAATCAAATACATATTTTCTCGATCGTTCGTTCGGTAACTTTTATGCAACGTGTCAAACACGTTCATAAATTAACCAATGTTTCTTCTTTTCATTTAAATGACATTTATAATTTAATTATATCATATATAATTAATTTTATCCATCTTATTATTAATTATAATCATTATAATTAATCAACAAGATTCTCCGACTAGTTCTTATATGGTGTGACCCAATAGAATCTGTGTTATGTTGGCAAATAAAATTAAAACTATTTTAACCTCTATATATCATAGGTGGCACCTAGCAAATACATTATGACACCAATTACACAGATGATGCTGTACCGTACAATATCACGATCCAGTAAACGATTTACTTCGTATTAATTCTTTTGTCTCATAACTATCAGATTAGTTTCAAGGTAGGTGTGTGTCATCCTTGAAAACTTAATCTTTTCTTGATCCTGAATAGATTATCAAATATGTTTACTCTTGTAATCATACTGGATCCAGATAATCATATTCTATCAAGGGGCCCAGTGATGCTATAGCTCGTATTGAGATACGAGGGACAATAGTACTTTTGATAAACCATATTTTCCTCCGCATAAGCTATGTATACCAAAGAACTACCCTTATAGCTACTTTTTACGGATAGCGTTAGATAGCAATCACACATATACATTTCTTATGTAGGAATAATGAATATCTCATACTTTAGAACTTAACACTAAAATGAAAACATTAATGACACAAACACAATTTCATTTAATGTTTTATTTGGAGTCTATCAAATATCATGTTCTCTAACATGTATCTGTGTGATTAAAATGACAACTCTTTGTCTATGGTTTGTAAAACTTAACCATCATTTAATCCACACACTAACCTTATCGCGGTAATTAGTGTTCCTGCTAATTACCTTGGTTAGAGACTTTTAAGAGTGTTATCATCTATATTATGAAGTTTCACAATTTCAGTCATGAACTCGAAATGATTCATAAATTCAATAATACTCAAGGTAACAAAATGATTAAACATTCAATTTATGAACAAAGCTTTATATAACAAATTTATCGTATTATTGACTTCTACATTATTACAAACTAACAGAAGGTTCACTTCCCTCAGCTGAACAGACAACTTGTCTGTTGTCCCTAAGACACCGCTAATTTTCTTAAAACCTGAAATGAATTACAAATAAAATAAATAGATGAGTTTAGAGAAATTTGACACGCGGGATGTTAACAAAGTTCGGTAAAATGACCTACGTCTCTGGGGCGTCGCAACTGCTTCTCGGTGCGCCTTTCTATTACCCAATAAGAAAGGTTACAACTTGTGAACCGGTGAGCCCTTACAACCAACGGGAAGTCTCTCGGCCAACTAGAGTAGAGAACGAAGTCTCTAAGTTTATAATTGTTACACCAAAAGATATAGTACAAAGTTTCAGTACAGTAAACTGTACTTTGTAACCATAAATACACTTTCAGTTTAGATTGCAAGTATACAATCCTATCGCATAGTATATTATTGGGTATCAATCACAGGGGCGGTTTGACAATTACCGAACTTTACTTAAACTACAGAGATTCTAGAAGTCTACAAAGGTTGTTTTGGGGTATTACGTGTCCTATCAGTTCAATAACAGAATTCAAAACAATAAAGTAAACTTTGATTTGGTTTTAATATAATTAAAAAGGGGTTCCTAGGGTTTCTGATTTCTTCTCAGCTCAGCCCATGTTGGCTTAATCACTTGGTACAAAACTCAATTTCTTCCCTCTTAGGGTTCTCAAATCTCAACTTTCACTTGTTGGCTTAATTAACCTAAGTTACTTGTTGGTTTACTAAAGATATCCTCGATCTCTCGACACGAGAAAAAGTTCACCTCTCGGCTACTACTTGGTTTCACCTCTCGGTTCACAAACCTATCTCAAATACTTAGTTTGGTCGAGTGAATATCGAAGTTATACAATTACCATCTAAATGAGGCCTTTCATCTAACGGATTAACAATTCAATTCAAACAATTTCAACTAAGCAATAAAATATTGCACAATCAAGCAAGCACAAGAGTCAACACAAATTCCAAATAACTAGCAAATAAAGCTAAGCATTCGACTACATCATATCCTTAAACAGAAATGTTTAGCCTAACATAGTTAAAAATCAAATAAAACAAATAGCAAAGATAGAGTTCATGATAAAACTCGAAGAAGAATGAAGATTCGTCGCAAAACTCGCGTTTTCCTCCTCTCTTCTTCCTCTCCAAGCTTAGCCGTCTCTTCCAAACCCTAGATCTTGCTCTCTGCTACAGAATCGTCCTCTCTGTTGCCAAGAATCCCGCTTTTATCATCCTCTTCACGACTTTCCCCAACTGGCATCTATTTTCTTCTTTGGTTTCTGTTTATGAAAATTCCATGCACGGTCCGTATGCATGGGTGCACGGACCGTGTGCCTGTGTCTCTGGCTCAGATTGTAGATCTTCTCGCAAGCTTTTCGAAAAGTGGTCGTACACTCAAAAAGGAGTTACGAGTCAAAATCTATGACTGTTTTAATTTCAGGTGCTGAAATTTCAACATCATATACAGGTTGTGTGGATGGTGTCCTGGTCATGTCTGTGGTCGGGCAGAGGGTTGTACGGTCCGCATAAGAAGGTACACGGACCGTATATAAACCTTCGAATTCCAGATTCTTCCTCGGTTTCGCCTGTTTTCTGCAAAGTAAGAACAAATGCGTAGCAGTACCACATTATATAGATATTCAATGAAATAAACACGATTGGACAGTTTTAGGCACAGGTTTTGGTACAAAGTTTGGTCGGAATATAGATAAGAAAGCGAGATATCAATAATCTCAAGAGAAACACTCAAAAACTTACTCTAATTTAATCTAACTCAAGATTAGTGAAGTAGATTTGAGGTTGTGTGAGGGAATTTTAAAGTTTTAGCTCTCACAACAATGGAGGGACTATAGCACAGAAAAATCACTTTTTGAAAAGTTAGGGCGGCTAGAGTAGTTTGGGTGAAAACCTAATTGCTCTATTTATAGATGAAGCTTCGGAATGAGCAGTCTGCCTTCAATCATTACCAACGATTAGTACTTTATATGCAATTAGGGTTTCAGCCCAAATTTTAATTTCTGCGAAACATCCATAATCGTTACAACAATTGTATAAACGCTGGTAATGATTACTCTCTGGAAAGTTTGAGGTGTTTCTTGCTTTCGAATTTTTGTGCAGCTATTTTAATCGTTACAATGATTATACAATCGTTGGTAACGATTGTTCCCTGTTTTAACATTAAATCTATTTGACCAAATCTATAATTTTACAATTTAAATTCTTGATAATTTCTTCAGGTCAACTGATCCATATTGCAATTCCAATTATCTCGAACCTGCGAAATATCTTAACTCCAAGAAATTGTTAAATTCAATCATTGTATGTTTTGCAAATTAGTCAAATAGCGTAATAAGAGTATTGCTTGCAACAACAATCTCTCCTTTTTGACGATTTGCAAAACATACATCGCAAGTAAGTGCATAAATCAATTTTTCAATTTTATCTTCCCCAATTGTCATTTTTGCATGTCTTGCAATTTCTCTCCCTTTTTGTAATCGACGAAAGGGAAGAAAATAACACAAGTGATAAGTGCTCCCCCTTAAAATAAGCACTCCCCCTCAATTTTGGAATATGTGAAAGTTTAAATAACGATAAAATATTAAGGAATTTACATAGCACCACTGCATATGTGAATAATACACGCATTTGTAAAAAAAATATAGCAATGAAAGCATAGATCACGAATGAGAAACATAATAATCCATGCATCACAAAGGAAACAAATAATAATCTAAACAAAAATAGTCATACCATACAATTAAAACATAAATCAATTTTCAAGTCTTACTTAGCATGCAAATTGAAATTACCAAAAGTGCCTAACATAGTAACCGAATAACAATTAATAAACCTAAACACGATAGACATTGAGAAGTAAGATAAGAAGAGTAGGATAATCTAGACGTCATCGGCAGGGTCATCAGCAGGGTCATCGTCATCAGCAAAGTCATCGTCATCATCACGGACACTCCCACTCGCCGCTCCAAAACATATCACCCAACGTTTGAGAAGGTCAGTGTGAGCCTCATCGAGTAATTTGATGCTCTTGGTATTCTTGCGAACCTCTTTATGGACTGTATCAAGCTTAGTGGATATACTTTGCATACCGGTAGTGATACCTTGCAGTTGGTCCATCACCCAAGCCATTTGTTCGTTCGAGACTTGTGGTGGAGGGCCATGAGCCTCTTGAGGTTGGACCGGTGGTGGGGATGGTGGATTGGCCTCATTTGGATCCCAATATTGATTCGGAAGTGCATTGGGAGCTTTAATCCATCGGTTTATGGGACGGTTATCGGGTCGAAGACCGGGTGGACTGCTAGCGGATGCTGTTAAAAGCCAACCAATATTGGATATCTCAGAGATCAAATTTACCGGGCCAAGAAAGGGAAGATCATGTGGAAGGGGGATACCGTTTTTGCGCATGATTTTGTGCATGAGGTGAGCATACAGTAAATTATACACCTTGCTATTGAATGCATTTCTCATATGTCAGAGAATGATATATGGAAAGTTGAAACGTTTATCATCCAAACAAATGAGATGTCGCATGTAGAAAGTGGCATTCCATTCCATGTTGGTTTTAATTTTGGCTTTTGGAGTGAAGATGTTGTTAACGAAGAGGTAGAGTAAACAATAAAGGGATGGAAGATGTGAAGCATAAAGGGGAGCTCCACCTCGATTGGTACGGTCAAACCATGTTTTGTAATTATCGGCCGTATCTATTGCTGTGTTGGGCCATTTTCTAAGAGGATAGGTTTCGTCACCCTCATTTGATATTTCTAACCACTCCGCAAGGTGATAGACCTAAATTATATATATATTCGATCTGATTTTTATTACAAAATAAGACCAAATATCTTGTATGTTGAATATAAAGGGAATAAAATACACCTAGAATCAAGTTACTGCGTTTGCTCGGCTTTAATTTGCAGGAAATGAAGAAAAATGAAGAAAAATGTCCAGTGTGGACGCACGAATTGAGAACGGCCGCACTAAGTACTTAGAAGGATTTCTGGACACGCGCCAATTTGAAAAAGGTATAATGAGCTGTGCATCATTGATATCTCGTATTCTTATCTATATTTTGACCTTAAATTTGTCCCAAAACCTGTGTTTAAATCTATTAACTCAGTTGCAATTCATTGAATATATATAGAATGTGGTACTGCTGCAAGTTTATTCTTATTCTGCAGGAATCGGGCGAAATAAAAGAGGAATCTGGAATTTAGAAGTCTCTACACGGTCCGTGTCAACCTTGACTCGACCGATGACACGACCACAGACAACCGCTGACTCGACCACAGAAGGAACACAGGCACACGGTCCGTGTAGAATTCCACACGGGCCGTGTCAAGCATTTTCGGAAACAGATCCAGAATTTGGAAACAAGGCTAATGGATGGAAGGTCGGCCAGAAAAGCATATAAGCGGGATTTCTTGCACCAGAGAGGACATTCTGGAGCAGAGAAGCAATTCCTAGGGTTTGGACTTGACGGCTAGCTTGGAGACGAAGTTGAGAAGCGAAAGACGCGAGTTTTCGACGGATCTTCTTTGTTCTTTGGGTTTTGTCATGGCTAATCTTTTTATTATTTCTTTTATCTGTTTTAGAACTATGTCTGAGTAGATTTCTTAGTTTCTAGGGTTGTGATGTAATCGAATGTTTTGTTTTGCATGTTAGTTATTGGATTCTTTTGTTGAAATTTGTGTTTGCTTGATTGTGATTGATTTTAATTGCTTAGTGTAAGTTGTTTGATTTTTATTGGTTTACCACTAGATGAATGATCACATCTAGAAGGTACTTTGGCCCTTATAATATCTGAACCAAACTAAGTACATGAGGTAGGATTAGTGATCCGAAAGGTGAAACCAAGTAGTAACCGACAGGTGAACATTTCCTCATATCGACGGAATGAGGTTACCTTTAGTATACCAAACAAGCAACTAGGTAATTCAGACCAACATACGACAGTTGAGGTCTAGAACCCGACGATGGCACATATTGTAATTCCATACCAAGTTAATAAACCAACATACGACAGTTGAGGTTTAAAGACATTAGGTCTGGTCAGTAGAACCCTACACAAAGGAACAACACAAAGAAACAATAACTGTTGCATTCACTCGAGGGCCACACGGACCGTGTACACTGGACACGGCCCGTGTACACTGGACACGGCCCATGTAGGACACTACACGGACCGGGCACCTCGAGGCAGAACTGAGATGAAGTCATAACCCTGGAAACGCCTTTTTACATCTGATTTAAACCCAGTTGATTTACTTTCTTGCATTTTTATTACTGTGATTGAATTGTTAGGAACTTTTAGAACCAAAACCAACCTTTTACAACTTCTAGTCTTTATTTAATTTAGGTAGAACTCTAGATAAAATCTGAATCGTCCCTGTGATCGATACCCGATAATATACTACTCGATAGGATTGTATACTTGCAGTCTGAACCGAAAAGTGTATTTAAGGTTAAAAAGTACAGTTCATTATACTAAAACTTTGTACTATACCTTTTGGTGTAACAATCATATCGATGCGGCCGCACTCTGGTTGCACAGAAAAAGTCCGAGCCTAGTGCAGACGCAGTGAGAACCAGTGCGGACGCACTGTAGCAGCACGCAAAAATAGCGCCTGAACTTGAAACAGTCATAGTTAGAGTCAGTGCAGACGCACTAAGGTCCAGTGCGGACGCATCCAGTACTTAGACGAATTCAGCACATTTCAGAGCAAGTCAGAAAAGTCCGAGCTGAGTGCGGACGCACTTAGGTTCCGTGCGGATGCACTCTGGACGCATTGAAATTTCAGCTTCCGACACATAGTTCGTATTTTGGCCATAACTTGGTTATACGAACTCCGATTTGGGTGAATCAAAGCTTGACGGAACCCAGACAACAAGATCTACAACTTTCATGAAGGAAAGAAATCCAAATTCGAAATATAAAATCCGATTCAGATGCATTAAGGTCGAATTCAGCCTAAAAACAACGTTTTCGACGGTTATTCTATTTTCGGCACTCCTGACCGTGTTCCAAGGGCCAAAATTAGAATGCACAACGTGGAAAAACTTGTGGAGCAAGTATCTAATGACTCTCCACGTCCATTGGCTCCAGATTAAGCAGTACTTCTCCTATAAAAGGGCTAGAACTTTCCCTTCCAAAGCACCCACTTACAATCCACTACCAATCCACCTACAATCTTCTTTACCATCCATCTCTTGGAGGCGAATCAAGGAAGAAGAAGGGAAGTTCACAGCAAACAAAGGCAATATCAAGGTTCTTCATCTAGAGAAGGGTGTAAACTATTTCTCTATTTAATTTATCTTTGTTTTAGCAATGTTTGGTTTTAATCTTTTGATAAATACTTGCATCTCCATGAGAGGCTAGTCTTCCTCTCTAGGGGTTTAGGTCAATGCATGAACTTGTTTAATTTTATCTTATTCGGTTATTTGTTTTTATTATGATTGTTTTATTGGATTTGATTGTTAATTTATGTGATTTATCATTTGTGTTAATTACATAGTTTAGTACTTGAATTGGACAAGTCCCGTGTTGGATTCGAAAGAACCAATATTGCTAGGATGGGATAGGAGAGTACCACATTATGAACACAAATACCCTAGGTTTGGATTAAGATCTAACCAATTTGTAATCTAAGCCGGAACTATAGAAATTAGGGTTAGGGATTTGATGAAGGACGTAACTTTGAAGTCAACCCCTAATTAGGACATCTCAAATTGAATCGGATATTGGTATGAAGGACTTAATCGTTAAATACCAATATTTGAGGAGAGGAGAGACTTATGGTCTAGGTAGCTATGGTGAAGGACCTAACCGTGAAGTCTGAATTACTTAGGCACGTTATTAATTCATGAAAGTGACCCTTTTTAACATATTAGGTTAGAAACCTCATCAAATCATACATGAATTTAAACAAACCGAGTAGATAGAATTAGCAAGGGATTGTAGACCGAATGTCCCTAGACTTTCAAACCTTGAAAGCAACCAAAACTCTCTTTTACTTTTCAGTTTTTAGTTTAATTGTTACAATCTGTTCTTCTCGGGTATTGAACTTAAACTTAGGATTGTTAGAACAAAACCCCCCAATTTTACTTTACTTTCTTTTATTTTTATGAAATTAGTTGATAAGGTCAAAACCTAGTTTTTAACCATACTCCCTGTGGATCGATACCCAATGTACTACAAGGATATGTTGTGCGCTTGCATCCGACCAATCATTTAGTATTTAGGTTTATAAATTTAAAAGTCTAAATAGTATAAAAACAAGCATAAAATTCTATACTTAAAATACTTAACAAGCTTTTTGGCGCCGTTGCCGGGGAGTTAGGTTAAATACTAAGTTTTTACTTTAGAAATTTACTTCAGATTTTTCTTTCCTTTTATTTTCTCATCCTTGCTATCTTTTTTCAGAAATACATGCCAATAGAAACAAGGAGCCAGAAGAGTAAAATCGCACACGAAACATCTTCCTCTCAATTGAATCCTCTATTCAATATGGACACGGAAGTACCAATAGTGGAGGGCTTCGAAGAAGACCAAGTCTCAGAACATGGAAGCCATCGTAACAATGACGGACGTGACCAATCACCACCTCGCAACAACAACAACAACAACCACAACCATAACAACAACAATGGAGGCCGTCAACACCACTTCGGTTTCATACCACAAGGGAGAAACATTCCTAAACTTAAATCTTATTTTATTCATTTGCTTGGGCAAAATCAATTTGGGGGGGCTTTAAATGAAGATCCCCATGCACACCTAGCAGTTTTTGAGGAACATTGTGGGACATTTGCATCCGAAGGGAATGAATTGGATAACCTCAAACTGAAATGTTTTCACCTCTCCCTTAGGGATAATGCTAGGTCTTGGCTTAGAACTGTGACCGACAAAACATAAGAACTTGGGATGACATGAAAAAATTATTTTTAGGAAAATATTTTCCTCCATCCAAAACCCAACACTTTAGGACCAAGATCACCACATTTAGACAAGCCGAGGGGGAGTCTCTAACCGAAGATGGGATAGATGGGCGGAGCTCCAACGCTTATGCCCTAACCATGGCCTTGATATGTGGTTGTTGTTTCAATTTTTCTTTAGTGGTTGCACAATTGCCACAAAGACTCACTTAAATTCTGCTGCAGGTGGAAAAATGTCAAAGATGGATCCCGAACAAGCGATGTTGATGATCGAAGACATGGCGATCAACAAGAATGGACGGCAGAACGAAGTGGTCGAACTAGTGCAACCCTTGGAGTTATGAAGGTCGATGAGGTCACCGCCCTACGTGCCAAGATGGAAGCCATGCAACACCAAATTGCGCAAATGCAACAGGTAAAATCTGTAACTAATAAGGCTCCATGCGGTATTTGTGGTGAAACGGGTCATGTCACCGCCGATTGCCAAGCCCTCTTGGAAGGTGAGGAACAAGTTGAGCAAGTCAATAGCATGTTCTATAACCAAGGTGACAAAAGAAACGATCCGATTTACAACAAAGGTAAGCAAAATGAAAATTTTAATTCGAACACCTACAACCCTAATTCAAGGTGGAACCACCCAAACTTTAGGTGGAAGACCGATAATGATAACACAAACACATATCAGGGGAGTGGGAACCAATACCAGAACCAGTTTCAGAATCAAAACCAATACCAAGGACCCTCTCAAATAACCAAATTAGAAAGAATGATAGAAGGTCTGGTATACTCTAAAACCGAGTTCATGAACAACCAAATGACAACCAACAATGAGGTTTTAGATTCTTTACGGAATTTGAACAACAAGGTAGAATTCCTAGCAACACAAACCAAGATGCTAGAAACACAAATAGCACAACAAGCTTTTTCGTTCTCTCGTCAACAAGGCACACTTCCGGGCAAGCCCGACATCAATCCAAGAGAGTATGCGAATGCCGTGACATTGAGAAATGGCAAGGAATATGAAGGTCCTATGATGCCCGATGAAGAAGAGCAGCAACTTCAAAAGGAGACACAAAATGCTTCAGCTCCTCTGAGTTCAGCCGCAACCCCCACGAGTGCGGACGCACCGGCATCGGAAAAGGTAAAACATGCTGAAACCACTAAGTATATTCCACCACTCAGGTTTGTACCCTTTCCTCAAAGGTTAGTGAAGAATAAACTAGACAAACAATTTGCTAATTTCGTAGACCACCTAAAGAAATTGAATATCACCATCCCGATTACCGAGGCAATCTCTCAAATGCCAAATTTCTCCAAATTTTTGAAAAATGTATTAACCAAAAAGCGGACAATTGAGGATAGTGAATCTGTGGTATTAAATGAAAAATGTAGTCCAATCTTTTCGTCTAGTTTACCTCTCAAACTGAAAGATCCTGGTAGTTTCTCGATACCTTGCTCTATAGACATGATATATGTTGAAAATGCAATGTGTGATTTAGGGGCAAGTGTAAGTATCATGCCTAAATCGATTTATGACAAACTTGAGTCGGGTATATTTGGTACCAACCAATATGACATTAACTCTTGCCGATGGGACTGAACGATCTCCACTTGGTATCTTGAAAAATGTGATTGTGCAAAATTGGTAAGATTAAGATTGCTGCCGATTTTGTTGTCATTGAAACGGATGCTCAATTAGCAGTTCTCTTAGGTCGAGCTCTATTGGCAACAGAAGGTGCCAGCATCAAAGTCAAAGAAGGGGAACTTTCTTTCTCCGTTGGGAAGAAGAAAGAAAAATTTCATAAACCATTAAAACCTCCTAACATAAATTCAGTTTGCATGGTAGAAATTTCACAGGTTAATATAGAATTGGTGCAAGAGAAGTCAGTGGCAACATCTGAAACTGACAAACCACGAGATGTTGACAAGACGAAACAAACTTGGTTCATGAAAGACAAATCCATGAAATTGATGGAAAAACTCAAGAATAGGAGCAAAAAGAAATTTAAGGACATAGACAATCCAAAAGAAGCAAGTTGCGGAGGAATCCCCTCCGTCTAACATTGAGCGCAAATCGTGTCGAGCTCACAACGTAAAATTGAGCCCTTCTTGGGAGGCAACCCAAGTCCTTCTCGTTCCTTCCTTCTACTCGAATCGCCGTCTCTCCGCCTCTACGACGGTTCTTCACACAAGGTTCTTCACACAAGTTAAGCTCTCATATTTCTTCTTATTTACTTTAGTTTATTTTAAATCATTGGGGACAATGCTTGATTTAAGCTTGGGGTTGGGAAGAAATTGCATCTTGCATTTAGATTAAATTTTAAATTTTTTTGCATTTTAGAGGGTTATAACCAGGATTTTTTACTTGACCATGAATAGGGTTAGTAATTTTGAACTTAATTGATTGAAATTGCAAACTTGTCAAGATGTTTACCGAGGTTATGAAAAATAGAGTCTTGCATAATTGGACTTAATTGTTTGAGAATGCATAAAGTATAAAATCATATTTAAATTTTTGTGTTAAAAATTGGCTAAAACTTTTGATAAATTTGAGTGATTGGCAAAAATTAGAAATTTTTATGCAAATTTTAACGAGTTTTTAGGAATACCCTTGGAATAATTTGAAATAACCACATAATTTGGCGAAAAACTTTGTGGAAATAAAGGTTTAAGAAATTGAAACTTTAGGAATTTAAATTTATTTTTTTGAAAAAGCAACTTGTATGTGAAAAATGAATTTAGAAATATCGGGATATCCACGGGTATGATAGCCTAGGGATGTGTGTATTCATGATATATGCAATTAAAGAAAAAAAAATGAAACAAAGGAAAAGATGGAGAAAATAAGAGTACTGGCACAATAAATCCTACGGGATGCCTTTGAGCTCATCTCCCAAAGTAATAAAAAAGAGTACTGGCACAATCCTACGGGATGCCTTTGAGCTCAAAATATTTTTTTTAAAAAAAAAAAGTAATAAACTTTTTGCATGTATCAACACACAAAGTCCTCGACTTTCTAACCTAAGCTTGATCTAAGCTTGGGGGAATTTTTAAATGAATTTCTGCAAATAAGAGTGCATTTTTTGTAACAAATTTAGATAACCGAAGTTTACAAATTCTAAATCTTTAAGGAAATGAAAGTTAGAGTAATCTAATTGTGGGGTGAATCATAATTAACCGAGGTTTGAACTTGAAATTTGTAAATTTTTGCAAGGGGATTTCTAAATTTTTACAAGATCATACAAATTTTTCATTTGAGAAATATACTTGATATAGGGTTGAATTAGAGATCGAACGGTAGTCCAAGTTTAGATGTTGCTTGGGGACAAGCAAAGTTCAAGCTTGGGAGAATTTGATAGACCTAAATGATATATATATATTCAATCTGATTTTTATTACAAAATAACACCAAATATCTTGTATTTTGAATATAAAGGGAATAGAATACACCTAGAATCAAGTTACTGCGTTTGCTCGGCTTTAATTTGCAGGAAATGAAGAAAAACGAAGAAAAATGCCCAGTGCGGACGCACGGATTGAGATACGGCCGCACTAAGTACTTAGAAGGATTTCTGGACACGCGCCAATATGAAAAAGTTATAATGAGCTATGCATCAAAATCTGTGCACCCATGCATACAGACCGTGCATGGCATTTTCAGAAACAGATCCAGAATTTGGAAATAAGGCCAATTGAAGGAAGGTCGGCCAAAAAAGTTTATAAGGGGGATTTCTTGTATCAGAGAGGTCATTCTAGAGCAGGGAAGCAACTTAGGGTTAGGAGAAGACGGCCAAGCGAGGAGGCGAAGAAGAGAGGAGGAAAACGAGAGTTTTGCGACGAATCTTCATTGTTCTTCGAGTTTTTCTATGAACTCCTTTATCTTTATTTGTTTTATTTGCTTTTTAATCATGTTTGAGTAGATTCTTTAGTTTCTAGGGTTGTGATGTAATCAAATGTTTTGTTTTGCATGTTAGTTATTGGATTCTTATGTTGAAATTTGTGTTTGCTTGATTGTGTTTGATTTTAATTGTTTGATTTTTATTGGTTTACCACTAGATGTATGCGCACATCTAGAAAGTACTTTGGCCCTTATAATCTCTCAACCAAACTAAGTACGTGAGGTAGGATTAGTGATCCGAAAGGTGAAACCAAGCAGTAGCCGACAAGTGAACATTTCCTCATATCGACGGAATGAGGTTACCTTTAGTATACCAAACAAGCAACTAGGTAATTCGGACCAACATACGACAGTTGAGGTCTAGAACTCGAGAGGGCACATATTGCAATTCCATACCAAGTTAATGAACTAGCACACGACGGTTGAGATTTAGAAACATTAGGTCTGGTCAGTAGAACCCTACACAAAGGAACAACATAAATAAACAATAACTGCTGCATTCACTCGAGGGCCACACGGACCGTGTATGACAGTACTCGGCCCGTGTATGACACTGCACGGACCGGGTACCTCGAGACAGAACTGAGATGAAGTCATAACCCTGGAAACGCTTTTTACTATTGATTTAAACCAAGTTGATTTACTTTCTTGCATTTGATTACTGTTATTGAACTGTTAGGACACATAAAACACCAAAACCAACCTTTTCGAATTCTAGTCTTTATTTAATTTAGGTAGAATTCTAGTTAAGACTTGAATCGTCCCTGTGATCGATACCCAATAATATACTACTCGATAGGATTGTATACTTGCAATCTGAATCGAAAGTGTATTTAAGGTTAAAAAGTACAGTTTACTGTACTGAAACTTTGTACTATACCTTTTTGGTGCACCAATAGGTACCGATTATCTCGAGCAATTCTCAAGTCCGGTAATCTAGGGTCAGAGGATTCACCCATTTGGTTAGAAGATTGACCATTTTCATTGCGCATTCTCTTTAAAGTCACGTTCCTAATACCCGATTTTGGAGGCATCGAAAATAGTGAAAAAGTGAAAGTTTACCGATTGAAGAAAGAAGTACCGGTCCGTGAGGAGAAGAGCGAGAGGAACACAATGGCAAAGACGGATCGTCAATCGAGTGGTTGGATCGCCGGAGTTGAAGAAGGGTAAGGTTAGGGTTACGGTAGAGGGGAGAGAAGAAAGAGAGATAGGTGATTTTGGTGGTAGAATCAGATAGAGGGGAGAGAGGAGAAGAGAACGCACCAAAATTTAGGTGATTTAGTGAACTATGGTGGCTGGAACAGTGGAGAGAGGGTGTGAGGCGGCGGAGAGAAGAGGAAGAGTAAAGAGAAGAGAAGGGTGCGAAATGGGAAGAAAAGGGAGAGAAGAAGAGAGGCGGACCTGACCTTTTGAGTTATGCTGTCAATCGTTACAACGATTACTTAATCGTTCATAACGTTTGTTCTCTGGAGAAATTCGCCAAATGTTGAAATTTTGAAATAAAAAATTCGAATTTTGAAAGTTCATTTATCGTTATAACGCTGAGTCAATCATCCATAACAATTGGTCGCTGGAGAATTTTGCCAAATGTTGGAATTTTGAAATTCAGAAATTCAGATTTTGGAGGTTTAGTAATTGATGTAACGATTAATCAATCGTTGCAAACGATTGTTCTCTAGAGAAATTCGTGAACCTTCGGAATTTTGAAATTGAAAATTCTGTAATTTAATCGTTACAACGATTACCTAATCGTTGTGAACGATTATGTCATCTTAGCATTTTCTGAAGCTATTCTAAGCGCGAATTTGATTAAATGGTTGCTATGCTTCCTATCTAAGATGCATATTCACTAATGTGGGGTAAGATTTAGTCTTGAAGTTCAAACATGCCTAATTTAAACCTTAGTTCATTGTGTTGTTGATGATTTAGGTGCTTGGTGAAAATATCAGCAATTTGGTTTTTGGTATCAATATGGATAAGTTGTATTTCACCTTTCTCGACATGACCCCTAATAAAATGGTGTTGTATTTCTATGTGCTTGGTTCTAGAATGGAGAACTGGATTTTTTGGAAATCATTATGGCACTGGTATTGTCACACATAATTGGTACATTGCGGAAGCGTATTTCATAATCTTGTAGAGTTTGGATCATCCATAACAATTGTGTGCGACAACTACCGGCCGCAACATACTTGGCTTCCGCGGTGGAAAGCGCAACCGAGGTTTGTTTATGGCTCGACCAAGAAACAAGTGATCAGCCTAGGAATTGGCACGTACCACTTGTACTTTTTCGATTCATTCGGTCTTCGGCAAAATTGGCATCGGTATATCCTACCAAATCTAATTCTAATTGTTTGTCATACCAAATCCCAAATTTAACATGCCTTTGATATATTTAAGAATTTGTTTAACGGCTTTCAAATGCATATCTTTGGGATTAGCTTGAAATCTAGCACATAGAGATACCGCAAACATAATATCGGGTTTACTAGCGGTTAAATAAAGTAGGCTACCTATCATAGCTCGGTATTGTGTGATTTCCACCGGCGTGCAGCTTGGATCCGAGTCAAGATTTGCATTGATGGCCATAGGCATGGGACTCGGCTTTCTCTCGGTTACTCCAAATTTCTTAATCAACTCCTTTGCATACTTGGTGACTCACAAAAGTGTTATCCGAAAGTTACTTGATTTTGAGTCCCAAGAAGAAGTTCAACTCACCCATCATGCTCATTTCAAATTCACTACTCATAAGAGATGAAAACTCCTCGGCAAGTGCCGCATTAGTTGAACCAAAAATAATGTCATCAACATAAATTTGTACTATTAAAATGGATTCATCTCTTTTCTTAGTGAAGAGGGTTGTATCATTTTTACCTCTTGTGAATTCGTGTTCAATTAGAAAGGAACTAAGTCGACCGTACCATGCTCTAGGAGCTTGTTTAAGAGCATAAAGTGCTTTGGTGAGTCTATAAACATGATTAGGAAATGTTGAATCAACAAAGCCGGGTGGTTGTTGGACATGTACTTCTTTATCTAGAAATTCATTCAAGAAAGCACTTTTAACATTCATTTGGAATAAGATAAAGCCTTTATTAGAGGCATACGCTAAAAGCATCCGAATGGATTCTAGACGCGCTACGGATGCGAAGGTTTCTTCGAAATCAATATCTTCTTGTTGTTTATACCCTTGAGCTACTAACCTAGCTTTGTTCTGAACAATATTTTCATGTTCATCCTTTTTGTTCCTAAAGACCCATTTAGTTCCAATGATCATTTGGTCGAGGTACAAGTTTCCAAACTTTGTTCCTTTCAAATTGAGCAAGTTCTTCTTGCATAACACAAATCCAATTTGAATTAACATTTGAATCTTTAAAGTTTTTGGGTTCAATATTTGATACAAAAGCACAATGAGCAATCATTTGGTTCAATCCCGACCTAGGGTCCCCAATAACATTAGAGAGAGGATGAGAGGAAACTTCCTTTAGTTCTTCAGGAGGTTGATATTCGAGTTGTGGAGATTGTGCCTCTTCGGTTTGCATTGATTCATTTAATGGATTCTCTACATTTGGTGTTGCATTCTCTTCGGGTTGATTTTGATCGGATGGTTGTTCAATTATGTTGATTTGGTTGTCGACCTCATCACTCTCGGAAGTATTAACTTCTACACCTACAATTTCAATACCTTTCTCGACCTTTTGATGAGTAGATTCATCAAAGTTAACATGTACGGATTCAATTACAATCCTTTGTGATGCAATGTAAATTCTATAGGCTTTACTTGTCATTGAGTATCCTACGAAAATTTCCTCAATGGATTTAGAATCAAATTTTGTAATTTTAGGTGATTCATCGAGAACAAAGCATTTTGAACCGAATACTCTAAAGTGAGATATTTTTGGCTTGTATCCCTTCCATAGTTCATATGGTGTTTTCTTCAATATCGACCTTATACTAACGCGATTGATCACGTAGCAAGCCGTATTGACTGCCTCGATCCAAAGATGTTTGGGCAAAGGGTATTCATTTAGCATAGTTCGGGCAAGCTCTTGTAATGTTTAATTTTTCCTCTCGACAACCCCGTTTTGTTGAGTTGTGCGAGGAGCTGAATATTCATGTTTATATCCCCATTTAGAACAAAATTCATCAAATTTTGCATTTTCAAACTCCCCCTATGGTCACTTCGAATTCGAATGATTTTTAGACCCTTTTTATTTTCAACACGAGTGCAAAATTTAGTGAAGTTTTCAATTGCTTCATCCTTATGTTGTAGGAATATAACCCAAGTAAAGCGACTATAGTCATCTACAATTACAAATGCATATTTCTTTTTGGCCAAACTAGGTATACTAATTGGTCCAAACAAATCAATGTGAAGTAATTGCAATGGTTGATCGGTTGATACCATGTCTTTGGACTTGAAGCAACTTTTGGTATGTTTACCTTGAACACAAGTATCACATAATCCTTCAATTTCCAATTTGTGAGTTGGTAAACCACGAACAAGGTCTAGTTTAACCAATTTTCTAATAGAATAAATTGAAATATGGCCTAATCTACGGTGCCATAACCAAGATCCGGTTGTTATGGCGCTCAAACATATCTCACCAGAGTCAAAATGAGTAAGGTGTAGATAATAAATATTTTTCTTTCTCTTACCCGTGTACACTAGAGTGTCATACGAAGCTCTAACTAGGAAACAATAATTAATATCAAATTTAACATAATAACCGGCTTCACACAACTTACTAACACTAAGTAAGTTATAGTTCAACCCATCAACAAGGTAGACATCGATATGATTAAGTTTTGGTTACCAACCGAACCTAACTCAATAATCGAACTCTTTCTTTGGTTACTACCGAAAGTAACCGACCCACCATCATATGGTTCTAAAGATTTGAAATTAGATTTATCACCGGTCATATGGCGTGAGCATCCACTATCAATGATCTAAGTATTTTCTTTATGAGTAGTAAGCAAACACACCTCATTAGCGAAGCTTGTTAACGCTTCATTTGTATCATCAAACTCCTTGTTGTTCCTTGATTTTGCAAGATTTTTGAAAAATTCAATGGTGGTCTCGTCGGTGATGTTCTTGTTTGCAATGATTGTGTCCACATTGATTGTTGACGGACCTTCATCTTCACTTGCCACCAATGCGAAGGTTGATCTCTAGTTCATTACCTGACTCCATGTCGGATTCCTCCACATCGCTCTCGTCGGAGTCTACACTTCACATGGCTTGCATTGCTTTTGCCTTCTTCTTGTCTTTGTATCTATCATACTTTTGTTTTGGCCTTCGGTCTTGTTGCCCTTCACCATCCTTGTTCTTCAAATGGGGAAATAGTTTGAAGCATGTTTGGATGGTGTGCCATTCTCTATGACATGCAACATTACTCTTTTGTTTTCCTCCTCACGTTCCTTGTTGTATTTTCTTTCAAAATCAAGCATTCCTTGGAACATTTTGGATAAGAGAAGGGTATCTTTGGAGGATTCATAATATATTTTATATAAATTGATCATTTGATAGACGGGTATTTGAGGAGCTAGGATGGTTACGATTTTGTATTGGAAAAGCTATGGTTTTTTATTTTTATTTTTACTTTAGCTCACCGGATTGTATTACTTTCTCTTCGAAGCTTCGAAAGTGTGTGTAAAGCTCATCCGCGGTGAATGATGCATGTGTTCCTTGAATTGCTTCTAGGGCACTCACCAAGCCTTCCCACCTAGGTCTCCTAAGCATGACTCTTGTTACACCAAAGGTATAGTACAAAGTTTCAGTACAGTAAACTGTACTTTTTAACCTTCAACACAATTTTCATTTCAGACTGCAAGTATACAATCCTATCGAGTAGTATAAATTCGGGTATCGATCACAGGGACGGTTCAAGTCTTAACTAGAGTTCTACCTAAATTAAATAAAGACTAGAAGTTCGAAAATGTTGTTTTGGTGTTTAAAGTTCCTAACAGTTCAGTAACAATAATTAAGTGCAAAAAAAGTAAATTAACTTTGTTTAAATCAAAAGTAAAAAGGCGTTTCCAGGGTTATGACTTCATCTCAGTTTTGCCTCGAGGTACCCGGTCCATGTAGTGTCCTACACGGGCCGTGTCCAATGTACACGGGCCGGGTACTGTCTACACGGTCCGTGCAGCCCTCGAGTGAATGCAGCAGTTATTGTTTCTTAGTGTTGTTTCCTTTGTGTAAGGTTCTACTGACCAGACCTAATGTTCCTAAATCTCAACTGTCGTCTGTTGGTTCATTAACTTGGTATGGAATTGCAATATGTGCCCTCGTCGGGTTCTAGACCTCAACTGTCGTATCACCTCATTCCGTCGATATGAGGAAATGTTCACCTGTCGGCTACTACTTGGTTTCACCTTCCGGATCACTAATCCTACCTCATGTACTTAGTTTGGTTGAGAGATTATAAGGGCCAAAGTACCTTCTAGATGTGCACATTCATCAAGTGATAAACTAATAAAAATCAAAAACTTAGACTAAGCAATTAAATCAAACACAATCAAGCAAACACAAATTTCAACAAAAGAATCCAATAACTAACATGCAAAACAAAACTTTCGATTACATCACAACCCTAGAAACTAAAGAATCTACTCAGACATAATTCTAAAACAGATAAAAGAGATGATAAAAGAAATAGCCATGACAAAACCCGAAAAAACAAATAAGATCCGTCGAAAACTCGCGTCTTTCGTTTCTCAACTTCATCTTCAAGCCAAAACCGCCAAAACCAAACCCTAGAAATTGCTCCTCTGCTCCTGAATTCCTTCTCTGGTGCAAGAAATCCCGCTTATATGCTTTTCTAGCCGACCTTTAATTAGCCTTGTTTCCAAATTCTAGACCTGTTTCCGAAAATGCTTGACACGGCCTGTGTGAAATTCTACACGGACCGTGTGCCTGTGTCTCTGGCTTAAATTGTAGATCTTCTCGCAAGGTTTTCGAAAAGTGGTCATACACTCAAAACGGAGTTATGAGTCAAAATCTATAACTGTTTTAATTTCAGCATCATATACATGTCATGTGGATGGTGTCCTGGTCGTGTCTGTGGTCGGGCAGAGGGTTGTACGGTCCCCATAAGAAGGTACACGGACTGTGTATAAACCTTCGAATTCCAGATTCTTCCTCGGTTTCGCCCTTTTTCTGCAAAGTAAGAGCAAATGCGCAGCAGTACCACATTCTATAGATATTCAATGAAATAAACACGATTTGACAGTTCTAAACACAGGTTTTGGTACAAAATACGGGTCGAAATATAGATAAGTTTGCGAGATATCAAATTCTCGCAAGCTGAAGTCTTGCTTGTCCTCAAGCAAAAACCCCAACTTAGGTACCGGGTTGGTCTTTAAACTTTCCTTAATGAAAGTTAAGATCCTAATTGTGAAAAACTCACATGAACTGCTGTTATCATTAACCTCGAGAATCATTTTGGATAACAACATGGACTTTCCTCGATTAATTTTGATTCACCCCACAAATTGACTAGTCAAACTTCAAATTCTGAGATGCTTTGATATTTGCAAAAACTAGTTACCCGAATTGATCAATATTTCATTCTTTCACTGAAACTATGCCTCGTTTATGGTGATTTTCCCATTTTGCCCCCCCCAAGCTTGAAACAAGCTTAGGTTAGAAAGTCGCGGACTTCGTGTGTTGATATATGCAAAAGTTTTTGAAAGTTTTTGAGCTCAAAGGCATCCCGTCGGATTGTGCCAGTACTCTTTTTTTTAAATTTGGGAGACGAGCTCAAAGGCACCCCGTAGGACTTATTGCCAGTACTCTTATTTTCTCCATCTTTTCATTTGTTTCATTTTTTCTTTTATTCATTTGCATATATCATGAATACACATATCCAAAGGTATTCTTTCATACCAATGGATATCCCAATCTTTCTATTATTTAAAATCCCCATTTCCCTATTTAAAAGGCTTCAATTTCAAAATATTTTTTTTCAGTACAATTCAAGTTTTCATCTTTTCAATTTCTCAAAACATCCCATCTTAAGCAGTTCTTTGATCAATTATGGGGTTATTTCCAATTTTTCAAAATCATCCAAATCATAACCAAATCTTTTCAAACAAGTCTTTAATCCTAGCAGTCACACAAATTTTTGAAAAATAAACATGAACTAAATGCAGACACAATTTTCTTCTATTCAACCCCCCCCAAGCTTGAATGAAGCATTTCCCTCAATGCTTAAATTCACACAAGAAAGAGTAAATAAAAGAAAACATGAAAACTTACTAGATGTGGAGCGAGAGGTGAGGCGGGTCGGGTGGTTCTTTGTGGAACCACGACCATCTGTCCTTCTTCAAACACCATGAGAGAGAATGCACAGACCAGGCTGCTTGTGCACGGCCAGTGTGTTGGTCTGCACGGTCTGTGTGCCTTGGAGAGGTCTGATGCATGTGTGTGGCTTGGTTCGTGCCTGTCAGCTTCCCGATCAAGTACCCGATCACAATTTGCTGAGCTTTCAAATCCTCCAAAAATCTGAGGTTGCGATCCAGGTCGAGACCTGCATTTAAAATCACAGGGCAAGATTTATTCGGGTCTAGGAACTCATACCTGAGGTTAGCTGAAAGAGGTTTAAGTTCAGGAGTGGGCTGTTCTATCTGGGCTGATGCACGGTCCGTGTGAGACGTGTGCGGTCCGTGATCTGCCCCCGTGTGAGCCTTGTGCGCCCCGTATGCTTCCTCATCCTCCAGCTCCTCTGACTGTGGTGCATGGTCTGTGTGAGTTACATGCGGTCCGTGTGTCAGTTCCTCCAGATTGGCAGACCTTGCTTCTGCTGCACACATCTTTTCTTTGGCAGCTCTTTTTACCTGCAAATCGGCCAAATAATCAGGATAATCTTTAAATGAGCTGCCGTATTGCTTACGAGATTGTTCCTTGGCCAATTGATCAACCACATCGATCGCGCAGCATGTTTTTGGTTCATCTGGGTACTTCATAGATCGGTTGAGATTGAACTTCACACTCTCATCCCCAATCTGTAGAGTCAGAGTCCCATTTTCCACGTCAATGAGTGTTCGAGCGGTTTTTAAAAATTGCCTTCCCAGAATGATGGGGATTTCCTTGTCCTCCTCCATTTCCATTACCACGAAATCAACTGGAACATAAAACTTGCCGACCAGAATCGGCATGTCCTCTACTATGCCAAGTGGTAGCCTGACAGAGGAATCAGCAAGCTGCAGAGTCATGTGCGTGGGTTTGAGCTCGCCTACTCCCATGCGCTCAAAGATGGTGCGTGGCATGAGACTCACGCTGGCCCCTAAGTCACATAGGGCTCGCTTGATGGTGGCTTTCCCGATTTTGCAAGGAATGGAGAATTTACCTGGGTCCTCCAGTTTGGGCGGGAGTTTGCTACTCAAGATTGCGCTGCACTGCTCTGTGAGTTTGACCTTCTCATGTCCCCTCAAGTTTCGCTTGTTGGTAAGGATGTCCTTGAGAAACTTGGCATAGGTTGGCACTTGGGTCAAGGCATCGGTGAAAGGGACTGTGATGTGCAGCTGCTTGAGCACTTGAATGAACTTGGCAAATTGCTCGTTGAGACTGGACTCGGCTAGCCTCTGGGGAAGGGAACAGGTGGCCGGTAAGGTGGTGGTTTCTCGGCCCCTTTCTTCCTCTGGTTGTCAGCTTCTTTCTGCACGGTCCGTGTACCATCTGCACGGTCCATGTGCACAGTAGTCTCAGTGTTTACTGCTGGCCGTGCGGGCTCTGCACGGTCAGGGTGTTCTTCAACAGGTGGGGTCTGCACGGTCCGTGTGGAGTCTGCACGGTCTGTGTACTTTGCAGTTGGGTCAGTGGACATGGCTGGTCCCTGATAGTGAATCCCGCTTCGCAATGTGATTGCTTTAACCTCTCCTCTGGGGTTGAGCTCTGGTTGGCTGGGCAGCCTTCCAGGTTGTAGTTGGCTAGAGGTGGTTCGGTGAGCCATTTGCTCCATCATCAACTTATTCTGAGCCAGTTGAGCATTCATTGCTTGCATTTGCTCGAATATCATCTGATTCATCTTCCCTTGCTCGTGCATGAAATCGCTCACAGCGGGAGCAATATACAGCTCGGGTAGATCGGCTTGAGGTGCGCGGTTGTTCGAGTTGTTGAAAGAAGCATCATGGTAGAAGTTTCGGTTGTTGTTGTTGCTGCTCGAGGAACTGTTGAATGGCGCGGGGTTGTTCTGCTTCCACCTCCAATTTTGTTGCTCAACCGGGTCTTTGGAGTAGGTTCGGTTGAATGGAGGTTTCGGGAAATAGGATGGCTCACTGTTGAGAGAGTTGACTTGCTCGGTCTCTTCATCCCTTTGCGCCAATGGGCAGTGCTCATAAGAGTGCCCTTTATCACCACACATGACACAAGACTGTGGTTGATGGTTGCCGACTGACTTTACGCTCATCTTGTCGAATGCCTTCTGCATGGCATCCAGCTTGGCAGACAGCGCGGTGATCTGATCGACCTCGTATCGGCCGCCTCCTCCAGCTCGGGTGTTGTCGCGGCCAGACCATTGTTGGTTTTGAGCCATGTTGTCGATCAGGTTCATAGCTTCCTGAGTTTCCCTTTCCATCAAAGCCCCACCAGCAACAACATCAACAAATGAGCGAGTGCTCTCAGTTAGACCATCATAAAAAGTCTGAATCAACAGCCAGTCAGGGATACCATGGTGTGGACAGGAATACTGTAACTCTCTAAACCTTTCCCATGCCTCGTTTAGGGGTTCATCAGACCTTTGCGTAAAGCTGGTTAGTTGGGTTCTTACGTTGGCAGTTCTTTTATGAGGGAAAAATCTGGTCAAAAACATATTTTACAGTTCCCTCCTGTAATGTTCCGTCACGCTCGGGAAAATAAAATTAAGTAATTATTAATTATGATTATAAAATTTTCATAATATAATAAAGATTATGTGTCTTTCATAACATATTACATTTATATTGGTTTAGAAATATTTTTAAGAGATTTATTAAGAATGAAGTAATGAAATTGTAATTTATGTGTGGTTTCTAAATTACGGATTTGGCCACATTTATTTTATTTCCTTGATATTGCTTCTAATGATAGCCAAATTTGTGTAAAGATGTCTATGTAGAAATCAATCAATTCTATGAATGTTTATGTTTCCAAAAAAAGAATTCATAGGACGGTTCAAATGAGAAGCCTCTAATTAATTCAAAGAATTAAGAAAATGAAATCTGTAAATTTATATTCTTTTCCATATGAGCAATTTCCTTTTCCCTTGATTTTCCAATTAATGCCCCCTAACCCCATTTAAAATTGGTAACCCTTCTAGGCAGCCATTTATGTATTCACATAATGAATGATAAAACCCCTCTCCATTTCTTCCCCTCTCTGCCACATCTCTCTTTCACTTTTTTTTTCTTCACAACCACCGAAGGGTTCTCAGATTCCGCTCTTTTGTGTTAAAAATTCTGCATCAAGGTAATTGAACATTTTATTATTTTGTTGCATAAATTAAATAGATTAGGAAATGATAAATTAGATCTTGTTGGTAGAATCAATTTCGTTCTAAATTCTATAAATTTATGAATAAGTATTCCTTAATTAAAAGCTGAAAATTTAGTTTCTTTAAAGATATTATAATCCGGAATTATTCTCTTAATTTTGTTGTTGTTGTATTTATTCGATTGCAATCATATAATTTGTTTCAACATTTTTCCTTTCATCAAGTAATCAAGATCTGATTTCAAAATCGGAATATGATGTATACCTTTGTATTTGATAACTTCAAATAGAAATTGACTAAACTCACTAATTGTCATCATTAGTATTTTTATAATTTCATATCCGTTTTGTTTATTGGAATAAAACAAATAAATTATTTTGATCTATATTTATACATGATGATATCTAATACAGCTATCTTCTTATAAAAGAGTTTTGAAATAAATAGTAATTCCTATAATTACTCACCTCTAATTTTTGTAGATTGAAAACTATATTCCACCAAATAGCTTATTCTAATTTAGTCTATGTTTTCAAAGTTACTATATATTTAATTGGATAGATTTTTATTATTATATCTAGTCAAAACAAAAACTCTCGGTTATGATAAAGATAAAGTTAACAGAAGCTAAAATCATCTACATATTTTGTTTATATATATATTGCTATCATTATTTAATTATTTATTATATTGTTTTATTCTCGTAATGCTAAATAGATAGTAGAAATCAAATTGTTGTAAGCCCAATTTAATTGTCAGATTTCGCCTAGATAGTAAACAAGGATAAATAAGATATAACATTAAGGTTAGAAAACGAGAATTGAATTCATATATCATTAATTAAAAATGTATGTTTATTATGTTTATATTTTAGATTCAACATTTAAAGATTTAAATGGCGTAAGAGACAATCAAGGATTTACTCAGACATCAAGTGCAGGTTTCCTAGATGTTACACCAAAAAGGTATAGTACAAAGTTTCAGTACAGTAAACTGTACTTTTTAACCTTAAACACACTTTTCGGTTCAGACTGCAAGTATACAATCCTATCGAGCAGTATATTATCGGGTATCGATCACAGGGACGATTCAGATTTAATCTAGAATTTCACCTAAATTAAATAAAGACTAGAAGTTGGAAAAGGTTGGTTTTGGTTTCTAAAATTCCTAACAATTCAATGACAATAATAAAATGCAAAGAAGTAAATAAACTTGGTTTAAATCAGATGTAAAAGGCGTTTCCAGGGTTATGACTTCATCTCAGTTTTGCCTCGAGGTGCCCGGTCCGTGTAGTGTCCTACACGGGCCGTGTCAGTGTACACGGGCCGTATACTGTCGTACACGGTCCGTGTGGCCCTCGAGTGAATGCAGCAGTTATTGTTTTCTTTGTGTTGTTCCTTTGTGTAGGGTTCTACTGACCAGACCTAATGTTCCTAAACCTCAACTGTCGTCTGTTGGTTCATTAACTTGGTATGGAATTGCAATATATGCCATCGTCGGGTTCTAGACCTCAACTGTCGTATGTTGGTCTGAATTGCCTAGTTGCTTGTTTGGAATACTAAAGGTAACCTCATTCCGTCGATATGAGGAAATGTTCACCTGTCGGTTACTACTTGGTTTCACCTTTCGGATCACTAATCCTACCTCATGTACCTAGTTTGGTTAAGAGATTATAAGGGCCAAAGTACCTTCTAGATGTGATCATTCATCTAGTGGTAAACTGATATCTCGTATTCATATCTATATTTTGACCTTAAAATCGTACCAAAAACCTGTGTTTTAATCTATAAATTCGGTTATAATTCATTGAATATATATAGAATGTGGTACTGCTGCAAGTTATTCTTATTCTGCAGGAATCGGGCGAAATCGAGAAGAAATCTGGAATTTAGAAGTCTCTACACGTTCCGTGTAACATTCCACACGGGCCGTGTCAATCTCGACTCGACCGATGACACGACCGCATGAAGACCGCTGACTCGACCGCATGAAGAACACAGGCACACGGTCCGTGTAGAATTCCACACGGGCCGTGTCAAGCAATTTTGGAAACAAATCCAGAATTTGGAAAGAAAGCTAAGGAATGGAAGGTCGGCAAAACAACTATATAAGCGAGATTTCTTGCACCAGAGAGGTCATTCTGGAGCAGAGGAGCATTTTCTAGGGTTTGGTCTTGACGGCTAAGCTTGGAGACGAAGTTGAGAAGCGAAAGACGCAAGTTTTCGACGGATCTTCTTTATTCTTCGGGTTTTGTCATGGCTAATCTTTATATAACTTCTTTTATTTGTTTTAGAACCATGTCTGAGTAGATTTCTTAGTTTCTAGGGTTGTGATGTAATCGAATGATTTGTTTTGTATGTTAGTTATTGAATTCTTTTGTTGAAATTTGTGTTTGCTTGATTGTGATTGACTTTAATTGCTTAGTGTAAGTTATTTGATTTTTATTGGTTTACCACTAGATGAATGATCACATCTAGAAGGTACTTTGGCCCTTATAATCTCTTAACCAAACTAAGTACATGAGGTAGGATTAGTGATCCGAAAGGTGAAACCAAGTAGTAACCGACAGGTGAACATTTTCTCATATCGACGGAATGAGGTGACCTTTAGTATTCCAACCAAGCAACTAGGTAATTCAGACCAACATACGACAGTTGAGGTCTAGAACCCGACGAGGGCATATATTGCAATTCCATACCAGGTTAATAAGCCAACAGACGATAGTTGAGGTTTAGAGACATTAGGTCTGGTCAGTAGAACCCTACACAAAGGAACAACACAAAGAAAACAATAACTGCTGCATTCACTCGAGGGCCACACGGACCGTGTACGACAGTATACGGCCCGTGTACACTGACACAGCCCGTGTAGGACACTACACGGACCGGGCACCTCGAGGCAAAACTGAGATAAAGTCATAACCCTGGAAACGCCTTTTATATCTGATTTAAACCAAGTTTATTTACTTCTTGCATTTTATTATTGTCATTGAACTGTTAGGAATTTTAGAAACCAAAACCAACCTTTTCCAACTTCTAGTCTTTATTTAATTTAGGTGAAATTCTAGATTAAATCTGAACCGTCCCTGTGATCGATACCCGATAATATACTGCTCGATAGGATTGTATACTTGCAGTCTGAACCGAAAAGTGTGTTTAAGGTTAAAAAGTACAGTTTACTGTACTGAAACTCTGTACTATACCTTTTTGGTGTAACATAAACCAATAAAAATCAAATAACTTACACTAAGCAATTAAAATCAATCACAATCAAGCAAACACAAATTTCAACAAAAGAATCCAATAATTAACATGCAAAACAAAACATTCGATTACATCACAACCCTAGAAACTAAGAAATCTACTCAGACATGGTTCTAAAACAAAATAAAGAAGTAATAAAAAGATTAGCCATGACAAAACCCGAAGAATAAAGAAGATCCGTCGAAAACTTGCGTCTTTCGCTTCTCAACTTCGTCTCCAAGCTTAGCCGTCAAGACCAAACCCTAGAAAATGCTCCTCTACTCCAGAATGACCTCTCTGGTGCAAGAAATCTCGCTTATATACTCGTTTTGCCGACCTTCCATTCCTTAGCTTTCTTTCCAAATTCTGGATTTGTTTCCAAAATTGCTTGACACGGCCCGTGTGGGATTCTACACGGACCGTGTGCCTGTGTTCTTCATGCGGTCGAGTCAGCGGTCTTCATGCGGTCGTGTCATCGGTCGAGTCGAGATTGACACGGCCCGTGTGGAATGTTACACGGACCGTGTAGAGACTTCTAAATTCCAGATTTCTTCTCGATTTCGCCCGATTCCTGCAGAATAAGAATAACTTGCAGCAGTACCACATTCTATATATATTCAATGAATTATAACCGAATTTATAGATTAAAACACAGGTTTTTGGTACGATTTTAAGGTCAAAATATAGATATGAATACGAGATATCACTAGACTTTATAAAACTATCTTACTTGTCTGTTGTCATTCAACTGTTTATTATCATGGCATTAGTTGAATTTATGCATGTTGTTTTCGAACCATTTGTATGACTTGAGTAGAACATGAATAAATTGCATGAAATGATAGAATTCATATTGACCAATGGACTTTCATGAATATGATGTATTGAGCATTACCAGTTCTGATGCGCTTGCAAATGAGTCGTAGACGGGCCCCACACATTTGTTGCAAGGGCAACCGTTGCAAATAATGTTTAGGATTGTGTTTATATTATTTTATTGTGAAGGCCTAAACTATTTGCAAGCGTCGCCGTTGCCAATGTTTTTGGAGTTGGTTTTTATATTATTATATTCTGAAAGACCTTATTATTTGCAAGGGCCACCGTTGCATAAGTTCTTAGGATGTTGTTTATAATATTTTATTGCGAATGCCATATCTATTTGCAAGCGTCACCGTTGCAAATGCTTTTAGGTTTCAGATTATATTAGTTTATTGTGAAGGGCTTAACTATTTGCAAGGGGCACCGTTGCTAATGTTTCTAGGTTTCGGTTTATATTATTTTATTGTAAAAGAAGGACATTATTAGCAAGGGCCACCGTTGCAATTGTTTGTGTCACCCTTAGACAGAGAGATACACCTAAACTTGATATCTCCCTTTGTGACACTATAAATATTAATACAACCATCACATAAATTCAAAATATTAATACAACCACAACAGAAAACAATGTTATATTTCGAAATATTAATAACCAAAAAACCCTATTAATTAGCATATGAGGATTATGGAATGAAAAAAACGAAAGGGTGGCATGTGAAGGGGTGGATTCATTGCTTGTAACATCCACAATCGCGCATGCATCGGATAGGCATAGCTACTGATAATGTGGAAAAATTGAATATTTGTTAGCAATTAGATCATGTTAAATTAATATGTGCATTTCCATAAGAAAAATATAAAAAACTTGGTAGGAATTTGTTGTCACCAATTAAATTGTGGTTACCATAAAGGAGTGATAACAGTCATGATGAAAAACTGAATAAAAACTCATGAAACAATTTATAAAGGAATGTGTAAAGTTGGAGATACACGACCTTGCATTAAAGGACTGTGTAAACTTGGTTTTCCCCATTGTGTCAATAAATTAAAATAAAAAAGAAAAATCATCCTTCAGACTTAGAAACTGTAGCACATAACAGCCACTGTGCCTTTCCTTTCATTGGTTGTTTGCATTATTTCTCCACACATTATTTTTTTCAAATTCACGAGTTTGTTCTACACATTACCTAGAGGGAATGTGACAATATGTATTGGAAATGTGACAATTAAATGTTGTAAAAATGTGACTGCTTACCAATTAAAAGCCATCTTCCTCAGATTCATAAAATTGACCCCAAAAAGCTTTTTGCTGAGCTTGATCCATTTGATCCATGTCATTCTCTTCCTCACCATCCTCTACCGGATTGTTGTCATTCATCGCGCGTGGTTGTGTGACCTCCATGATGTCATCCACTAGGTTGAACTTCTCTTCTTGAATGACGGCATTATCCCAATCAAAACCTGGTCCGTCCGAAACCTCGATGTGGATTGCCGGCATTTCCTCTTGGTAAAATTTGAGGTTTGCGTCGTCTTCATCATCACGAAACTGGCCTTTCGGGGATGTTTTGAACGCAACACACCATTTTTGTCTTTCAAGAAGCGTTGAAGCATAAGGAAGGTAGCTCACTTGGATTGTGTTACACCAAAAGGTATAGTACAAAGTTTCAGTACAGTAAATTGTACTTTTTAACCTTCAATACACTTTTCGGTTTAGACTGCAAGTATACAATCCTATCGAGTAGTATAAATTCGGGTATCAATCACAGGGACGGTTCAAGTCTTAACTAGAGTTCTACCTAAATTAAATAAAAACTAGAAGTTTGAAAAGGTTGTTTTGGTGTTTAAGGTTCCTAACAGTTCAGTAACAGTAATTAAGTGCAAGAAAGTAAATTAACTTTGTTTAAATCAATAATAAAAGGCATTTCCAGGGTTATGACTTCATCTCAGTTCTGCCTCGAGGTACCTGGTCCGTGTAGTGTCCTACACGGGCCGGGTACTGTCGTACACGGTCCGTGTGGCCCTCGAGTGAATGCAGCAGTTATTGTTTCTTCGTGTTGTTCCTTTGTGTAGAGTTCTACTGACCAGACCTCATGTTTCTAAACCTCAACTGTCGTTTGTTTGTTCATTAACTTGGTATAGAATTGCAATATGTGCCCTCATCGGGTTCTAGACCTCAACTGTCGTATGTTGGTCCGAATTACCTAGTTGCTTGTTTGGTATACTAAAGGTAACCTCATTCCGTTGATATGAGGAAATATTCACCTGTCGGTTACTACTTGGTTTCACCTTTCGGATCACTAATCCTACCTCATGTACTTAGTTTGGTTCAGAGATTATAAGGGCCAAAGTACCTTCTAGATGTGATCATTCATCTAGTGGTAAACCAATAAAAATCAAACAACTTAGACTAAGTAATTAAAATCAAACACAATCAAGGAAACACAAATTTCAACAAAAGAATTCAATAACTAACATGCAAAACAAAACATTCGATTACATCACAACCCTAGAAACTAAAAATCTACTCAGACATAGTTCTAAAACAGAATAAAGAAATGATAAACAGAATAGCCATGACAAAACCCGAAGAACAAAGAAGATCCGTCGAAAACTCGCGTCTTTCCCTTCTCAACTTCGTCTCCAAGCTTAGTTGCCAAGTCCAAACCCTAGAAAATGCTTCTCTGCTTTAGAATGAATTCTCTGGTGCAAGAAATCTCGCTTATTCGCTTTTCTGGCCGACCTTCCTTCAATTAGCCTTGTTTCCAAATTCTGGATCTCTTTCCGGAAATGCTTGACACGGCCCGTGTAAAATGCTACACGGACCGTGTGCCTGTGTTTCTTCTGTGGTCGTGTCATTGGTCGAGTCGAGGTTGACACGGTCCGCATGAGGTGGTACACGGACAGTGTAGAGACTTCTAAATTCCAGATTCCTCCTCGATTTCGCCCGATTCCTGCAGAATAAGAATAAACTTGCAGCAGTACCACATTCTATATGTATTCAATGAATTATAACAGAATTAATAGATTTAAACACAAGTTTTGGTACAAATTTAAGGTCAAAATATAGATATGAATGCGAGATATCAGATTGCTTGACATGCCAATACAAATGGGTCATAAGTTTTCAACCGAGACTTGTGTTTAACCTCGACAATCCCATATTGGTGGTCGACCTTTACTCCGTTTGTTATATCAAACTAATAACACTTAAATAGAACCACCTTGTTGCCTCCTTCATATGTGAGCTGAATGACCTCTTCGAGAACTCCATAGTAGTCGTGTGAGGTGCCACCTGATTTCGTTTCTCCTATAATGCAAACCCCACTATTTCTTGAACACTTGTCTGGCCCATGAAATTCAGTGTGATATCGGTAACCGTTGATTTCGTACCCTTCATAACAACTCACTCGTTTGAGTGGTTTCATTGCTGCCTTTCGGATGTATGGGTCGCATTCACGGTCAGGTATTAGCTCCTGCCGTAACCACTCTGCGAACAGATCTTGACGTGCTTTCGAAAGTCTTTCCGGGGTGGTACCCTTGTTGAGCATAACTGCATCAAACTCCCTACATTTTCCAAGAGCTCTATTAAAATAATAATTGAAGTAATAAATAATAGTTAAATCATTGAATATCATGATATCAGATTGCGGTTCAGCACTTTTATTAACACCTTTTGTATATTAAGAGATCATGGAGGTGATAAATAATAATATTGTACCCCAAGTATTTGTCAAGGATCTCCGAGCAGTTGAGTAGGACATAAGTGTGTGCTGCCTTAAATTCATCGTCAGTGAGAGTCCTTCGATTCTCTCTACCAATGTGACGGCCAGTTTTGTCAAAAATCAAAAGGCTTCCCCTCGAAGTATTACATTTTTCAGCTCCTTTTGGGTCCTTAATTGATAAATCTTCAAAATAAAACCTAGAAGTAGTGGAATCTCTTTGATTATGGTTGCCTCAACGATTGATCCCTCAACATATGCTTTGTTGGTCACTCTCAACCGTTGTTCTTTGTTACGCCTTAAAATGCAAAAGTGGATTTGAGTTAAGTAATATACTACTATATGATTTCAGTAGTTTAATAGAAAAGGAAATTTAGAGTTAAACGCACCTTTCACATGGATACATCCATCGCGACTCTACTGGCCCACCCATTCTAGCCTCATGTGCCAGATGCACCACAAGATGCTGCATAGAATTGAAGAAACCTGGCGGGAATATTTTCTCCATTTTGCAAATTGTGACAACAATATATCTTTCTAATTGGTCGATACGAGATGGATCAAGTTCCTTGGCACAAATCTCTCTAAAAAAGCTTGAAACCTCAGATAGAACATCCCATACGGGTTCAGGAACAAAATATCAAAATGCAACGGGTAGTAGACGCTCCATGAACACATGCCAATCATGACTCTTCATCCCAATTAGGATGTTTGTTGTTATGTTAACACACTTTGACCAGTTTGATATGTGGCCATCGAGGAACTTGACTTTATATTTGATCCAAGTTAGAATCAGCCTCTTGTCCGCTTGTGAATGTGCAAATGGTTCCTTCGGTTTTTTTATCTTTCCCGGGGTTGAGGTACTAGGGGTTAGGTGTTGTTTAGGTCGATTGCACAAGAGAGCCAAATCTTTGCGAGCTTTTTCGTTATCCTTGGTTTTCTTTCTCATGCTTAAAAGTGTGTTAACCAAAGCTTCCGTGAAATTCTTCTCCTTGTGCATCATATCAATATTTTGTGGCAAGAGATTGTCTTTCCAATATGGCAAACTCCAAAAGATACTCTTCTTTTTCCAATGGTGAGTCTCAATATAACCCTCAAATTGTGGTAAACCTACATCTTTACCCCATGACATATCACCTAATTTGTTCACTTCCTCGAGTATTTTCTCTCCCGTCAATCTTGGTGGTGGCCCATCCCACTCTTCTCTGCCCTTAATGAAATTTGTTTTATCTCGACGAATGGATGATCCATAAGTAGCATGCACCTGTGACAATCAAACCAGCATGCTTTTCCACCATGTTCTAATTGGAAGGCCTTTGTTGCACCTTGGCAATAATAACAAGCCAATTTACTTTTTGTACCCCACCCGCATAGCATCTCATACGCCGGATAGTCGCTCACCGTCCAAAGAAGAGTTACTTTCATCTTGAAATTTTCCTGTCTAGATGCATCCCATGTCATTTCACCGACATCCCACAACTTGTTTAATTCATCGATTAAAGGTTCTAGCAAAATGTCAATGTCCCGACCTGGATGCTTCGGTCCGGATATGACAAGCACTAGAAACATGCTTTCCTCTTTCATGATCATCCCTGGTGGTAAGTTGTAGGGAAAGACAAATACAGGCCAACACGAATACGGAGCCGCACTCGAGTTGAATGGCATGAACTCATCCGTCGTTAACCCTAAGAACACATTTCTAACCTTTTTAGCAAACTCCGGATACTTCTTGCAAAAATGTTTCCAAGCCTCACCGTCAGCCGAGTGCACCATAATCCTGGGTTTCTCACGCTTACCTTTCTTATGCCACATCATATTTACTGCATTTGATTTGGTCATATAAAGCCTTTGCAATCTTGGCGTGATTGGTAGATAACGAAGTTGCTTTTCTGTGACCGATTTTGCATCAGGACTAGGTCCCGGGCTTTTACCTTGCCATAACACAAACATCACATCTTGTCTTTTCCCCCCTCACCTTGCCGTAATATAACACGCAAAAGTTCGGGTATACGTCTATGTTCTCATGTTCTATGCCTATTCCCTCAATCAATCGCTTTGCTTGGTAGAAATTTTTCGGCATATTCTCACCAGAAGGTAGCGTGCTCTTAATGAGGGCCAACATCCCATTGAAGCATTTATGACTAAGTTGGTTTTCTGACTTCAGCGCCAATGCTTGTGTCACTAAAGACAATACGGCTTGTGCTTCGCATTTGAGTTCACCATGAGAGTTGACTTTCCAAAGCAGCGTTTTATTAGCCTCTACCATGTCAAAGAACTTCTTAGCCGCTCCAGTAGGTGACTGGTCATTCCAATTGAAGTCCGGACCAGCAACTGCCCTTACCATCTCTTCCCCTTGATCAATGGTTTGATTGTTTAAATCATCTTGATCATTCACTTGCACCTCCCCATGCTTGTGCCAAAGTATATAGTGCGCAAAAGCCGACCTTATAAAGATGTACAACAACGGTATCCACATCTCTCCTAAGTAGGTTTCCACATTTTTTACATGGACACGGTATACATTTATTTCCTTCATCGTCAACAGTCACAACAGACTGTTTGGATAGTGCTGCCTCAAGAAACAATTCAACCCCATCAACAAAATCTTTGTGTAGACCCCCACCGGAATCAAGTCTATTGCCGTACATCCATTGTCGACAATCCATGTTTTTCCTGTTTAACATTTAAATTACAAGGTGTGAGCTAATTTAATAAGTGTAGTGGGGGAACTGATTTAACTGAATTGAAATGTTTAAGGGATTGATTGAGTTGCATTGAGATGGTCACCTACTTTAATTTCTATAACCATTACCAGCAATAGTGGAACCGATACTTGACCAAAATTGATCGATTTACCAAATTAGAAGCAATAGTGTAAAAAGCATGCTAGTTCGATAAGCATTCGTGATATATTAATGATTCTGTCTATGGAAACAACAATTTGATAAAGCTCAAGAAATTCTTGCCATAGAGCTACGAACCTGATTTGTAAAAAAATGCTGGCAGTGACGATTCTCGGAGCAAGAGAGAGGCGGAGGGAGAAGCAGAGGGAGGGAGGTAGTGTGCGATAACGGCAGATGAGAGTGGGAGGGAGAGAGTTTTGAGGTAGCCCTTCCTTTTTGGGGCGGCGATTAAGGTGGGTGCAGCTTTTTAAAAAACGATAGGTTTTGAGCTGGTGGGAACGGAATCGCAATAAAGCTCAGGAAGAATAAAGAGCAACAGAGGTTGCGCGGTATTTGCATCGGAATACCATAGTAAATACTAAAACACCCCCCTATGAAAAACATTTTTAATTTTTGTTGCGTACCCAATTTATACGCTTCAAAGAGGGGTTAAATGTGCAAACTCAGTCACAAATCTGAACAAAATGTTCCCTAAATACCATGATTTAATAAATGTGGTTATTAAAGAAACGTAGAGGGAACCAACATTTCATTTTAAGCAATAATTAAATCACAAAGATAAAAACTGGGTTACACATCCTACGTACTGTTAATAAAATTTGAGTTTAGCTCACATCCTAGTTACTGTTTTGATAAATACGAAGCTTCACATCACATCCTACTTAATGTTTAGCATGAAAAAGATTCTCATCCTACTTACTGTTGGCATGAGGCCTATTTAAACGATTGTACTTCATGGTTCACATCCTACTTATAACAACACATAACAAACAGTCACAACACAATACATAACAAATAGTCACAAAAAGTTCAACTGGTCTTCCCAAGTTAAGGCATCCGCATCTGTACTTATACTACTCAAGTCACCCTCAACTACTTCACACATTATCACCACTACTACTGTCTCCCGAACCAGTTTCGCTATTTGACTCCTCCTCCTAAAAATCAAATAAACTTAGTCACGCATTTAAGATTTAACAATTTGTATTTAGAACTTTCTTGCATCTATTTAAATAAACTGAGTACTTACACCAAATTTGGGAGGCTTTGCTCCGAGTTTCTTGTAGAGCGCCTCGATGCATGAAGCGCTCCATTCATTTTGTTTACGGACAGCTGCCATTTCGGCTCTGTGTCGCTACTCTTGGGCAGCGGCATCATTTGCAAATGCACGACGTTCGGCCGATATCTTCTCAGAAAGGATATCCGCCACCTGTGCTTCTGTGTAGGTTTCCGTCGCACCCTCAGCAGATGTGGCCGTGCTCCTCATTTGCTCCGTTTGGGATGCCTCCATGGCCTGAAACTCTCTGTTGGCTCTGCATGTCCTGGACTTGTTGCCAAATCCAAACACCCTTCCACGCCGGTCCTCGCCTTCAGCAGCCATCTCCCACAACTTCTCATGTGGAAATTCCCCGTGATGAAGCTCCTTTAGGTTGTTGTACTTGCTCTGCATCGGACATAAAAAGCATGGCAATACATAAGTAAATTATTAACCTTACCAAGGCGAGTCCCATTAAGATTGTGCAGGTAAGAAAACCTCAATTAAGAGCAAGATGAATTTCATGTATGCATTAAGTGTACTCAAATGTACTGTTGATTTCGGTTATACTTCTTAAGTATTAGGCCTTCAAGTATTGTTCATCTTGCTATTATAAAGGCTGTCAAGTATTGTTCATGGATTGCTTTAGGGAGTAATACCAGAACAGGTATAAACAATTATTTGGTGGTTAATAAAGTACATAAGGGTTGGAAATTACTTGCTGGTTAATAAAGTACATAAGGCTGTCAAGTATTGTTCATGGATTCCTACAATTACTTGCTGTTTCCTAAACAGTTATGTGCTGGTAATGTAAAGGCAGCTCAGAAATTCCTTCATAATCGGATCCTTGACAATAGTTAACAAAATGTATTTGGTTGAATTTGCCAAATTTTTACATGCCTCCTACCAGTCTACAAATTGCCAAAATACAAAGTTTCTCTAACCACCACTCTTTGTGCCCTCTCGTTAACATACACCGTGCAATCCTTTGTGTGAAGTCGATCAAATAAAGCCTTCATGCCAACATCAGTTCCCATTTCCGCTTCCTGAAATATAAATAGATAGTAATATGAAAGATGCAAGTAAAAATCACAACTTACAAGTAATTACACCAAACTATGGGATTACTGTTTAGCAAAGAGTCATAATATTATTGGATAAGGGTGTGGGGATTACCATGGCCTCCTTGTGCCTGTACGCGCTCCTCGAACCACCCACATGGTTAATTGCCGGTGCATTATTTTTTTGGTTCAGGTGATTTCGGAATGACAATTTTGCCCAATTCTCATTAGACCAAATATCACACAGCGCCGTCCAGTTAGATTCATCCTTGCACCATAGTGGACAATACTGTTTCCACAAATCCTTTACCGGTCCATACTTGTTGTGGCACGCTTTGCTTGCCTTATTCAATACACGAGTGTAAGCCTCGGAAGCAATCTTTTCAAAAACCTTTGCAGGAACCGTCGCAGGATTTCTATCCTGGCCCGCGATGGGAACCGGTTGTACGTCCTATAAGGTCCCGGCATTTCGGTCACTGCCAACAGCCTTATGGTACTTACCACCTTAGTGCACTTGGTAGACGACCTGAACTCAGCGTCACCCACAACATAGAGTTCAGGTCTATCCTTTGGCTTAGCCGGTTCACGGGCCTTGACAAGACCCCTTTCACGGGGCTTTTCATCTTTCTTCCCTTTCCCCTTCCCTTTACTCCTTTTCTTGCCAAAGAGCACTTTCTGCTCCAGAGGATCAAGTTCTTTCCCAGAAAGGCCACGAGCTTCTAGACATGCACATAGGGGCAGACGCAAACGGACTCTCCTACCACCATCATCCTCCACTCCCACTTTGTCTCCCACCATCTGTTCTGATACTTCCGGATTACCACTATTACCCGGAAACCCATGCTGATCAGATGGCTCCGAGTCAGCTTCGTCTGTAACAGGCTTCGTTCTTGATGCCCAACCTGACCAGCAAGGTTCCTGTTGCGAGGAGAGGGGAGTGGATCCCTCTGGCCTAAGCGGACCACTATCTCTATCTTCATCTTTCTGAGGGGTAGTCTGTCCTACCGGCATCTTTTTCTTTGGTTTAAAATTAGGATTGGTGGGGTTGGGTCCACGGAAGATTTTCACATAGGAAACAGACTCGGGATTATTCTGAAAGGAGAGCTGAGAAGAGATTGGAGCTCTAGGGGCTGACTTACGACATTACTGAGGGGTTCGATTTCGGTTGTATTTGCATCGGACAGGCCCACGTTGTTTTCAGCATTGAGCCCCTTCGATCTTCTAGGCTGTACCTGCCAGTTTTGAAGGGGTGTTTTCCTTTTGGGCTTTTTCAGCGGCTGCATTTCAGCATCCGACGTCGCCTGGGTCACCACTGGCGGAGCACCCGTCCCTGCCTGGTTCGGTGGCGGCGTAGCATCCAAGGCTGGCTAAGTCTGCGCTGACGGAGCATCCATCATTGCCTGGTTCGGTTCCAGCGGACCACCCGTCCCTGCCTGGGTCGCCGGCAGTAGACCATCCGTTGCTGCCTGTTTCGATTGTGGCGGAGCATCCGAGGCTGGCTGAGTCTGCGCCAGCGGAGCTTCCATCGTTGCCTGGTTCAGCGGCAGTGGACCACCCGTCCTTGCCTGGGTCGCTGAACCCGAACCATCCATCGTTGCCTTTTTCAGCGGCTGCGGGGGTATCGCCCGAATATTATTACTGGGTCGCCAACCCGAATTAGTCACAACCAGAACAGTCTCAGATTCTCAGCGAGCTTGGTGTGGTGGTGACTGCGGCAAGGGACCAAATATCATCCCCGTGTTAGTAGGCCCGGTACCGGGATTGAGCCTAGGGGATTTCCGACGCTGTACTGTGTCGGCCATGATAATCTGAGACAGTTAAACCTGTTTAGTTACTAAACAGCTCAGGAATAATGGGTTGTGTAAAAAAATGCAATACAATTGAATACTGTACAAATTTAGCATTTATTGAATATATCGTTGCCTTTTGAGAAAATTCATAAGTATTAGGTCATTTTTATATCTATCTCCAATCTTTAGGAAATAGTAGAAAAATATTGGAAATAATGATGATGTATATTCATTCTGGATTCTAAGTGCATATAATTTAAATATAGTTCCCATTGTCCTATGTGCTAGCATGGTGGAATTGAGGAGTCAATCTGATAATAGTGGCCATGTCCTTAGGGGCAAAACAACAGAATAACTTCTTCTCAGTACAATAAAAAAAAAAAAACCAAGTGCCTTAACATAAACCCTTGAATCAGACATGGTAGAATCTTCAAAATGCATCTAAATTAAGAATAAAATATTGTACTGCTATGCACAGATATACCTCATCGGTAAATACAAACCTAACCTACTTATACTATGTAGAAAACATTAGAATATTAGGCCCGGTACCGTAGCTATGACTTAGATAAATGATAAGAGCTAATTGCTTGGTGGAATAATTCACTTACATCAGCGTTCTAATCTAGTGATGAGTTGGACCAGAATTGACTCCTTGAAACAAAAGGCGGCTTGCTTATATCTAGTTTAAGAGAAGTAAGAAAACAAATTAGCAATTATGATCAAACTAAACGAAAAATGCATATTTTATTTATATCTTCAAGCGATGCTTGCATTTTGGGAGAAATAATTCAAATTATTACAAATTAATAGTTCATACATCAAATTTATGGTACTGAAAACATAGAGCAATAAAAAAAGTTGAATGTTTTCTACCGTTCTGCCATAATTAATTACCATGTTTAGGAAATTTCCCAACTTTTACCCTTTGTGTTATTTTCCTTGTAAACAAGTCCCTAGAACTATGTACCAGTAAACACAACAAGCATATGTGAAAGCGGTACCAATGTTTGGAGGGTCAGAGATACTCAAGAACTAACTTGGTATAGCACTATAAAGGTGGCCCATAGCAAATTAAGCAATTACTAGTTAACGGGTTCAATTCCATTCAGAGTAGGAAGTGCTTTCTTGATTATTCAAAAGTTACCAAGACCTAAAAAATGTTTAGTATTATAAACGCAAAATCTATGTACTTATCCCTAAACCCTAATTTCACATTTCAATTATAAACTACAATTATAACTTGTAGACAGACTTGTTTCACCCAGCTTTCCCTAAACCCTAATTTCACATTTCAATTTGCCGAAAAAGACAACAGATTTTGATTAAAAATTAAAACCCTAAATCGATTAAAACTTAAAAAGAGTACCAGGGTATCGTGCAACCTCCTTAATCTTGTCGGCACGTTGTTTGTCAAAACTAATCCGATCTCTGATCGGTGGAGCAGCCGCCGTCCTCTTTTCAATATGAGAGAGACGAGAGAGTTGAGAAAGGCTGTCAGAGCGGCTGAGAGAGGGATTTATCTTGAGAGAGGCTGTTGGAGCGGCTGAGATAGGGATCCGATCTCGTGGGTGTCAGAGCGGCTGAGAGAGTTGAGAGAGGGAGTACAGAGAGACAGATAGTGCGAGTTGGGAGAAGTGAAAAATAGAGAAAGGCGAGAGGGTTTTGAAAAGCGAGAGGGTTTTCAAAAAACGCTAAGTCCAAATGTTTTCAATTCCCTTGCCTCGCATTTACTCAAAGACACCTGCTCCCTCTTCGTGCTACCTCTGCGGTAAAGTACCATTTATTTTAAAATCTTACCCATCTGATGTTATTTCGCACAAATCTTGAATGAATTAAACCCCAACACGTATGTTGGATTTGAATAAGCCAATGCTAGTTACTTGAGAGGGAGGAAGCGCCTGCTATTTTTCCTACTAAGTGGATGCATCCATTGCGAATCAGAGCCATTTATTGCCTATTGGACTGCTCAGGATTACTGTCAAGCATAGTTTTTATAGTGCATGTACGGAAATGATTATCAATAATTCAGAAAATATAAATTATATAGTTTTTAAAATATTCTCTACACAAATAATACATGTAATAGTTATTTTTATTGAATGTCATCATCATTTGCATGTTTAAACCTTCTAATAACTTCCCCACCATTCGTTTACGCTTTAAGTCTCAACGGTCGATTTGCAATAGAACCTCGTTTAATTGGTTCGAAGATGATCAAAGTAAAGAATTTAACATAGTGGAAAAAAAACATTTTCGACCCGAATAGGCCTCGATCTAACGATAAGTGTTTATAGCCATACGATATTCCGATGTTCCGTTGGTTCAATGGATAGGGTAATTAACATAAACCTTAATCAAACTTTCCAAGAATCAATTGATTTCGATAAATTTCTATTTGAACGGTTCTGATCGATCAAGGAAACACTTATATTAACGACCCTTCATTAAATCATACAACCATAGTTCTTGTTACATGTTCGTGTGTATATGGTGTAAGTGTTTTAGAGAAGACCATTTATTTCTATATATCAGTATCATGTGTAAAAATACAATTATAATACAATTTACACCCTTAATCATCGATTATGTCCTACATTTCCCCAAACATCATTTTCAATTAATTTAATTCCAAAATTATGAGAATAATTTGATAAGTACTGTTGATTCATATAGTTATCAACTCAACTATGAGTTGTTACACACAAACACCTTATTCTTTTTACAAAATAGTAAATTCAAACACACACACACACACACATATATATGGCTATAACCCTATTTACTATTATTTTTACAAAATAAATAAGTGTTATTTACTATTTTGTTATTTACATCGACCCTACCCTTCGTAAATTCAAATTCGAAGTAACAAAATAGTAAATTCAAATACAAAAACCTTAATTTATTAAAAATAGTAAATTCAAATACATAAATTATAAATTGTATAAATTTTATAAATTGAACTGTGCAAATAAATTTATTAAATCCCTATACCCCTAATAAAATAAGCAATGGCACAGCAAATGAATTTTTAAAAATTGATAACATGCAATTAACAGAGCAATAATAGCTTTGTGCATTGCACGTCTTACTCTTTTAGAGCTCCGAATAACACTACCAGTGCATACATGAAGTGAAACCAGCTCTCTATATAGCTGCGAAATTAGGATTGCCCCCCTTCTTCCCCCCCAGAAATTTCATTTCCCTCCAAAGTATTTGTCATATCGGATCCCCTAATATACCTCATATCATATGATATAAACTTGAAAGGTTGAGATTGGCGATGGCGCACGTGTCCAGATCCTGTTCTCATCATGATTTGTGCCCAACTTCGTGTGACGGAAAAGATTCGGCCTTTTTTACCTGTCGCATCCGGTTAGATATCTCAGAGGAGAAAAAGACTTCCCCCGAGGGCCTGACTAAAACCCCTTTCCCCCGCTTCTCTCATCCATACCCTCATTTCACATCGACCCCTAATTTTTCGGAGAAAACCCAAGTAGTTGTCGCGCATCTCCAGCAGCACCACTGACGACCTTGCCAGACTTTTTGGTTTCATCAAATCCGACACATTGCAACAACAGCACCTCTGGTTGTAAGTAATTTGTAACTTGAACATATTACCTCTGGTAGTTTATTTCTCGTTTAAGTACTCTATGTTGCAAACCAACTCCAATACTTTTAAAAATGTGGTTTTGTTTTCAAAGTATGCTAGTGCTAGAGTTTATCTGAAATGGGTTTTGTTAGCATGTACCAATATTCACACACATCTCTAAAATTAGAAAGAAAGGGTTACGATTTGTATATTCTGGCAATTAACACAATTCATGAAAATTATTTTGGGTTAATTTTGCTCATCACCCTTCAATACATCTCCAATTTCTTAGTTGTTTACTAATTTGCTTGCTTTCTTAGTTCTTTTTTTAAGCTATTTTTCCTTAGGTAACGCTCTTTCTCATGGCACCAGTATGGGCGACCTTCACTCTTGTTACTAAAAAAGGGCAATTTTGTCTTCTAGTTTTTTAAATCAAAGTTTAATCAATGTTTTTCATAATTTAACTAGCGATGATTTAGAATTGATCGAGTGATGGGTAAATAAGAAATCATTGTAAGAGTTAAAGGGACAAACAAGTTAAATTTAAGATTTGAAGGGTAAATAAGAAATTGGAGAAGTATTGAAGGGTATCTAGTAGATTAACCCAATTTTTTTAATCATACTCATTATTATTTGTTAACAGTTTACTAGTAATTACCTTATATATCATTAATCGGTTCTTAAGGGTCACACTTAACTTGATTCTTGCTGACAATATTATGATAATTCATTCAAAATGATGAAGGGTTACACTTAACTTGGTGCTTGTGTTTGTTTATAAATATAACTACCTGCCTTCTTGATAAATGATGTTGAGTACCTACAATAACTTAGGTATCAAACCACTATACTTCGTGAAATACTTATCTAATTTCCTCCTAACTTTTCAAGAAAAACTTTTTTTACTTGTATACACACCAACATTAAATAGACCTCTTTAGCATGACCAATCATGTTAATTATGACCCTCACTGTTTGGGGGTCATGCCATGCAGTGAAAAATGCTACAATCTTTTTCCTAAATCATATTGGTGTATTATCTTCGTAATTAACTCTTCATTCTCTGCTTCTATTTCAGATTATATCCGACGGCTGGTTTACTACCATCATGGTTTGCGTTAACATATCAATTAAATATATTACGGTTTGTTCATGGATTGTAGTAACAACTTTCATACATTAGTTGATACATCCTATCTCCCGAGGAGAGTAGTCCGTATGTGAGAGGTGCTTGAATGATCTCGCCCTGCCACGAGATGGCAGTCCGAGATGTGTGGAGTGTGTGAGAGTTAAAGAGCGAGGTGGGTATAGAGAGATTCTGACTCTGACCTATGCGATATCTCTCTGTGTGTGTAAAATCTCGACCCCCGTTCAATGGGGTTTTTTGCCTTATATATGCTGAATCATAACCGCTATCTCGGTGGTTATCTCGCCTTAAGGCGGTGAAGCGGTTATTGTGACCACGTTGGGTGGTTATCCCGCATTAAGGCGGTACAGGTTTATTTCGGGCCGAGTTCGACCTTTGCAGGGCCTTCGGCCTGTTTCTGTGTCTGGATCTTTTAAGTATCTCGGGCTTTGGGCCTCTTTACCTTGGCGCCGGGCTGGCTCCTAAAAGGAGGTCCGAATCCCGGGCTTTCATAGGCCTAAAGTTTATTAATAAAGGGCCTTGGGAACATGGCCCTATCATTAGCCCCCGAAGTCAGAATGTATAGCGATATGCTTCTGACTTGATATTACTTAGTCATGGGAACAAAAAATATGTAAAATTATTTATGATGTCCCGAGATGTTGTTATCTGTGGTGTTTGTGATGTTGTTTGTTTGGACCGTATGTTGTGATGTCGCACGATAATGTAATCTCGCGATATTGTGATCTCGCACGATATTTATGATGTTTTTTTTTTTTTTAATATATCGGAAAGAAATGTCGGAAGAATGGAAAGGGTCTTCATTATATTAATAAGGACTTGTTACAACTCGAAGTAAGCTAGAGATGCGAAAAAGGGCTAATTAATCTAACTTAAAAAATACGAGTAATTCCTATTGTAATTTATCAAGTGCGTCCCGGAGGCGGAGGGAGGAAATCCAATATATCGCTATCAGGATCTTCGAAATGATCATCTGCCCAAATCTGGGCCGGAGTGGCTGTTGCCAATGTAGGTCCCGTGGGATGTCGGTTTTGGCAGGATAAACACTTGAAGAAGCGACGTCGAGGATCCGATCGGTCATGGATGAGAAAATGAGAGGAATGCCACCATGTGCGACAGTCCCGACATTTGATCATGTCCTCTTTTGGGGCTGACTGCCCACAGGCCAGGCAATCCCGAAGAGGTCCAAGGAGCTCGGCGGTGTCGATTTCATCATCCAACGCTTTATACGTTGCCAGCTTATAGTTCAGGAAATCTTGAACGGTAAGGGACTCATTGTCCAGCATCCAATCCAAGTTATTGGGAATGTCTTGGATTAACTGCTCCCGTTCTGCGGACGTGATTACACGTCGTTGAGGACCTCGGCTTGAGCTGGATGTACCAGGAAAACGAGGTGGAATAACTCAGCGGTGAATAGTTCGGCAGATTTGCTCACGTTCCGCTAGGAACTGTTCAATATGTCGCTGAACAGACATAATTGATTCGAGGTAGAAGTTTTTGTGGGAGAAACAAAGGGAAAGTGAAGTATTTGTGATTCGGGAGTACTCTATTTATACTGAGAGTCGTACACAGTAACATTAATGAGAATAAAGTTGTCAGGACAGTACTGTCGTTTTCCCAACTGCTCCTCATTAATGATCATGTATTAATGAGTAAAAGCCTTACGCGAGGTGTCGTGTCCTTCCGAGGTGATGTGTCCCTCCGAGGTGACATACATCTCGGGTTAGAACATGTAGTTTGCCATGGTAATATGTTGATTTGAACGGAGAATACCGTTAATCGTAGCGGAAACGGAGTTATTCGTGCCGTTCGTTAAGCCGTTAACGCGATTAAAAGACGCGAGTATTCGAGACGTCGTTTCGACATTATGGCGACAGCTGTCACCTGTGAAATCGAGGAGAGTGTTAATCTCGAAATAAATGGCGGGAAACGAAACGTCGCCTGGATGAATGCCATAGATTGTGCCAAGTGTCATTCCTCGGGATCCGAGCGGAAAAAAGTTTTCCAAATCGGACCTATATATACCCCCATCCCCATCATTTGCACTTTTTCTGATCGAACAATTGTTATCTCGGAGAGAAAGAACTCGAAGCGGCCAACTCAAAATGCGATAGGAGACAGAAGATTAGTGAAAGAAGATCTCGCTTCGATAAGGTTAGTGATTCCTGAACCTCGGTACAAGTCGTTTAACAGAAATCAGTACAACCCGGAATTGAGAGTGTAAATAAGTAGGCCAACTAGGTATATTCGTATAACCAAAACCCGGATGAACTATGTACCAACCTCGAATAAGTCTGTACCTAAGGCGATCCCTTTGTTAATCGTAGAAATGGCTGACCATTCTGGTGCAAGATCTGAAGAAAACCGGTCTAGATCAATAGAACAAAATCCATCCATCTCGGGAGATCACTCTGGTTCCCCCGGGTTCTCTCATAAGCAAACAGCGCCTACTTCTCATCACGGCATAGGAAAGAGCATAGAAGCTATGCTCGAGAAGGCGGCGGATGTGGTTTATGAGGAAGGATCTGATAGCGAGGAGGGCATCTCGCAAGAATCGAGCGGGAATTTATATGAAATGGACCAAGAAGAAGAAACTGTGGAGGTTGAGGAGGGGGAAGCCACCGACGTGGAGGTTGACGAACTCAATTCAAGCCCAGAGGCGTCAATTCGGGGTGAGCGCATCTCGGCTAAAGTCGGGACATCAAAGGGTAAGGGTTCCACTCGGTCCACCGCCCCTAAGGCCAAATCAAAGGCTAAAACTAAAACTCTACCCGACGTAAGTCCTCGGCCCGGTCATCAAAATGACATCCAATTCCCCCATTCACTATTGCGAGCCCCCGTGCCCGAGGTTCAAGATCAGGCCTGGGCAGAGGCGTTTTATGAGGAGTTGGTGATGACCAAAGATAAGGTTCCGCGAGATCAAATCGTACTGCGGGCGCCCGACCCGGAGGATCGGGCGCATGATCACGAGCGCGGCATGTGTTTCTACTGGAAAATGCCGAAGTGTGGCCTCCACTTAAGACTGACGCAATTCGAGAGAAAACTCCTCCACTTCATGAATGTGGCTCCCGCTCAATTGACCGGGGTATCGTGGAGTTACATACGTGGCTTCCAGGGAGTTTTTAAGGAATTCAAGGCTGAGCTCGGGATGAGCAGGCCCACTATTGGTTTGTTTTTCCACTTCTTTTCCGCCCTTTATGTGGACTCAGGCCATCTCGCGCTTCGCCAGAAAACACTGAAGAATCAACAGGCCTTGTTTGAAAAAGATAAAAAGATGAACAAGAAAGAGGCCTGTGATCATGGATGGGTGTATGTAGAGAATTGGCGCCAAGTGTCTTGTCTGCAAGGTGTAAATGCGAGGTGGAGGCCATTGAACTCCGGGAAGGGATTGATCCCGGCAGTGTCTAAGAAACTTGATATACAAGAAGAGGCTGCTGCGCATGAATTGAGGGAACTTGTGAGAAGTGAGTCCTGTTCTCGCGGGTTTAGTCATAATTTAATTTATGCTTATCTTCATCTCGATTCATCCAATCGCGGATTTTAATGTGAATTGTATCATTTTATTTTTGTTTGTGCAGGAGAAGGCTGCATGGACCTGATCTGGACTAGTGCGTCGCACGTCCCATCTCGCCCGGCCCCAAAGAAAAGTACTTCCACTGCAACCGAGGGCCAGAGAGAAAAGAAAGCGGGAAAGAAAGTTTCCCGGAAAAGTTCTAAGGCTGAGACTTCAGTCGGTCCCATTGTTGAGGAGCCCGTGCGTTCTCCTACACGAGGTATCTCGGAGGACGCACCACCCCATAAACGGAAGGAAACCCCTAGTGTTTCCCTCACCTCGGCCAATAAGGGTAAGGGCGTGGCGCCTGAACGCCCTAAAAAGAAGAAATTGAGGAGGGCATCTGATACAGCAATCGCTGAGGCCATCCCGGTTAGCGGGGCATCTCCGGCCGGTGCTAGCGCACATCTTCCCCAGGAGAGTATCTCCTTGGAAACCACTCTGAGGTCTGCCACTCCTGCAATTACGGCTGATATAGCGGAGCCGTGCAACATTGACCTCGAGAGTTTCTTACGAGCGACCGTTCCGGGTCAAGAGCTAGCGACCGGGGTTGTATTCAAGGAAAGGATTGTACCCGGATTTGCTGATAGCTTGGGCCTACACCTCCCGGGTCATTCCATCATGCAACAGTCATGGGAAGAGAACAGAAACCTTTATGCCCGGTATGCTCGGGAAATATTCAGGGTAACAGAGACTGCCTATCAAAAGAAGACAATTCGGGGGAAGCCCGAGATGACGCTCAACAATGCCATCTCGGCCATTCATAATATCGGGGCTATCCTTGGTCATTACAAGGACCTGGTTGACAAAGAGCAAAATAATATGCTCTTTGTTGATTCCGACAGGGATATGGTCAAGAAGGTCGTTTTGGAACGGGATTACTTTCGCAACTTGGCCATAGAGCAAGCCAGTCGTCTTGAAGTCACGGAGAATAAGATAAAGTTGCAAGCTGAAAAAATAGCTTTCCAAAAGGCGACCATCAGGAAGTTGCAGGAGTCTGAAGAATGGATCAAGGAGCGGGATGCTAAGATAGCGGCCCAAGAAGAACAGATCAAATCCTTGGAGGAACAGATCTCGGCTCTTACCCTAGAGGCAGCGACGAAGGATCTTACCATCTCGGGGAAAGAAACCGAGATATCCAGTCTGGAGGGAGAGTTGCAACGAGCTCCTGGCCTAACCCTGAACCGGTTCTTAGGTAGCAAGGCCTTCGCGCAAGTCGCGTCGCTGGCTCTGTATAAGCCAATGAAGGCCGTGATCTATCACGAGTTGCAGAAGGTCGGCCATCACTATCCATTTACGCCAGAACATGCGGAGTTCGACCCGGTTCTCCCAGAAGACATGAAGATTCGGGGTTTGAGCGAGTACCGGTGGGATGAGGGGCAGGACCGACTACTAAACCCAGATGGGTCTATCTTTGATCAGCAACTCCGGCTAGATGATCGTGATGCCTACTTCCCGTACCCGTGGTGGGGGAGATTCAGGTGGCCAAAAAGTTTGCCCGAACCTGAGGACGAGATGGCTGGAGGAGGGATAGCAAGGATAGCAGGAGGAGAAGGAGGGGAAGGTGACGAGGAGGACGAAGAGGAAGAAGAAGGTGACCAAGGGGAAGCACGAGATAGTACTCACCCCGAGGTGGCATCTCCAATAGCGACACCTCGGGATCTTCTCAAAACTCCTTGATTTGTAAGTCGTTCCTATTCTTGATTTGTATGCGTAATTATAGCAATCCTTTTGTATAAAGATATATGTATATTTATTGGGGAACTAAATGTAGCAAGTGTTTGTTATAGGAACGATGACCCGAGGTGTGATGGCTATACAAGGATGAGCTGGCCATTTCTTCCGACTTCTTGCCTTAGCGTAATTATTGTAATATTTTTATACCCCCGGGATGTGGGGGTTAAACAAAGAATGTATGTAAGCGAATAGTTATTTTTGTTCCCGAGATGTGGGAAATTAACAATATCAGAAAAGTAGAAAACATATTTACCTGTTATTCTTCTTTGTCGACGTCATTTGTCAATACGACGTGCGATGTCGCGACTGATACTTGTCTCTCTTTCCTTATCTTTTTTTTTCTTTTGTGTTAATAAATAAAAATTGAAAATATGAAAGGCCGACGTAGAAAACGCCGGTCAGAATAATACTGTGATCGGTAAACTCGTATTCGTTACCCCGAAGGGTTTTCGTTCGTTAGTTGTTTCCGACATAACAAAAAGCACTGCTAATAAAGCATGCCCTAAAGTGAAGTAGCAATAAAACTTCTTTAAAACAGAAATTCATATATATTAAATATGCTTATAACATCGCATACAAAGAACAAAAAGTTACATGAGATGGAAAATCATCTCGCTAAAAGTAACTAAAAGCCTATCTCGCCTATAGTAAAGTGTTCGGCCTATCTCGCCTTTCGTTCGGCTTATTTCACCTTGTATTCGGCATATCTCGCCTTGGTGGGAGTTAGTAGCACTACATGTATTCGGTCTTTAACGCCTTTCGATGTGTTTGAAGGCATGGTATGCCAATTAAGTGTAAAACTTGCGGAGATGGCCTGCGTTCCATGGTCTTGGGAGCGGAGTCCCCTGCAAGTCTTCTAGCTCATATGCGCCTTTCCCTCTGAGGGTGACTACTCGGTACGGGCCCTCCCAATTTGGCTCGAGCTTGCCGACATGTTTACCCGTTGCTTCGACCTTCCTTAGAACGAGGTCACCTGGTTGGAAGTCGCGGGGTATAACGTGTTTGTCAAAAGCACGTTTGACCCTCCGTTGGTACTCCATTGTCCGGACACGAGCTCGTTCTCTGGTTTAATGAAGGAGCTCGAGGTCGACCTCGCGAGAGCCCGGATTTCCTTCAACAGAGTACGTCGCAGTGCGAAGGGATGGTTCTATAAGTTCCAAAGGGGTGACTGCTTCCATGCCAAATACCAGCGAGTAAGGTGTCTGTTGCGTTGCTTCCCGCGGGGTTGTTCGGTATGCCCAAAGGACTTCGTCCAACATATCAGGCCAGTTTTTTTCGGTTGGCTTCCACCTTGCGTTTGATGCCTTCCAAAATGGTCCTGTTGGTGACCTCGGCGAGTACATTGCTGGCGGGATGGCTGACCAAGGTGAAGTTGTTGTGGATCCCGAGGCCCGATAGGAACGCGATCGTGCTGGCTGCGTTGAACTGCGTGCCATTATCGGAAATGAGGGCATGGGGCAAACCGAATCGGCAGATGATGTTGCGCCAAATGAAGTGTTCGGCTGCTTTGGCCGTGATAGTTGTCAAGGCCTCTGCTTCCACCCATTTGGTAAAATACTCGACAGCGACTATAATCCAACGTCGCTGGCGAACGGCTTTGGGGAATGGACCCACGATGTCGATTCCCCATAAGTCGAAAGGCCATGCCTCCGAGATAGAGATCTGATCGTAGGGCGGGATATTGCTGAGCTTACTGTGGTATTGGCATTTATCGCATTTTTTGACTAAGTCTGCTGCGTCTTGCTGCATTGTTGGCCAATAAAATCGCGCTCGAAGTATTCTCTTGGCTAGAGTTTTGGCTCCTTGATGACTGCCACATATGCCGGCGTGTACCTCGGCCAACATTTGATGAGCGGTGTTGTTCGGAATACACTTCAGCCAAGGGTGGACATATCCTCTCTTGTAGAGCTGGTTGTTGAATATAGAGTAAAGCGGGGCTATCTTCTTCAAACGCTGTGCTTCGAGCTGGTCCGTTGGCAGGACCCCAGTATTGAGGAAATTCCACATCGGGGTGAACCATGTTTCTGCGGGTTCGTGGATGACGTACATCTCAATGATATTTAAGTCAATGCTGGAGTTGGGTATATCCATGACTATGATTGGTCTTTCTTTGTCGAGGTTTCATGCGGCTCCGAGTTTAGAGAGGGTATCGGCCTGGCAATTCTTATTGCGAGAAACATATTGGATCTCGACTTTATCGAACTGGTCCTTCAGGAGGTTGAATTGCTCCCGGTATTTGCGCAACTTGTCGTCCATGACACGACATTCGGCATTGATCTGTTTAACAGCCAACTCGGAATCGCTATGGAGGTAAACCTCGCGTGCCCCGAGCTCTTTAGCTAACTTGAGCCCGGCTATCATTGCTTCATATTCTGCCGTGTTGTTGGTCACAGGAAACTGAAAGTGGAGGACGTAATTCAGGACTTCACCCTGTGGTCCGATAAGGGAGACGCTGGCGCCGGCGCCGACCCCTTGTAAGGAGGATGCTCCATCGACATATAACGTCCACCGTCCCTCTAATTCGGGGGGGTGCTCCCGAGTATTCCGCGATGAAGTCAGCAAAAATCTGCGACTTGAGAGCGTTCTGTGGATGGAAGGAGATGTCGAACTCGGAGGCTCCAGAGCCCAAGCTAGTAATCTGCCAGATGAGTCAAAGTTAGCGAGGATTTTTTTGAGAGGTACCCCGGTGTATACTTTGATGGGGTGTGACTGAAAGTACGGTCTCAACTTCCTTGCCGCCACAATAAGGGAATACGCCGCTTTTTCGATCTGGGTATATCTTGTTTCGGCATCGCGGAGTACATGTGATACGAAGTATACGGGCCTCTGTTCGCGCCCTTCTTCTCGGACTAATGCGGCACTGACAGCATGATTAGTAGTTGCCAAGTACAGGACAAGGATATCACCTGCTGATGGCCTGCTGAGGCAAGGTGGGTCTGCGAGATAAGCTTTGATTTTGTCAAAAGCTGCCGCGCATTCGTCAGTCCATTCGAACTTGGCTGACTTACGCATGGCTTTGAAGAAAGGGAAGCAAACGTCTCCGGACCGTGCTATGAATCTGTTTAGGGCTGCCAGCCGTCCAGTTAACGACTGGAGTTCCTTCAAGTTCCGGGGTGGTTGCATGTCGAGGATAGCTTGGGATTTAGAGGGGTGAATTTCAATACCTCGCATGGATACCATGAACCCGAGGAACTTACCGCCGGTCAGGCCGAAGAAACTCTTTTTTGGGTTGAGTTTCATGTCGGCTCCATTGAGCGTCGCAAAAGTTTCCTCGAGATCCCGGATGTGATCGAGATCCGACATACTCTTGACCAGCAAATCGTCGACATAAGCTTCCATGTTTCGGCTGATTTGATCTTGGAAGACTTTATTCACCATTCTCTGAAAGGTTGCTCCTGCATTTTTCAACCCGAATGGCATTACTCGGTAGCAGTAGAGGCCGGAATGGGTTGTAAAAGCAGTCTTTTCTTCATCGTCGGGACTCATCCTAATCTGATTATATCCCGAGAATGCATCCATGAAACTGAGGAATGCATGTCCCGAGGTGGAGTCCACAAGTTGGTCTATTTTGGGCAAGGGAAATGGATCCATTGGGCATGCTTTGTTAAGGTCTGTGTAGTCGATACACATCCGCCAATCTCCATTTGATTTTTTGACCAGGACCGGGTTAGCCATCCACTCAGGACAGTCGACATTACGGATGAACCCCGCAGCTAGAAGTTTTGCGACTTCCTTTTTTACTGCCAGTTGTCTCTCTTCCCCCATATTGCGCTTCTTTTGGCGTACCGGTTTGAATTCCGGCTTGATATGCAGCTTGTGTTCCGCGATCGACCTCGGAATGCCTGGCATGTCGGCGGCGGTCCAGGCAAAAACGGACTGGTTATTGCGGAGGAAAGTGATTAGGTCTTCTCTAGCCGACCCCTGGATGGCTTTTCCTATGTTTAATGTCTTCCCGTCACCTAAGTCGAGCCGTCAACTTCGTCTGCGGGCTCAAGGGAAGACTTAGATTCCGCTTTGTCTGTGGGGTCCAGCGCGATCTGAGTGTTAGGGGGCATGAAGTCGCTGCTGGCCTTCATATGCCCGCCCGAGCGGCAGGTGGTTGTTCTGGGGGTGTCGACTTGATGGACTTGGCCACACCTTTCCTGGAGAGAAACATGGTAGCATTCCCGAGCTATCTCCTGTGCTCCACATTCTTCTCCTATCCCATGGGTTGTGTAAAACTTGATTTTTAAATGGGGAGAAGAAACTATGGCCCTAATTTTGTTCAGCGTACCCTTCCGAGGATGGCATTGTAGGTTGACGGGGCATCAACCACCAAAAAATCGATCATTGTTTCCACCACTTTAGGCGGGGTGCCGAAAGCGGTGTTGAGTGAAACCATACCCTTTGGACGGAGGGCGTCGCCTGTGAAACCGATGAGGGGGGTGCTATCCGTTTGAGTGTATCGATTTTGAGTCCCATTTTGCGGAAAGCGGATAAGTAAAGGATGTCGGCTGAGCTTCCGGTGTCTACCAGGACCCTTTTTACCCTGTGCGTATCGATTTTAAGGCTAAGCACAATTGGGTCGACATGTGGGCCAACGATCTCGCCTTGATCCTTCTCAGAAAACACAATTACCTCATCCATTCTCGGTCGTTTCTTATCTATATCCTGTTCAACATTTAAAATGGTGGGGTAAGGTTTAGTCTTTGGGCGGGTTTCAACCTTGCGGGGGTAATGTCCGATGCCACCGCTGATCGTGTTGACAACCGGGCTGCTTTGTCGCTCCCCGCGCTGCGGACCTGACCCATCATCAGTGTTGGGTCCTTGATCGGGACGTCGGTCACCGTTGTAATTCTTCTTGTATGGAATTTTCTTCTTGTAATCTCGGCCTCGCCCATTGTACTTCCAAGTGTATTTTTTGTAGAAGTCAGGTTGAATGAAATCGGTTAATTTTCCTTCCCGGGCTAGCCTTTCCAGTATGTCGCGTAACTGAAGACAGTCGCTTGTCGAATGTCCCTCGAATCCATGAAACAGGCATTCCTTAGATTTGTCCTGTATTTCGAAGATGTCTTTGGGCAATGGGGGGGTAGATCAAACATGTCCTTCACAATATGGTACATCTCGTGCCGCTTTTTGGTGAAGGGGGCGTATCGCACATAGTGGGGGCGGTACTCTGTTTCATTCAGTTTGTGCCCTCCCTTCTTGTCCTGATTGTGTCGGCGAGGTTCATTCTGGGTCCGAGGTTCGACCTATGCCCGAGGTTGATCATTTTGAGGTGGCCAGTGGTTCTGTTGTCGGGGTGACCTCGGTCGGATTCTTGGGGGGCTGCCGTTATCTTCTTTGGCCCGTATGTACCTTTCAGCGAAGGCCACGAACTCGCGTAAGGTAGTCATTTTCTTTACGTGCGCGTCGTACCTCAGGGTACCGGGGCCGCCTTTACGGAGCCCTTTTTTAATAGCAGCCAGGGCAAATTCTTCATTCAAGTTCTGTACTTCGAGATGCTTGTATGAAGCAGTTGACGAAATCGCCAGTCCTTTCCCTTGGACCTTAAACAATGTCCAGGAGCATCTCGCTGGTGATCTGAGGGGGCCTGATCACGGTGTACCTTTCCAAGAAGGCCTTAGCGAGGTCTTCAAACTTAATAATCGAACCTCGGGGGAGGTTCATGTACCAGTCCCAAGCTTCTCCTTGGAGGCAGGTTGTGAAGACCCGGCATGTGATCGCATCCGTAGCTCCCAATAGCCGTAATCGCTCCAGAAACCCGTATACAAAGTTGTGCGGGTCTGCGGGGTCCCCGTTACCTCGGAAGCTTGGAAGGAACGCGGGGTATTTAAAGTCTGTCATGGATGCTCCGTATATGTTGGCCGATAGTGGTCCATCCACAATCCCCATTGGTTTAGAATAGGTGCCAGCTTTCTGGGACTCGATCTCGGCCATTTTGGTGTTGAGTCGGGTCTGTATTAGCTCTTCCACTTGGGTCATGCTGATACCTCTAGTGGGGGTGGGAGACCTTCGGGTGCGTTTCCTGTCGCCTTTGCGGGTCCTATGTCTTCCCCGCAGTTGGCTATCTTCGCGCTCATGGCGAGAGCGAGATAGCTTTCGGTGGTGCGATCGTCCCCGGTCACCGACATGGACAGATCTTTGTTCCTTTTGGGGTGATGGGTTGCGTCCCACCCCGGCTTCTTGTCCCTGTTCCTTCCCTTGGTTCTCATCCTGACCTTCCTGGCGCCCTTGCTCGATCGGCTCAGGGCCGTGCGGCACCTCGGGGTTTCGAGGGCTAGGAGTGTCTGTCTCCTCACTGTTCGCAGTCCGGACTGCGATAAAGTCGGAGTGAAGGTTTCTGGGCGAGATGGCCGCCTGTCGGTTTTTGGTGGGAGGTTGTGCTGGTTTCGCCGGCGCAGCACAAGTGGCCATTATTTGGGCGGAGTGTTGCTGCGCTTGTTGCAGGGGAAGGTAAGTGGGTGGAGCCAAGGGATAAGGTGCTGCAATACCGGAGTGATAGGTTCCCGGAGGGCCTTCCTGGGTCATTTGATCGGGCGGGGTCATATACGGGTATTGCGGCACCGGTGGGCCATATGGCGAGTAGGGGTACGTCCCGTAATAGTATACGGGCGTTTGTGGTTGGTATGATGCAAAAGGTGGCCGGTATTGTTGTTGTGGTCGGGGCGACATCGACCTTGTCACGGTTGAGCCGAGGGGTGGTCTTATCGGCGTGGTGCCTGGCGAAAAAACCTGACTTGAGGTTACAGTAATAGGGGGGTTTTGAGAAGTCACCCCTAAACCGACTCCAGGTTGCCTTTTCGGTGGGTTGGCAGTACGCCGGTTGTCTATCTCTCCTGCAGGGTTGTTGTCGGTCCTCGGAGAGGGTCTTGCGGTGTTTCCCGTATCCTTACCTCCTGTGGTGTCTTTGTTGGTTCCCGGAGGAGGGGGATTCGAAACATCTTGCGCCTCCATCGGATGCTTCAGTGTTGAAGCGAGGTGGCCCCATGGTGGTTGATACGTCCTATCTCCCGAGGAGAGTAGTCCGTATGTGAGAGGTGCTTGAATGATCTCGCTCTGCCACGAGATGGCAGTCCGAGATGTGTGGAGTGTGTAAGAGTTAAAGAGCGAGGTGGGTATAGAGAGATTATGACTCTGACCTATGCGATATCTCTCTGTGTGTGTAAAATCTCGACCCCCGTTCAATGGGGTTTTTTGCCTTATATATGCTGAATCATAACCGCTTCATAACCGCTATCTCGGTGGTTATCTCGCCTTAAGGCGGTGAAGCGGTTATTGTGACCACGTTGGGTGGTTATCCCGCATTAAGGCGGTACAGGTTTATTTCGGGCCGAGTTCGACCTTTGCAGGGCCTTCGGCCTGTTTCTGTGCCTGGATCTTTTAAGTATCTCGGGCTTTGGGCCTCTTTACCTTGGCGCCGGGCTGGCTCCTAAAAGGAGGTCCGAATCCCGGGCTTTCATAGGCCTAAAGTTTATTAATAAAGGGCCTTGGGAACATGGCCCTATCATTAGTAAAACTGATGATAGCCTTAAATTATAAATGCGTTTGTGAATTGAATAGAACATGGTAGAATCTTCACTGTTTATAGGTTTCGAATCATGATTCTAATCGTTTACCCGTTAGTAGAGCACATATATACATACATGAAAGATTGACCAATTAAATAATATCTCTATTTTCTCATTTTAATCATGCTTTTGTCAGCAACTGTCCATCGTTTTATAGGAATAGACACCCTTGCAATAGGTACACAAAATGATATGCCTCCATCATTTGCTCTATTTTCAACACCTCTCTTGCATCAAACTCATAACTAAAATTAATTTTGATAACATTTATCTTTCTATAGGTAGACAGAACAATATGCCTCCTCGGAAATCGGCACTGAAAAGGTCAAAGGCAGCTACATACAAAAAGAGAAAGCAAGCAACACATGCCTCCTCGGAAATCGGGGAGAGTTCAATGGTTCCGACAGTAGTTGATGTACCACCACCAAAGAGAAAGGGAACTCGATTGGAACTACATGCCTGGACCACTAAGAAGTTATCACAGCTGGGAACTCGATTGGAAGAACGAACTGGAGAGGGTTCTTGGTAACAAAAAAAAAATTATTAGCTTTGACAATAGCAATCATAGTTTCTGTCAGTATGTGCTATAATCTGGAATTTTTAGATCAAGAATAATTTTGATAGTTTTCGTGTTTTCAATCTCTTTGCAAATATTCTAGCTGCAAACAAGTTCAGTTTTATATTTTGTCCGTGAAAGAGAAGGGGAAGAGAAGGGAATGGTATATTGGTCAATTAAAAGCTTTGGTACTGGTTAAGTCCAGTAATTGACCGGTCTAATCTTAAGCAGTTCTGACTTTTGATTTTCAATTGTCACATGAATATCAAGAATTATATTTTCAAAACTTCTGATTTTGTTGGGTATGCACTGATTTCTCACATGAAAGGAAATACGTGCATGTCATAATAAGTTTATTACAGGCCCTTTGTTTTTAATTATAATCCACACACACCCCATGATTAAAATTGTTCTCCAAAACAATTTTACTTACAAATATGCGTGTTGGATGATGCTCCTTATTTAAAAATTTTCACAGGAAACATACAAGTATAGGGAAGACCAAGATGTTGATAAGCATAAATTATATACACATTTGATCTAGTTTTTATCATAAAATAACTCCAATTATCATGTATTTTGAGTATAAAGTGAATGAAATACACCTAGAATCAAGTTACTGCGGTTGTTTGGCTTTAAAATGAAGAAAATAACACTGAGTGCGGATCAGCCACCCGCATTGAGATTCAGTGCGGACGCACTCAGTACTTACCCGAATTTCTAGCATTTCAGCGTAGCCAGAATTTTTCCCGAGCGTAATGCGTCCGCACTCACACGCCAGTGCGGATCATCCACCCGTAGTTAATACTTGGTCGGATTTTCAGAAACTGCAGATCAGCACAGAAATTCGCCAGTGCGGGTCCTCCATCCGCACCCACCACCAGTGCGGACGCACTCAGAAGATTACACAGGATTTTTGCCAAGTTAAAAAAGAAAAGTTGGATCAGGTGCGGATCAACCATCCGCACTCACCATCAGTGCGGACGCACTGAACCCGCAGACTGCCAGAATTACCCGATTTCAATGCGATTTCTATTTTTAGCGCTCCAGGGACACGTTTTAAGAGCCAAAATTAGACATGCTTGCCAGGGAAGCAATGTAAAGAGAGCACCCACTAACTCCACATTCTAGCTTCTAAATTGGGCATGATCTCTTGCTTTAAAAGGGGGGACTCATTCCCATTCAAGACAACACACACATCTCTCACACACAGCGATAAACCTGCAGCAATTCTTGGAGTTCCTGAAGCTTTTCTAGGAAGGAGAAGGAGATCCAAGCAAAACTTCGGCAAGATTGAGGTTCTTGATTCAAAGGGTGTAATTATTCTTTATTTCATTTCTTCTTATTCTTTGCCAAACTTTGCAATGTTTCTCTCCAAGAGGGAGTAGTTCTCTCTCTAGGGGTTTAGGTCAATGCATGAACTTGTTTAATTCTATTTTATTCGGTTATTTGTTTTTATTATGATTGTTTATTGGGATTTGATGTTAATTTCTGTGATTTACTTATTGTGTTATTTACATAATTAGTATTTGAATTGTAGTTATCCCGTTTTGGATTCGTAAGAACCCAAAATTGACTAGGATCAATAGGATAGTACCAAATTATGAACACAAATATCCTAGGTTTGGATTAGGATCTAACCAATTTGTAATCTAAACTGGAACTATAGAAATTAGGGTTAGGGATTTGGTGAAGGACGTAACTGTGAAGTCAACCCCTAATTAGGACATCTCAAATTGAATCAGATATTGGTATGGACTTAATCGTGAAGTACCAATATTCGAGAAGAGGAGAGACTAACAAGAGCTTATGGTCTAGGTAGCTAGGATGAAGGACCTAATCGTGAAGTCCGAATTACCTAGGCACGTTATTAATTCACGAAAGTGACTCTTAATGACATATTAGGTTAGAAACCTTATCAAATCGTACATGAATTTAAACAAACCGAGTAGATAGAATTAGCAAGGTATTGTAGACCGAATGCCCCTAGACTTCCAAACCTTGAAAAGCAAACCAACCTTTCTTTTATTTCTTTTACTTTCATTTGTTTCAAAACTCCTTTCTTTGGGTATTGAACCCAAACTCTAGGACTTAGAACAAAACCCCCCATTTACTTTAATTGCACTTTACTTTCCCAAATTTTCTTATTTTCTGAAATTAATTATCTAAAGTTCAAGCTAAGTATTTACCATACTCTCTGTGGATCGATACCCGATAATATACTACCCGATAGGATCGTATACTTGCAATCTGAACCGAAAGTGTATTAGAGGATAAAAAGGTATAGCTTGTTGTACTAAAGCTTTTTACATATACCCTTGGGACGCATCAGATGTCCGCCTTTGTCGGACCGTTATGGATGCCATTGCAGCCAAACGATACACTGAGGAGCTGAACAAAGCGAGAACTAAATGCGATCTGAAATTTCCAGACGATGTAAAAGCATGGAAGACAATGGTTCCTCACTGGTGTCTAGAACCCTCCAATTGGGCTGCTCTGTGTGATATATTTGACACTGATGATTGGAAAGGATTGAGCAAACAAAACAAACAGAACCTCACCAAGTCTAGCACTGTGATCCCCCACTACGGTGGTTGTTCAAGCGCACACCAGCATCTTAACAAACTGGTAAGCTGAAATGCATGTGTTAAAAAATATTATACAGCTGTAATTTAGACATGACTCAACTCGGGAATACTAATTGTTTACTGTTTTCCCATTTGGAGTCAAAACTGAAAAGGGAGGTGCACCAACTATGAGGGAGCTCTTCGTCCATCTTCACAGTAAAAATGCAGAGGGAAAATCGCCAGTGTTGGCCAAATACAAGGAGGAGCAGGCAGAGGCTGCATCTGAAGCTAATGAAACTGATGATGGCAATGTATCGCTGGAACCAACTACCGAGGGCACACAATCAAAATCTTTCGACACCTCCTTGAAATTTACCACTCATAAAGCAGAAAAAGTTCTTGTAAGTTTTAACTTGTATCACCTATCAAATTTAAATTTCTATGTTAAGTATAATAACTATTTATAAAAACTTGAAATTAAATTGTTGCATGGAATTGATGCTATGTGCATGGAATTGTTGCAGGTCATGTTTTCAAACTATACTTCAAATGATCAATTGTAATAACTACTTATTCCCTCAAAGGTATTGAATAACTTGAAATCGAAGAATGCAACTCAGAGCAACTGGGAGCAATGGAATTTGTATATACTAAGGAAAAATAACTATTTATTACCTAAGGAAAAATGGCAACTGATAGAAAAATAACTATTGCATTAGGACCTGATAGAAAATGTACAACCAAAGGTACAACTACTTAATGCTTTGCTCGTAGGCTTTGTTGTTTTCTTACTTAAAATGTACAACCAACTGAACGAGTTTTCACAAATTGTGCTTGACCAAAACTGTGAGTACTGAACACTTCAAACTCCCCAAATCCAATCATGACATAAATTTTGCATTGTAGACCCGGACGTTTACCAGATTTAATTCAGAATATATAAAGCTCGTTTTAACAGACTACAAAAGGATGCTGCTACCTGTTTATAGCAGAAAGAAATGAGAAACACACAACGGTACATCACCACTATTAAAAATAACACAATGCCCTTACAATCTTTAAACCCCTTTTTAGCAATAATATATATTTCTCGTCTATTGTATATAATAGACAGATGTTATGGGCATGATGACAAACAGTGTCAACGCCCATATGGATGAGGCCGACATGTTTTTTTTCAGCGGTTGGCGGTCGCAACCATGGCCGAGTAAGAGGATTTGGATGCGTCCTAGACCCAAGGTTGCCAAAAACAATACTAGGCCGGGCAAACCCTACACCATCCGACATTTCTGGGGTTACAAATCTTGGAAAGAAAAGGGTCTTCAAGGATGATGTCCTAGTCGGAATGTTAAACGAATGTGATATGCGACTAGCTGAGGAAAGGCAAGAGAGGAAAAGAGATGAAGCAAGATACAACATGCTCTTCAACACATTATTCACCCTTGTTGGACACCAAAAACCAAATGTACAGGTTAGTAAGACTAACTGGGTCTTCCATTTTATAACTCCGCTCACTCCATTTTATAACTCCACTCAATTGATAGTTTGTTTTTATTTCCTTTCAACTTTCTTGTGAAATAAATATTTCTCGATGACCAATTCAATTTCACAAGCTTCAGAGGGCACTGTGTAAGCACAATGAAATTTAGTGTACTGTTGCACTATGATGGTCAGCTCTTATTGGTTAATCACCTATGTAATTTAAAAAGTAATCACTCCTTGATCCTGTTAATTATTGATCTCATACCATTCTACATCCTAGTACTAACCTTTCCTCTTGCGAATTTTTAACATAGGAACCACCTCACAGTTCTCATGCACTGCATGAGGGGGTAATGGGGAATATGCAAACTCTGCAGGTGACATCTTTCAACTTTAGGACTTGATCATTTTAATGTTATTCTATGATCAGATGTTGTGCTATCCAAATGCTAACATTGTGCTTGCATATGTAATTACTAGGGTCAGCGTCCTACCTCTCTACCTCAATCTCAGGAAGGAGGCTCACTGATGCAGATTCCACACTCTCAGGTAAGGAGATTTACTAGTACTTGCATACTTATATACCTTGAAATTTTCAAGCAACGACAAGCACTGATAGTGTAAAAAGACCAAATAAAATGACTATGGTGGAAACTATAACATCTGAAGGACAAGCTAATTAAGAATACTTATTCAGCTTGTCCTTGTAAACATTTATTGCTTTATTTTGTAGTGATTTCACTGAATACAGTGACTATGCTGCAAAATCGATATCATCGAGGGTGTATATGGAAATCTAGCCTCAATAACAAGAACATTTTGTTTCAAGGGTTAATTTCTTATGTACCCTCCAACTCTTACTAAGTTTCTTATTCATCCCTCAAGTCTTGAGTATATTATATTTACACCTCAACTCTTCCAAGTCTTTCTTATTTATCTTTACAACTCTTGGTTGGGGTATAAGCCACTGGGAATGATACATGGTCGAAGCAATATGCAATTTTGTCACTAGGAATAGAGGAGATCCAGAGTAAGAAAAAAGAAGGATATATTGGGAATAAACAGATTTTATTAATTTTTAAATGTAGTTAACTATTTTTTAGGATTAATAGAGAATAATAAAAAGAGTGTGGGGTATATTAAATATAATGAATAGTACAAAGGGTAAATAGAAAATTGAATAAGTTTTCAAGGGTAAATTTTCAGATTAACCCTTGTTTCAATGCTTATACTGTATGAACAGTACAAACTTGGTGCTTATGCCAATGTAAACATAGGGTCTACCATCTTTGCTGCCATCAACAAATCAAGTGGGGGTTTTCCAAGCACTACTAAAAGCAAATTCTGGACCAGAGGTGGCCAACCTTTTAGGGGCTGGAGCGTCAATGGGTGAATGGTTCGGGCAAGGCAACTCGGATAATTATAGATTTTTGGATTTTCAACAGGAACATAGGGGATGTATCTTTTTTGTAAATTTTGGTTGATGGGTGGTGCTCATATTTTGGTATAGGTAAATGTTTCATATTATCTATGGTTGTAATGTTACAAGTTATAACACATGTAATGTTATAACAGTTTTTATTTCGATACAATGCATGCTTTGTACATCCTTGATTTTAATACTGTTATTGCTAATGTCAGGTGGGGCCCACAATAAATACCCTTGCAAAAAAAAAACATGGGGCCCACTACCCAGACCCTTGCTAATGTCAGGTGGGGTCCACTAAAGCTAACCTTGCTAATAACCCGGTGGGTCCCACGAGAGTCATGCTTGCTAATAACCCAAAGGGACCCACGCTGGATACGCTTGCTAATAATCAAGTGGGACCCACGCGGGACATCCTTGCAAATAATACGTGGGGCCCACAAATGAAATCCTTGCTAATACTCTGTGGGGCCTACACTACATATCCTTGCTTATACTTAGTGGGACCCACAAAACATAATCTTGCTAATACTCAGTTGGGCACCAAAAATCAATGTATTACCAAGCGTGCTATTATCAAGCGCTCTGCTTGCGGATACCCTAGAGAATAATATTAACAAGTGTAAGCCCTTGCAACAAGTCTGAAACTGAGTATTAGCAATGGGGCTTTAACCAACGGTAGTTGTTGCAAGAGCAGCACTTGCTAACACTAGTGGAAAAACAGGAATCAGGATCGGCCTATCTGGATCGGCTATATGAAATAACCGATACAAATACCTAACTGGAACGGTTTTCTTAACAAAACCGATCCAAAAAACTAATCAGATCGGGTTTTTTGGTCAACCGATATTAATATTTTAACTATCAGGATCGGTTGCTAGAAAAAACCGATCCTGATAGTATCAGGATCGGTTCTTGTGTACAATCGATGCTGATAGTTCGCATATTAGGATCGGTTGACAATATAAAACCGATCCTGATACTATCAGGATCAGTTGACTATATAAAACCGATCCAGATAGTATCAGGATCGGTTTTTGTGTACAACCGATCCTGATAGTATCAGGATCGGTTCTTGTGTACAACCGATCCTGATACTATTAGGATCGGTTTTATATAGTCAACTGATCTTGATATATGACTATCAGGATCGGTTGTTAGTAAAAAACCGATCCTGATACTATCCATTTTTAGTTTATATGACTATCAAGCTGAGCCCTCTATGATTCAAAATAATTATAAATTTTAAGTATAGTTTATTAATTTTAGTTTTATTAAAATTATATATTTTGCTCCTTAAAATAAAGCAATAAATATGTATCGTTATAAATATATCTTACTTATTATTATTTTATCAAATTCTTCGTTATTGTAATAAAATTATGCTTGCACTCCTAAATGATCGTCAAACTATCAGTTGATAATACCTTATCTTTATTCATTAGATAAATTTTGAAAACGCCTGTGAGTACTTAGATAAATTTTGAGTTTTCAAGTCATCACCCTTCTTTCTCTCTTTCTCTCCTCCCTCTCCTCCTCCGAAAATTAAAAATAACGGTCGGGATTCCGTGGAGCCATCTCCCTCTCCTCCGTCGAGCCACCCTAGCCGCCGCCATCGAGTCCGTGGAGCATTCTTCTCTTTGATCGGACCATCTCCACCCTCTCCTCCGTCGAGCCTGCTAACCCTAGCCGCCGCCAGTGCCCCTCCGTTAACTCTAGTTGCACTTCTCTCTAACGAGGTAACTCTCTTGCTCTTCTTGATTGATTTGTGCTCGATTGGGTTTATGGTAGTATTCGATCCTTGGAAACCGGCTGCTGTCCCGAGTTCTTCGTTGTGAAGCTTTCTCGGGTGAGTATCTAAATCAAAACTTGTTATGAAATGGGTTGTTGCGATTTGCTTATGTCCTTGCCGGGTTGTTGATTTTCCCGGAAGGCACTAGTTCGGAGTGCTTGCTGTGTTGCTAAGCCTCTTTGATTTTTGTCTTTCCTGTTCACGAGTGTATCCCTCTAAGTTGTGCAAATTTCTTTAATTTTGTAACAATTTTTAATTTTTGTGTGATATTTAATTTTAGATGTGTTTGATATTTAATTTAGTATGTTGTAGTTGATAATTTAGGATGTGATTGTTGTATGCAAAAAAACAATATTTTTGCATTTGGGGCCAGCATATATGGAAGCTGGCCAATTAAATAAAAATGTTTTTTTTTTACATTTAATAAAACATCAGGATCGGTTCCACTAATAAACCGATCTAGATACCTATTTTTATTTTTTTTTAAAACTTACAGATAACAATCAGGATCGGTTCTAAAGCTAAGAACCGATCTTGATAGGTATCTGGATCGGTTGTTAGCTTCAGAACCGATCCTGATTGTTGGATATTAAAAAAAAAGAAAAAACTATTAGGATCGGTTCTAATAAACAACCGATCCTGATAATTATCAGGATCGGTTCTTAGCTTCACAACCGATCCTAATTGTTTGAGATTAAAAAAAGAGTAAAAAAACTATTAGGATCGGTTCTAACAAACAACCAATCCTGATAATTATCAGGATCGGTTCTTAGCTTTAGAACTGATCCAGATTAATGCTTATTAGGATCGGATATATTCCAGAACCGATCCTAATAGTAACTATTTGGATCGGTTATTTAGACAACCGATTCTAATAGTAACTATTTGGATCGGTTATTTAACCGATCCAGATTATTGTAGTATCAGTATCGCCTGGATCAGGATCGGTTGTATTCCGATACTGATATGCGTATATAACCGATCCTGATTCCTTATTTTCCACTAGTGTAATGGCGTATTTCGGGCTTGTAGCAAGGGCACGCCGTTGCTACAATCGAAATCCTGCCGTTGCTATTACTGGGAATTCTAGTATGTTGCATGCTTTAGTGAAATGTTACATTACAATTGACAAGGAGAAAATGCTTTAGTGGATGGGTCCGACTAACTGTACCCAAGGAGTTGTACCCAGTTTTTACCCAAAAAAACTGTCATTTGACTTGTGCGAATACTGTAAAATACTATAATGAATACTGTAAAATAAACAACAAATCATGCATAATACCTAGTTAAAAATTGCAACAACCCAGATTTTACCAAGTTAGTTAAAAACTGTTAGGAACTAGAAAATTAAATGTACTTCCAACTGTACTTTCAGCTTCTAGAAGACTTAACACAAACCACTTCCAACTGTACTTCAACCTTCTAGAAGATTTGAAAAACAAACTTCTAAAAACTTGTGAATTTGTACACTGAAAATGATGCAAAATTAATTTTTTTTGCATCAAAATTAAATTTTTTTTTTCGAAATTAAAATTAATTTTTTTTTGAAATTGTTTTTTTTTTTCAATTCATCAATTGTTCTTCAATTATTTTTTTTTGAATATCATGTAAAATAAAATTTCAATACTATAAAATTAGAAAATGCAAACTATAAATCTAACAGATGTTAACTACAAGATTTCAATACTGTAAATTTGACACATTAAACTATAAAAACATCTTATACAAACTATAAAATGATACCACAGACAAAAAAATCATAAACTGTACCATTTCAGCAATTTAACCAATTTCAGCACAAAATAAACCGTACCATTTCAGCAATTTAACCAATTTAACTAATGTAACCAATTTCAGCACTTTAACCAATAAACTGTACCAATCTCATTTCACCATTTCTCTATTCACAAATATTTTCAACTATATCTAACATCAAATACAAACAATATTTGGATTAAACTGTATCTAACATCAAAGCTGTTCAATCATTTCTCTAAGATTTGGATGATTACTTCATAAAACGCTGATGCGAATTATTTGGATGCGTCAGGAGTTTCATTGCTAGAACGACACGTTCCTTGGAAATGTCATCCTACAAAAAAAAAATTTGCAAGGGATTTAGATTTATCCAATACTGTTAAACAACACTATGAATACTGTAAAATTGTATGTGAATACTGTGAAATTAATGATGAACGATGAATGAAACTAATACTGCAAAATAACACTGTGAATACTGTAAAATTGTATATCAATACTGTGAAATTACTTACAAAGTATGTAAAATACTGAAATTAATGAATAATGATGAATCAAACAATACTGTAAAAGAACTGTGTTAATACTGTGAAATGGTATGTCAAAAACTGTGAAATTACAAATGAAGTATGTAAAATACTATGAATACACTACCCTCTTTACATAATATGTAATATCAGGAAATATGTAATGGAAGCCTACCGGTATTTCAAACTAAAATATATACATCATAAAATTACCTGTGTAAAGTTCATTGGCGTCTCAGTGATCAGATTATACACATAACGCAGCAAGAAAATTGCACAATCCATCGATCCTGGTGCTTGCTGTGGGCACTTCTGCTCAACAATGCCAACATCCTTCCATGCAGCGTTACCTGAAAGAAAAAAATGATATTAACATCTTTAATAACTTGAAGTATGTCATGAATCCTGTAAAATAACACATATATCTTATAAAAATTTTGTATGAATCCTGTAAAATAACTCATACAACTTATCAAACTTTTGTAGGAATCCTGTAAAATAACCCATACATCTTATAAAACTATTTTATGAATCCTGTAAAATAACTCATACATCATATAAAACTATGGTATGAATGCTGTAAACTAACTCATACAACTTATAAAACTATTTAAGGAATCCTGTAAAATAACTCATACATCATATAAAACTATGGTATGAATGCTGTAAACTAACTCATTTATCCTACAAGACTGGTAAGTATATTATTTAATAGTTTAATGCATTTCAACAGAAAATCCTCTAAATCAATGGCAGAATCCTGTAAAATAACTCATACAACTTATCAAACAACTTATCAAACTTATCAAACTTATCAAACTTTTGTACGAATCCTGTAAAATAACTCATACAACTTATCAAACTTTTGTAGGAATCCTGTAAAATAACCCATACATCTTATAAAACTATTTTATGAATCATGTAAAATAACTCATACATCTTATAAAAATTTTGTATGAATCCTGTAAAATAACTCATACATCTTATAAAACTATTTAAGGAATCCTGTAAAATAACTCATACATCATATAAAACTATGGTATGAATGCTGTAAACTAACTCATTTATCCTACAAGACTGGTAAGTATATTATTTAATAGTTTAATGAATTTCAACAGAAAATCCTCTAAATCAATGGCAGAATAATGAAAAAATAGTTGAAGAATACTGTAAAATCCTCTAAATAGTTGAAGAATACTCACAAGTCCTCCAGCTAAGAAAATCTTTAAGCCATCTCATGGTGTGCCAATGGTATTGCATGTATTCAACATTAAGAGAAGTGTAATAATGCATCTCAACATTATGAAGATCCACTGCAAAAAGCACCCAATGGTTTTTCTTGCAAACAGGAACGAACAGCCATTTGATGCGCTCAAATTGAGGCCCAAATAACTGTGGAAGGAACTGTAATGCTGATTTTTCATCGTACATATGCATCAGAATCTGCAATAGACAAAAATAAAATATTAAAACAGGAACGAAAAAGTCACAACCTACACAGGCCATTCTAAACTGCTTCTCTAACTTCCCTTCGCCTCTACAACAAATCAAACATATATAATCAGAATTAAGAAGAACTAAAAGTACAATAACTTATGAACCGTAAATTTAAATCCATATCTAAGTTGATATCAAATAATTTAGGCTACACCAATGACCACACCACTGGTGTACCATCCAGTGATTTGAAATTGACTAACTACGTTGAAGAATTACAATTTAAACCCCAAAAAAAGAAACAATTAGACCAGACCTAAGCACCTGACCTGACTTGCATTCTTTAAAAAATTCAACTAAACCAGATGACCCAACCAGCACAAAATCAATTCTCGCATTTGAACTGTTCCACGATCTTACCAGAGAAAATTGAGGGTGAGAAAGAAAAAACACGAGCAAATTAAATCGATCCAAAAGAAATCCACCATCAGATACCTTGAAGTAGTGAGCTCGAAGAGAATCACGGACATAGACTGATCGAGGCTGTCAGATCGGGATCGAGACCGTCGGAGGTTCAGAGACTTGTCGGAGCGGTGGCCGTCGGAGGGGAGGTTGTCGGAGAGGAGGCCGTCAGATCGGGATTGAGGCCGTTGAAGGTTCAAAGACTTGTCAGAGCGGTGGCCGTCGGAGGGGAGATTGTCGGCGAGGAGGCCGTCGGAGGTTCAGAGACTTGTTGGAGCGGTGGCCGTCGGAGGGGAGGTCGTCGGAGAGGAGGCCGTCAAATCGGGATCGAGACCGTTGGAGGTTCAGAGACTCGTCGGAGCGGTGGCCGTCAGAGGGGAGGTCGGAGAGGAGGCCGTCAAATCGGGATCGAGGTTGTCGGAGGCCGTCGGAGGTTCAGAGACTTGTCGGAGGGTGGCTGTCGGAGGGGAGGTCGGGTCGGATCTATGTGATCAGAAATTTTGAAGAGAGAGCAAAGGGAACGGGAAAATAGATCAGAGAAATTGGATATTTATAAGTAATTTGGAGTTGAACCGTTAAAAAACAGTTGAAATCTTATCCAAAAATCAGTTGAAATCTTATCCAAAACAGCCCGGGAATTTTCGGGGGATTTGACTTGGGGGAACATTACCTTTTCTCAATTGGATTAGCTTGGGTAAAAAGCGGGGACAAAGTCTTGGGTAAGAAAACCTTTTCTTGGATTGTACAAATTTTATGATTTACAATATGTAGATCCTATGGTGTGGAAAATATATACATCTGAATTTAGTAAACCAAAGGACTGGCTCCCTCTAACATAACAAACAAAACAAGCAGCTTAGCGCCCTTCAGTCAATTTTACTAATTTTCCCCTATTTGTCCAAATTTAGCATATATATGTTATACTATTACTTTTTTAAAGCAGCCACATTAACCATATATAGATTAGACTAATTATACTAAACAGTTAATTGTCTAAATAAAATTAAAACCTAAATATATAAGCTTATATTAATTAGTACTTATGGTACCGGTGTATATCAATTTCAGTATATATAGTGTTAATTTATTTAATCATCCATTAAAAATCTAAAAGTTGAATTCTCAAGCTTTATGAACCGTTTAATGGATGGTCATCAGGTCATGTACTTCTGAAATTGTTAAATTTGACAGGAACTTGTTAAACACCTAAGTGCCCTGCGTAGGCAATGATCACCCCAAGATCTGGAATTCTTGCATAACCAACTAGTAAAAGACAGGTTTTCTGACGCCCATAGAATTTGTTGCGCTCCAATTTTTTTTTCTTTCTGACAGTTGCTCCAAATCATTTCTTCAGTCCAATGCAAATTCGGTCAGAGCTGTTTGATACGTATCATGATTTGTGATTTCCGATGCTCTATCGGAGCTATAAAAGAACTAATCTCTACTATGCGCAGCTCGTGAGGATGCACTAGTCATTGCGAGACCTGTGGGTACAAGGCACTACAAGCCACCTCTTGGGTAGTCGGTACCTATCAAATTTGAAGCATTAAAAAGAAGTTTCAAAAATGAAAAACAAAAACTAGAAATCAACCTAGTAGGGATAATTGAGGAATTATATCTTAAACTTTCTCAAAAGTTAAGTCTTTGAATTTTTACTTGCATCAAGTTAAGATTTGGATTTTCTTTTTTGAAAATAAAAGTACTAAATCAATCTTTTTGTTGTTTGTTGACTAACACAATTAGTGTTGTTGATGTGGATTCATATCTGCGGTGTAGATAGGGTTGCAAGTTTGTAGCTCATGGCTCTCTCATGTTTACTTTTTTTGAATAAGAAATGGGGGTCATGCCCTCATTTGTAGATAGTTGTATGTCATGGTGATATCTCGCAAACTTATCTATATTCCGACCCGTATTTTGTACCAAAACCTGTGTTTCGAACTGTCAAATCGTGTTTATTTCATTGAATATCTATAGAATGTGGTACTGCTGCGTATTTGCTCTTACTTTGCAGAAAACGGGTGAAACCAAGAAAGAATATGGAATTTGAAGATTTATATACGATCCGTGTACCTTCTTATGCGGACCGTACAACCCTCTGCCCGACCACAGACACGACCATGACACCAATCTCAGCACCTGAAATTAAAACGGTCATAGATTTTGACTCGTAACTCCGTTTTGAGTGTATAACCACTTTTCGGAAAGCTTGCGAGAAGATCTACAATCTGAGCTAGAGACACAGGTACACGGTCCGTGTAGAATTTCACACGGGCCGTGTCAAGCATTTCCGGAAACAAATTCAGAATTTGGAAACAAGGCTAATTGATGGAAGGTCGGCCAGAAAGCATATAAGCGGGATTTCTTGCACCAGAGGGGTATTCTGGAGCAGAGAAGCAATTCCTAGGGTTTGGACTTGGCAGCTAGCTTGGAGACGAAGTTGAGAAGCGAAAGACGCGAGTCTTCGACGGATCTTCATTGTTCTTCGAGTTTTTCTATGAACTCCTTTATCTTTATTTGTTTTATTTGCTTTTTAATCATGTTAGAGTAGACTTTTAGTTTCTAGGGTTGTGATGTAATCGAATGTTTTGTTTTGCATGTTAGTTGTTGGATTCTTTTGTTGAAATTTGTGTTTGCTTGATTGTGTTTGATTTAATTGCTTAGTCTAAGTTGTTTGATTTTTATTGGTTTACCACTAGATGAATGCGCACATCTAGACGGTACTTTGTCCCTTATAATCTCTCAACCAAACTAAGTACATGAGGTAGGATTAGTGATCCGGAAGGTGAAACCAAGTAGTAACCGACAGGTGAACATTTCCTCATATCGACGGAATGAGGTTACCTTCAGTATACCAAACAAGCAACTAGGTAATTCAAACCAACATACGACAGTTGAGGTCTAGAACCCGACGAGGGCACATATTGCAATTCCATACCAAGTTAATGAACCAACAGACGACAGTTGAGGTTTAGGAACATTAGGTCTGGTCAGTAGAACCCTACACAAAGGAACAACACTAAGAAACAATAACTGCTGCATTCACTCGAGGGCCGCACGGACCGTGTACGACAGTACCCGGCCTGTGTACATTGGACACGGCCCGTGTAGGACACTACACGGACCGGGTACCTCGAGGCAAAACTGAGGTGAAGTCATAACCCTGGAAACGCCTTTTTACTTTTGATTTAAACCAAGTTGATTTACTTTCTTGTATTTTAATTACTGTCATTGAATTGTTAGGAACCTTAAACACCAAAACAACATTTTCGAACTTCTAATCTTTATTTAATTTAGGTGGAAATCTAGTTAAGACTTGAACCGTCCCTGTGATCGATAGGATTGTATACTTGCAGTCTGAACCGAAAGTGTATTGAAGGTTAAAAAGTGCAGTTTACTGTACTGAAACTTTGTACTATACCTTTTGGTGTAACAAGTTTTTGGCGCCGTTGCCGGGGACGGCATCATTTATTTTCTGGATTTTTGCCTACTTTATTTAATCTAGATTTTAACTTGTATCTTTTTCTTTTGTTTTTCTCTCTCTACATGAACAAGCTACCATGGATAAGATTTACAACATGGCGACAAACCAACAGTGGTCTGGCCGCAACAATTCTCGAGGAGGAGGCAGCAAATACGAGGTTGATCGAATCACTGCACTGTCTGCCAAAATGGATGCCATGCAGAGGGCATTGGACAAGATGAGTGTGAAGGAAAATGTCAATCAAGGAAGGGGTGAGGAAACTGAGCAGGTAAACTATCTCAGCAACGAATCATCTCACATTTCGAGACCACCCTTCAACAATCCCTCGAGCAGCATCAACAATCGCACCTTCTACAACTCGAACTACCACGCATTTCAATCTGATCCACCCGAGCCGTACATTGATCCTGCTATGAGAAACTTCATGCACGAGCAAGGGAAGATGAATCAGATGATGTTCGAGCAGATGCAAGCGATCAGTGCCCAGTTTACCATTTTAACTGCTCGGAATAAGTTGATAATGGAGCGAATGAGTCACCAAATTACCTCTACCATAGGAGAGGAAGAAGCTATAACTTTGCGAAATGAGACTCATTACCAGGGACCTGTCATGCCCATTGACTCAACTGCCAAGCACACGGACCGTTCAGACTCTACACGGACCGTGCCGACCCCACATGTTGTAGAAACTGAGCACCCTGACCGTGCAGAGCCCACACGACCAGCCGAGACCAATGAGACTACTGAGAACACGGACCGTGCAGAATCTACACGGACCGTGCAGAATGAGGCTGACAACCTGGGGGAACTGACACACGGACCGCATGCATCTTGCATGGACCGTGCACCACAGCCAGAGGAGCTGGAGATAGCACACGGGGCGCACAAAGATCACACGGGCCGTGCAACAGCCCAGACAGAACAGCCGACTCCTGAGCTTAAGCCTCTCCCAGCTAATCTCAGCTCACATAGGCGCGATCGGGTGCTCGATCAAGGTCTTTAGAGAAATCATGTGGATTCTTCTGATGCAAGAGTTTAATCGCGTGGTCCGTGTACCTCAGAAGTGGGTGCTCCTCCCAGTTCCACCCGACCCGCCTCACCCCTCGCTCCACATCTAGTAAGTTTTCATATTTTCTTTTATTTACTCTTTCTTGTGTGAATTCAAGCATTGAGGACAATGCTTCATTCAAGCTTGGGGGGTTTGAATAGAAGAAATTGTATCTGCATTTAGTTCATGTTTATTTTTCAAATTTTTTGCATTTTTAGGTGATAAATTTGTGTGACTGCTAGGATTAAAGACTTGTTTGAAAATTTTTGGTTATGATTTGGATGACTTTGAGAAATTGGAAATAACCCCATAATTGATCAAAGAACTGCTTAGGATGGGAAGTTTTGAGAAATTGAAAAGATGAAAACTTGAATTGTATTGAAATAACATTTTGAAACTGAACTGTGCCTTTTAAATTAGGGAATTGGGGATTTTAAACAATAGAAAGATTGGGATATCTATTGGTATGAAAGAATACCTTTGGATGTGTGTATTCATGATATATGCAAATGAATAAAAGAAAAAATGAAACAAAGGAAAAGATGGAGAAAATAAGAGTACTGGCAATAAATCCTACTGAGCTCGTCTCCCAAATTTATAAAAAAAAAAGAGTACTGGCACAATCCGACGGGATGCCTTTGAGCTCGAAAACTTTCAAAAACTTTTGCATATATCAACACACGAAGTCCGCAACTTTCTAACCTAAGCTTGTTCCAAGCTTGGGGGGCAAAAAGGAAAATCGCCACAAATGAGGGTATAATTTCAATGTAAGAATGAAAGATTGATCAATTCGGGTAACTAGTTTTTGCAAATATCAAAGCATCTCAAAATTTGATGTTTGACTAGTCAATTTGTGGGGTGAATCAAAATTTATCGAGGAAAGTCCAAGTTGTTATCCAAAATGATTCTCGAGGTTAATGATAATAGCAGTTCATGTGAGTTTTTCACAATTAGGATCTTAACTTGCATTTAGGAAGGTTTAAAAGACCAACCCGGTACCTAAGTTGGGGTTTTTGCTTGAGGACAAGCAAGACTTCAGCTTGGGGGAATTTGATATCTCGCAAACTTATCTATATTCCGACCCGTATTTTGTACCAAAACCTGTGTTTAGAACTGTCAAATCGTGTTTATTTCATTGAATATCTATAGAATGTGGTACTGCTGCGTATTTGCTCTTACTTTGCAGAAAATGGATGAAACCGAGAAAGAATATGAAATTTGAAGATTTATATACGGTCCGTGTACCTTCTTATGCGGACCGTACAACCCTCTGCCCGACCACAGACACGACCATGACACCAATCTCAGCACCTGAAATTAAAACGGTCATAGATTTTGACTCGTAACTCCGTTTTGAGTGTATAACCACTTTTCGAAAAGCTTGCGAGAAGATCTACAATCTGAGCTAGAGACACAGGTACACGGTCCGTGTAGAATTTCACACGGGCCGTGTCAAGCATTTCCGGAAACAAATTCAGAATTTGGAAACAAGGCTAATTGATGGAAGGTCGGCCAGAAAGCATATAAGCGGGATTTCTTGCACCAGAGGGGTATTCTGGAGCAGAGAAGCAATTCCTAGGGTTTGGACTTGGCGGCTAGCTTGGAGACGAAGTTGAGAAGCGAAAGACGCGAGTCTTCGACGGATCTTCATTGTTCTTCGAGTTTTTCTATGAACTCCTTTATTTTTATTTGTTTTATTTGCTTTTTAATCATGTTAGAGTAGACTTTTAGTTTCTAGGGTTGTGATGTAATCGAATGTTTTGTTTTGCATGTTAGTTGTTGGATTCTTTTGTTGAAATTTGTGTTTGCTTGATTGTGTTTGATTTAATTGCTTAGTCTAAGTTGTTTGATTTTTATTGGTTTACCACTAGATGAATGCGCACATCAAGAAGGTACTTTGGCCCTTATAATCTCTCAACCAAACTAAGTACATGAGGTAGGATTAGTGATCCGGAAGGTGAAACCAAGTAGTAGCCGACAGGTGAACATTTCCTCATATCGACGGAATGAGGTTATCTTTAGTATACCAAACAAGCAACTAGGTAATTCAGAACAACATACGACAGTTGAGGTCTAGAACCCGACGAGGGCACATATTGCAATTCCATACCAAGTTAATGAACCAACAGACGACAGTTGAGGTTTAGGAACATTAGGTCTGGTCAATAGAACCCTACACAAAGGAACAACACTAAGAAACAATAACTGCTGCATTCACTCGAGGGCCGCACGGACCGTGTACGACAGTACCCGGCCCGTGTACATTGGACACGGCCCGTGTAGGACACTACACGGACCGAGTACCTCGAGGCAAAACTGAGGTGAAGTCATAACCCTGGAAACGCCTTTTTACTTTTGATTTAAACCAAGTTGATTTACTTTCTTGTATTTTAATTACTGTCATTGAATTGTTAGGAACCTTAAACACCAAAACAACATTTTCGAACTTCTAGTCTTTATTTAATTTAGGTGGAAATCTAGTTAAGACTTGAACCGTCCCTGTGATCAACACTTGCAGTCTGAACCGAAAGTGTATTGAAGGTTAAAAAGTACAGTTTACTGTACTGAAACTTTGTACTATACCTTTTGGTGTAACACATGGCTCTCTCATGTTAATTTGAATATAACTCGAATTCAACTAATTTGATTATAATTTTTGTCCGAGTTCATGTTAATTTGAATCTAACTCGAATTCAACTAATTTGATTATATTTTTTGTTTGAGTTGAAGGTGAAAGACTATTAGAAGAAGATGAAATACAACTAGAAGAATATGAAATACAACTACAAGAAAATGAAATACAACATGTAATAAACGAATGACAACTAGTATAACATAAAAAATAACTAATAGAACATGAAAGACAACTAGTAGAAAGTGAAAGACAACTACAAGAAAATGAAAAGCGACCAATACAAGATAAATAACAATTAGAAGAAGATGAGATACAACTAGAATAAGATAAAAGACAACTAGTAGAAGATAAAATCAAACTAGTAAAACAAGAAAGACAACTAAAAGAAGATGAAATACAACATGTAGTAGACGAAGAAAACCAGTAGAACAAATGTTGCACCAAAAGGTAATGCACAAAGTTTCAGTACAGTAAACTGTACTTTTTAAACCTTAAATACACTTTCGGTTCAGACTGCAAGTGCACAGTCCTATCGTATAGTATATTATTGGGTATCGATCACAGGGACGGTTTGACAATTATCGGATTTTACTTAAATTACAGAGATTCTAGAAGTCTGCAAAGGTTGGGGTATTACGTGTCCTAACAGTTCAAATAACAAAATTCAGAAGAGTAAGATAAATTTTGATTTGGGTTTAATATAATTAAAAGAGGGGTTCCTAGGGTTTCTGATTTCATCTCAGCTAAGTCTCAAGGTGCCCAGTCCGTGCACTTTCATGCACGGGCCGTGCACTCTCATACATAGTCCGTGTCGCCCCCGAGTTAATACAGCAGCTACTGGTTTCTGTGTTGTTTCCTGTGCAGGGTTCTATTGACCGAACCAAAGTACCTAGACCTCAACTCTCGCATGTTGGCTTAATTACTTGGTGCGGGATTCAATTTCTTCCCTCCTAGGGTTCTCAAACCTCAACTTTCGCTTGTTGGCTTAATTATCCTAAGTCACTTGTTGGTTTACTAAAGATATCCTCGATCTCTCGATACGAGAAAAAGTTCACCTCTCGGCTACTACTTGGTTTCACCTCTCGGTTCGTAAACCTATCTCAAATACTTAGTTTGGTCGAGTTAATATCAAGGTTATATAATTTCCATCTAGATGAGGCCTTTCATCTAACGGATTAACAATTCAATTCAAACAATTTCCACTAAGCAATAAAATACTACACAATCAAGCAAGCACAAGAATCAACACAAATTCCAAATAACTACCAAATAAAACTAAGCATTCGACTACATCATAACCCTAGAAACATAAAAGTCTACAAAAGTATGGTTAAAAAGCAATTAAAACAAAAAGCAATAATAAAGTTCATGACAAAACTCGAAAAGAGATGAAGATTCGTCTCAAAAATTTCTTCTCAAAGCCAAGTTTTTCTCCCAAGAGCCAGCGTCCCCTTTAAGTCTGCAATCTCCTCCTTTTAATGCTCAAAATTGCATCTTAAAGACTTTCCTTTTCGACCTCCCCAGCTGGCATCTGTTTCCATCGCCAGTCTGGATTTCTGGATTTTCTGTGTACGGTCCGTACAAAAATGTGTACGGACCGTGTGCCGGTGTATTTGGCTCAGATTGTAAATCTTCTCGCAAGCTTTCCGAAAAGTGGTCATACACCCAAAACAGAGTTACGAGTCAAAATCTATGACTGTTTTAATTTCAGGTGCTGAAATTTCAGCATCATATACAGGTTGTGTGGATGGTGTCCTGGTCGTGTCTGTGGTCGAGCTGAGGGTTGTATGGTCCGCATCAGAAGGTACACGGACTGTATATAAACCTTTGAATTCCATATTCTTCCTCAGTTTCTGTTGAGTATTTTGGGTATAGAGTTTTACGCTTCTTTTTATACTCTTTGAACTTTTAAGTTTATAAACCTAATACTCAAAGATTGGTCGATTGCAAGCGCACAACCTATCGATTGTAGTATTTAGGTATCGATCCAAGGGATATCGGGAAACACTAATTTTCGACTCTATTAATTAATTTCAGAATATTAAAGAAAGTAAAAGTTGATTTGGGGGGTTTTTGTTCTAATTTCCTAATTGTTGGGTTCAATACCCTAAAAGGAGAGATTGTAACAATTAAACTAAAACTGAAAATTAAAAGGTTGCTTTTCAAGGTTTGGAAGTCTAGGGGCATTCGGTCTACAATCCCTTGCTAATTCTATCTACTCGGTTTGTTTAAATTCATGTTTGATTTTGACGAGGTTTCTAACTTATGTCGTCCTTGGAATAAATATTGATGCTATTATCTTGGGTGAACGGATTAATGTTCCTCAAATTCTAGAGTTTTTACACTGCCTAGCGGGATATTTAATACACATAATTCAAGACGAACATCAATATTTATTCTAAGAAAGCTTAAGAATGGTTTATAACTTGTGTTAGCCTATGAACAAATATTGATATAAATACTTTGGGTGAACGGATTAATGTTCCTCCATTGTTAGGGCTGTCACTCACCTAATCGGGATATTTAATACACATAATTCAAAGTATATATCAATATTTATTCTAAGGTGTCCTAATTAGGTTGTGATTTCTTCCCATCCTCCTAACCTTAATTTCTGGAAATTCGGTTTAGATATCAAATTTTTAGGAAGATAAACTAAATCCTAAGATATATATTTATGATTTCAATTAGTACTTCCCTATCTTGACCAATGTCGGAATTTAATAAACTAAAGCGGAAAGACAAGACATAGCATGATTTCAAGCTACTTCAATTTACTAACCCTAACCAAGTGAACTATAAGTCAAGTACTAATGAAATTCATAAAGAATAATTCACAGAAATTAACAATCAAATCAAACAATCATAATAAAAACTAAGATCCGAGTAAGATAAAATTAAACAAGTTCATGCATAAGACCTAAACTCCTAGAGAAATTAAATAGAGAAATAGTTTACACCCTTCTCTAAATGAAGAACCTTGATCTTGCCTTTGTTTGCTGTGAACTTCCCTTCTCCTTCCTTGATTCGGCTCCAAGAGATTGATGGTAAAGAAGATTTTATGTGGATTGGTAGTGGATGATTTGGAAGGGAAAGTTCTAGCCCTTTTATAGGAGAAGTACTGCTTAATCTGGAGCCAATGGACGTGAAGAGTCATTAGATACTTGCCCCCACATGTTTCTCCACGTCCCCACTTTCCATATTTCACTCCTGGGTCGTTTTTAGAAGCGCCGGAAATAGAAAACTTGATTTTTAGACTGAATGCGACCCTAGTGCGACCGCAGTGCGTCCGCACTGTGCTTAGATGCTTCAATTTTTGCTTCTGCGGCATGACTGCGTCCGCACTAGTGGTCCGTGCAGCCGCATCCTGGGTTTGGTTGACATCTGAGTTTTTCGCTAAGTCCTGGATGCGTCCGCACTTCGCCACAGTGCGTCCGCACTAGGCTCGGACTTTTCTTCCTTTCCTTCGGGAGTGTGTTGAATTTTGACTAAGTCTGGAATGCGACCGCACTGTGGGTCTGTGCGTCCGCATTCAGGTAAGCATTTATTCTCCAAATTTTGGCTAAGTGCGGAGTGCGTCCGCACTAGGATCTTCTGCGTCTGCATTAAGCTCGGACTTTTTCTCCTGTTGTATTCTGAGGGCTCCGAATTCGACCAAGTATTGAGTGCGGCCGTATCAATGGCCAGTGTGTCCGCATTTAGGGTCATTTTTCCTCTTTTTGCCTCATTTTCTGTAGATTGAAAACAAACAAACGCAGTAACTTGATTCTAAGTGTATTCTATCCTTTTTGTACGAAAATACAAGATATTTGGTATTGTTTTGTGATAAAAATCGGATCGAATATGTATGTATTTTAGACCTATCAAATTCTCCCAAGCTTGAACTTTGCTTGTCCCTAAGCAACATCTCAACTTGAACTACCATTCGATCTCTAATTCAACACTATATCAAGTATATCTCTCAATTGAAAAATTTGTATGATCTTGCCAAAATTTAGAAACTTTAATGTAGATTTTCACAAATCTAAAGTTCAACCCTTGATTAATCATGATTCACCCCACAATTCGATTACTCTAACTTTCATTTCCTTAAAGGTTTAGAATTTTTGAACTTTATTCATCCAAATTTATTAAAAGACATGCATTTTTTTTATGAAGAAAAAATTCCCCCAAGCTTGGATAAAGCTTAGGTTAGAAAATCGCGAACTTCGTGTGTTGGTATATTGCAAAATTCATTTCTTTTTGTTGATTTTTCTATTTTTATTTCATGGCACTCCAAATCTTCGCGAACTCCACTAGTCTTCGCGAACTCCAAATCCTCATTTAAGCATCGGTTAGTTACAAGTAGTTAACTGTACCCAACCGTTCTAATTCAAGGGTGCTTTGCATGCTCATAGTCTAACCCTTCCACCAACACGAATGTCAATTTTATCGGGAGACTAGTGGAGCAGGAGTGCTAATGACTCATAACCATAAGTACGTCATGTCGCCGTATCATAGGTAAGAGGAGTCTAATATTAATTTCAAAAATTTTCAAAAATGCTTTCAACAATTTTTGCGAAAATACCATGAATACACACATCCAAAGGTATTAACTCACACCTTTGAATATTCCAATTTTTCTAAATTCATTTTCCACATCTAAAATTGCTTCCTTAATAAATTTAAATTCCTAATGTCGCAAATTCTTAAGCCTTTATTTCCACAAAGTTTTTCGCCAAATTGTGTGGTTATTTCAAATTATTCCAAGGGTATTCCTAAAAACTCATTCAAATTTGCATAAAAATTTCTAATTTTCGCCAATCACTCAAATTTATCAAAAGTTTTAGCCATTTTAAACACAAAAATTAAAATATGATTTTATACTTTATGCATTCTCAAACAATTAAGTCCAATCATGCAAGACTCTATTTTTCATAACCTCGTAAAACATCTTGACAAATTCGCAATTTTAAGCAATTAAGTTCAAAATCACAAATCCTATTCATGGTCAAGTAAAAAGCAAGGCTATAAATCCTAAAATGCATGAAAAATAAAAAAGTTTAAAAATGCATGAAAAATAAAAAAGTTTAAAGTTCCTAGATACAAATTCTTCCCACCCCCAAGCTTAAATTAAGCATTGTCCCTAATGCATTAAAATAAACTAAAGTAAATAAGAAGAAAAATAAAACATCCCGTGCTCCATCATGGAGTGTCTTCTAGCTCATCTTGCTCCATGTGCTGCGTTTCATCTTCCTCGTTCAGTGGTGGTTGTGCTTGAGCTTCTGCCTCGGCTTGCGCTCGCGCTGCTGCTTGTCGTGCCTGCTGCTCGGCCTCTGCGCCTGATATGTGGTGGTGTTGGTGGTACTTCATCAAAGTTCAAATTTTGAAGTCTTACCCCATTTTCGGCAAAGAACTTAGCGTATGATACTTCAGCCTCAATTTCATCCAAGCGTGAATCGACATGGGTGCGCAAGTCACCTATCGCAGTATTGAAGTTTTGCTGCATACTACCCATTGCTGTATTAAAATTGTCTTGCATGCTTACCATGTACGCCATGAGTTGTTGATTTGTTGGCCCATCTTGTGGTTGTGCGGCGGCAGGTTGCGGTGGTGGTTGTGGAACTTGAGGCTCTATGGGCTCATCGACAATACGCCAAGTTGTCACATCATGTGGGTCAATGGCGGTTTGAAGAGGCAACCGGTGTTTGATTGTTCCCGGACCAACATTGATCCAAGAGTCTTCGTGCTCGAGCCAATCTATCAACCTTGCTCTTTGGAGACCTTCTAAGTCGACACGGGTCTCACCTAGCACTTGGTCATGCCCCGTCGGTATTTGCAACCCATTCGCAATTTTTGTTATGATCCCACCAATTGTGATTGTTCCACCCCGCTGCCGGTTGGTTGCAACATTGTAGAGATGACTTGCCAAATTGTAACCAAGGTGGGGCATGAAGCGCAACTCATTATCATTCCTTCGCAACATGCAGCAAAGGTAGAAGAGCTCTTTTTGGTTGATCACAGAAGCGGTCTCACCTCGAGCCCATATAGTATAGGCCATCACACGCTGTATGTAACGCAAGGTCGGGTGGAGGATAGTCTTCGCCCTTTGTTGATTGAGATGGCCAACTTCGCATATCAAGTTGCGGAATTGTACCTCGGACATGTCATGGTGGAAGTTGGTAGTCATGTACATGCCGTTCCAATCGGTGGTATCAAGGTTGAGAAGGCCCATCAGTTCGGTAGCGCTCATGGAATGGTGGTATCCTCCTAGGTTGAAATCAAGGATCCACGAGCCCTTGTCGAATTCGATCGAAGAGAGGAACTCGACTGTGATTGCTTGGTAGGTGAGCACATGGTCGGTGAGGAAATCCCACAGACCTAACCGTCCGGTCAGGAGTTGAACAGAGGCCTCGATGCCTAATGTTTGGAGAGTTGAGGTGTCTATCCATCGAGACGGCTCAAGGGATCGGTGTGTTTCGATGATTTGGAGCCTATTTTCCTGCTCATTGGTCAATGGAGTAGCCACCGGATAAGGTAGCGCAGCCCGGCTACTCTGGCCTTTGTCCTTCCTCTGCCTCTTGCCTGCTTGCTGTCTGGTGGCCATTTTCCTGCAAAGCAGTACTCAAAAAGAGGTACAAATTGTTAATTTCTGAAAAATATGGCTGAATGCGGACGCAGGCACCACTAGTGCGGCCGCACTTAGGTCAAAACAATTGAAAACAGCTTTAAAATTAAGCTGTATGCGGCCGCACTCAATACCTATGCGGACGCATGAAAGACTTGGCCAAAATTTCGGTCTGGAAAAACCTGTATGCGGACGCACTGTGGCTGAGGGGTTTGTTCTGGTCAGACCGAGGCGAATGCGGACGCACTGCGGTCGTAGGCTGGTCGCACGCAATGGAAAAAAACGAATTTTGGTGTTTTTGGTCAATTTGGTCGATTTTGGTACCAATTTCTAGATCTATAAAAGCAATAATGAAATTAAGAGTTAGAAATAGCAAACCAAATTGGAGGAGATACGGGTTTGGCCTTTGATTGAGCGGATTCGACTTGGTGAGGCGAGAAGACTCCTTGGTGAAGCAATTAGGGAGATCGGCCCCGAGTGAGAAGAGAGAAGGAGATGGCTATTGGCAATAGTGAAGGAGAAGAGAGAAGAAAAAGAGAAGAAGAAAAAAGAAGAAAGAGAGAAGAAAAAAGAGAGAAGAAAAAGGAGAAGAGGATAAGGAGTAGAGGGAGAAAAATTTGCTTGAAAGAAGGAGAGAAAGAGAGAAGGAGAGAAAGAGGCGAAAAAGAGAAAGAGAGAGAGAGAAAATCAAGGAAGAGAGAGAGAAACGGGGTCATAAAGAGGAGAGAGAGAGACAGTAGTTGTAAAAAATGAAAGGGCGCGACTGAAAACCGCTGCGCCTAGGGCAACGATTTTTTCAAATTCATGCGTGCGGACGCACTGGGGAGTAGTGCGGACGCACTCCAGTACTTTTTTTCCTGTTTCTTGTCCTGAAAATCTCGCAAAGTTAATGAATCGAAAATTTTGTAAAAGTAAAATTAAAACTAAGAAAATAAAGTGCAGAAAAAATAAAGAAAAATCAATAAAAGCTTGGGTTGCCTCCCAAGAAGCGCTCAATTTTACGTCGTGAGCTCGACATGATTTGTGCTCACTATTGAGTGTGTGGATCTTCTAGGCCAATGCTTTGCTCCTCGCCTACCGGATGTGCATAATTGAAATGTTTGAGGCGATATCCGTTCACCTTGAATGCACCGGTTCGTTCGCTCCAAATCTCAATTGCTCCATGGTAAAACACCTTTTTTACTTTGTATGGGCCTTTCCACTTTGATCTCAATTTTTCGAGAAAAAGACGAAGGCGGGAATTGAACAATAACACATTATCTCCCTCACGAAATTCTCGCCTTACAATGTGCTTGTCGTGCCATTGCTTGGTTTTCTCCTTGTACAATTTTGCATTCTCATATGCATTGTGTCGTATTTCTTCTAGTTCGTGTAGATCAAGGACCCTTTTTTCACCGGCTCTTTTCATATCAAGATTTAGGATTTTGATGGCCCAATATGCTTTATGTTCTAACTCAACCGGTAAATGGCAAGGTTTACCATAAACAAGTTTGAAAGGAGACATAACTATCGGAGTTTTATAGGCCGTACAATACACCCAAAGTGCTTCATCAAGTTTGAGAGACCAATCTTTTCTTGATGTGTTCATCACTTTTTGTAGTATACTCTTAATCTCACGATTTGATACTTCCACTTGCCCGCTTGTTTGTGGATGGTATGGTGTGGCGACCTTGTGCTTGACCCCATACTTGAGTAGAAGATTGTCGAATTGACGGTTGATGAAATGAGAGCCGCCATCACTAATCACTATTCGGGGTACTCCATACCTAGGGAAAATAATTTTGTTAAAAAGCTTTCTTACCACCGCGGAGTCGACGGTTGGGCTAGCCATGGCTTCCACCTACTTCGAGAAATAATCCACCGCTACAAGGATGTATTTGTTGTTGCAAGAACTTGGAAAGGGGCCCATGAAGTTGATCCCCCAAACATCAAACAGCTCTACTTCTAAAATCGTGTTGAGAGGCATCTCATGTCTTCGTGATATGTTCCCTGTTCTTTGACATTTGTCGCATCTTAGTACATACTCCTTTGCATCGCGAAAAAAAGTGGGCCAAAAGAAACCGGCTTGGAGAACCTTTGCGGCGGTTTTGTTGATTGAAGCGTGCCCCCCGTAGGCGGATGAGTGGCAACAATGGAGAATTTGCTTAGTTTCCTCTTGAGATACACACCTTCTATGGATCCCGTCCACCCCCAATTTGAACAACAACGGTTCATCCCAAAAATATTATTTTACATCACAAAAAAAATTCTTTCTTTGTTGATGAGTTAAATTCGGGGGCACCAATCCACATGCAAGGTAATTAACGAAATCTGCATACCATGGTGCGTCATTGTTGTGTACCGCATTAAGTACCGCATAGAGTTGTTCGTCAATGAAGGAGTCATCAATGGACAGGTCATCCTCTTTCGGTTTGTTGGTAATGCGTGATAGGTGGTCGGCCATGGAATTTTTGGTTCCTTTCTTATCTTTGATCTCTAAATCGAATTCTTGAAGAAGGAGAATCCACCGAATTAGGCGAGGCTTCGCATCCTTTTTGTTGAGAAGGTATCGGATTGCTGCATAATCGGTGTATACCACCACTTTGGATCCCACCAAATATGATCGAAATTTGTTGATGGCAAAGATCACTACTAAGAACTCCTTTTCGGTTGTGGTGTAGTTTAACTGCGCTTCGTTCAATACCTTACTTGCATAATAGATCACGTGCGGTTTGTTCTCGACCCGTTGCCCCAATACGGCTCCTACGGCATAGTCACTTGCATCACACATAATTTCAAAAGGGGCATCCTTATTCGGAGGTTGGAGAATCAGAGCTGAAATTAGTGCTTTCTTAATCCTGCAAAAAACATTAATGCAAGGTTCATCAAATTTAAAATCTGCATCTTTCATTGTCAAGTTAGTAAGTGTTTTGCAGATTTTTGAAAAATCCTTGATGAAACGTCGGTAGAACCCCGCATGGCCCAGAAAACTTCGCACATCTTTTACGCATGTTGGATATGTCAACTTCTCTATCACCTCCACCTTGGCTTTATCGACTTCCAACCCTTTTGAGGACACTACATGGCCTAAAACGACTCCTTGTTGCACCATGAAGTGACATTTCTCTCAATTGAGGACTAAATTGACCTGCTCACAACGTTCTAAAACTTTGATCAAATTAGATAAGCAATTGTCAAACGAAGTACCAAAAACTTAAAAATCATCCATGAAAACTTCCACGGAATTTTCTAATAAATCGGAAAAAATAGCCATCATAGCTCTTTGAAATGTGGCTGGAGCGTTACACAAACCAAATGGCATCCTACGGTATGCAAACGTACCATAGGGACAAGTGAATGTTGTCTTTTCTTGATCATCGGGGTGAATCGAAATTTGAAAGAAACCACTATACCCATCTAAGTAGCAAAAATGAGAGTGACTTGCAAGTCTTTCGAGCATTTGGTCAACAAAGGGTAGGGGAAAGTGATCCTTCCTTGTTGCGTTGTTTAGCTTGCGGTAATCAATGCACATTCTCCAACCTGTGACTACCCTTGTTGATATCATCTTGTCGCCTTCACCCTTTACCACCGTGGTACCACCTTTCTTGGGCACAACATGAACCGGACTTACCCATTTTGAATCAGAGATCGGGTAAATGATGCCATCATCTAGGAGTTTGATTATTTCCTTCTTCACAACTTCTTTGAGGTTTTGGATTGAGTCTTCTTTGAGATTCGATAGAAGGTTTGTGATCGTCCTCCATTAAAATCCTGTGCATGCAAAAAGATGGACTAATTCCGGTTAAATCATTAATTGTATAACCGATGGCTTTTCTATGTACCCTTAGTTCATGTAGAAGTTTTTTGGTTTGATCTTTGTCGAGCTCGGAATTGACTATCACCGGATATGTTTCGTTTGTTCCCAGGTACTCATAGCGGAGAGATGGTGGTAATGGCTTGAGTTCAGCCTTTGGTGGTGTGGAATCGGCTAGAGAATTGCTAAGTAGGGCTGAAAAGGCATGCGTGCGGACGCATTCAGATTGGAATTGGGCATTTTCATGTTGAGTGCAGACGCACTGAAAGGTTATGCGGTCGCAGTCGGCTTGCAATTGTGGAAATTGGCTATCTCCCGGATGAGTGTGGGCGCACTGAGAGAGAATGCGGGCGCACTGACCTCAGTCTTCTGGACAGGCTTCCTCGTCAGCATGAATGCGGACGCACTTCTGGTCTGTGCTGACGCACTCAGGGTTAATTTTGTCGATTTGATCGTTTTCGGGGCTGGTTTCTCCCAGGATTTGGTCAAGTTTTTCATTGGCCCTGTCTTTCTCTAGATGAGCAGCTATGATTGAGTTTAAAACATCAACTCTGCATATAGAATCATTATCATTAGAGGGGAATTTAATGGCATCAAACATATGAAAATTATCTTTTCACCACCTATGTCAAAAGATATTTTTCCTTCTTTAACATTGATGTTTGCTCCTGCTGTTATAAGGAAATCACGCCCCAACAAGAGAGGGGTATGAGTGTCTTCTTCCATTTCTACAACCACGAAATTCATAGGAACAAAGAACTCACCTATTTGGACTATGACATCTTCCACAATTCCCTCGGAAAACCTTACCGATTTATCGGCCAATTGTAAGGACATTCTTGTTGCTGTCAATTCTACAAGATTTAACCTTTGGTACATAGATTTTGGCATTAGACTAACACTTGCCCCTAAATCACATAGACACTTACCGAATTTGGTATCACCTATCTTACATGGGATAACAAAGCTCCCGGGGTCCTTAAGTTTTGGAGGTAGCTTATTCGAGAAGAGAGCGCTACACCCCTCATTTAGAGACACCGTGCCTACTTCCTCAAGTGTTCTTTTGTTGGATAAAATTTCTTTTAAAAACTTTGCGTATGTGGGCATTTGAGTAATTGCTTCCGTAAAAGGGATGGTGATGTTCAGTTTCTTAAGGTGATCTACAAATTTAGCAAATTGTTGGTCAAGTTTATTCTTTGCTAACCTTTGAGGAAATGGTACAAACCTGTGTGGAGGAATATACTTAGGAGTTTCAGCATGTTTTACCTTGTCCGGGACATAATTACCCCTTTTTTGCTGCTTGTCTGATGTCAGTGCGTCTGCATTTGTGGAGGGTGCATCCGTACTTGGAGGAGCTGGCTCGTTTTGTGCCTCCTTTTGAGGTTGTTGCCGCTCTTCCTCGTCCGGCATCGTGGGACCTTCATATTCCTTACCATTCCTTAAGGTTACGGCATTCGCATGCTCTCTTGGATTGATGTCGGGTTTGCCCGGAAGGGTTCCTTGTTGGCGAGAGGATGAGGATGCTTGTTGCGCAATTTGTGTTTCTAGCATCTTGGATTGGGTTGATAGGAATTCTATCTTGTTGTTCAAATTCCGTAAAGAATCTGAAACCTCGTTGTTGGTTGTCCTTTGGTTGTTCATGAACTCGTTTTGAGAGTATACCAGACCTTCTATCATTTTTTCTAATTTGATTATTTGAGAGGGCCCTTGGTATTGGTTTTGATTCGAACGGTTTTGGTATTGGTTCCCACTACCCTGATATTGGTTTTGATTATCATTATCGGTCTTCCACCTAAAGTTTGGGTGGTTCCACCTTGAATTAGGGTTGTAGGTGTTCGAATTAAAATTCTCATTTTGCTTACCTTTGTTGTAAATCGGATCGTTTCTTTTGTCACCTTAGTTGTAGAACATGCTATTGACTTGCTCAACTTGTTCCTCACCGTCCAAGAGGGCTTGGCAATCGGCGGTGACATGACCCGTTTCACCACAAATACCGCATTGAGCCTTCTTAGTTGCCGATTTCACCTGTTGCATTTGCGCGATTTGGTGTTGCATGGCTTCCATCTTGGCACGTAGGGCGGTAACCTCATCGACCTTCATAATTCCAGGGGTTGCGCTAGTTCGACCACTTCGTTCTGCTGTCCATTCTCGTTGATTGATCACCATGTCTTCGATCATCAACATCGCTTGTTCGGGATCTATTTTTGACATGTTTCCACTTGCAGCAGAATTCAAGTGAGTTTTTGTGGCAATTGTGCAACCACCAAAGAAAAACTGAAACAACAACCACATGTTTAAGCCATGGTTCAGGCATAAGCGTTGGAGCTTCGCCCATCTATCCCATGCTTCAGTTAGAGACTCTCCATCGGCTTGTCTAAATGTGGTGATCTTTGTCCTAAAGTGTTGTGTTTTGGATGGAGGAAAATATTTTCCTAAGAACAATTTTTCCATGTCATCCCAAGTTCTAATGTTTTGTCGGTTCACAGTTCTAAGCCAAGACCTAGCATTATCCCTAAGGGAGAGGTGAAAACATTTCAGTTTGAGGTTATCTAATTCATTCCCTTCGGATGCAAATGTTCCACAATGTTCCTCAAAAACTGCTAAGTGTGCATGGGGATCTTCATTTAAAGCCCCCCCCCAAAATTGATTTTGCCCTAGCAAATGAATAAGAGAAGGTTTAAGATTAGGAATATCTCCCCCTTGTGGTATGAAACCGAAGTGGTGTTGACGGCCTCCATTGTTGTTGTTATGGCTATGGTTGTTGTTGTTGTTGCGAGGTGGTGATTGGTCACGTCTGTCATTGTTACGATGGCTTTCATGTTCCGAGACTCGGTCTTCTTCATCAAAGCCCTCTACGATTGATACTTCTGTGTCCATATTGAATAGAGGATTCAATTGAGAGGAATATGTTTCGTGTGCGGTTTTACTCTTCTGGCTCCTTGTTTCTACTGGCATGTAGTGCTGAAAAAGAGAGCAAGGATGAGTTTTTGAACAAAAATTAAAGAGAAACAAAAAAAAAAATCTGAAATAAATTTCTAAAGTAAAACTAGAATTTATCTGTTATCCCCGGCAACGGCGCCAAAAAGCTTGTTGAGTATTTTAGGTATAGGGTTTTACGCTTCTTTTAATACTCTTTGATTTTTTAAATTTATAAACCTAATACTCAAAGATTGGTCGATTGCAAGTGCACAACCTATCGATTGTAGTATTTAGGTATCGATCCAAGGGATATCGGGAAACACTAATTTTAAACTCTATTAATTAATTTCAGAATATTAAAGAAAGTAAAAGTTGATTTGGGGGGTTTTTGTTCTAAGTTCCTAAGTTTGGGTTCAATACCCTAAAAGGAGAGATGGTAACAATTAAACTAAAACTGAAAATTAAAAGGTTGTTTTTCAAGGTTTAGAAGTCTAGGGGCATTCGGTCTACAATCCCTTGCTAATTCTATCTACTCGGTTTGTTTAAATTCATGTTTGATTTTGACGAGGTTTCTAACTTATGTCGTCCTTGGAATAAATATTGATGCTATTATCTTGGGTGAACGGATTAATGTTCCTCAAATTCTAGGGTTTTTACACTGCCTAGCGGGATATTTAATACACATAATTCAAGACGAACATCAATATTTATTCTATGAAAGCTTAAGAATGGTTTATAACTTGTGTTAGCCTATGAACAAATATTGATATAAATACTTTGGGTGAACGGATTAATGTTCCTCCATTGTTAGGGCTGTCACTCACCTAATCGGGATATTTATTACACATAATTCAAAGTATATATCAATATTTATTCTAAGGTGTCCTAATTAGGTTGTGATTTCTTCCCATCCTCCTAACCTTAATTTCTGGAAATCTGGTTTAGATATCAAATTTTTAGTAAGATAAACTAAATCCTAAGATATATATTTATGATTTCAATTAGTACTTCCCTATCTTGACCAATGTCGGAATTTAATAAACTAAAGCGGAAAGACAAGACATAGCATGATTTCAAGCTACTTCAATTTACTAACCCTAACCAGGTGAACTATAAGTCAAGTACTAATGAAATTCATAAAGAATAATTCACAAAAATTAACAATCAAATCAAACAATCATAATAAAAACTAAGATCCGAGTAAGATAAAATTAAACAAGTTCATGCATAAGACCTAAACTCCTAGAGAGAAACTAGCCTCTCATGGAGATGCAAGAATTCATCAAAAGATTAAAACAAAACATGGCTAAAACAAAGAGAAATTAAATAGAGAAATAGTTTACACCCTTCTCTAGATGAAGAACCTTGATCTTGCCTTTGTTTGCTGTGAACTTTCCTTCTCCTTCCTTGATTCGGCTCCAAGAGATTGATGGTAAAGAAGATTTTATGTGGATTGGTAGTGGATGATTTGGAAGGGAAAGTTCTAGCCCTTTTATAGGAGAAGTACTGCTTAATCTAGAGCCAATGGACGTGAAGAGTCATTAGATACTTGCCCCACATGTTTCCCCACGTCCCCACTTTCCATATTTCACTCCTGGGTCGTTTTTAGAAGCGCCGAAAATAGAAAACTTGATTTTTAGGCTGAATGCGACCCTAGTGCGTCCGCACTGTGCTTAGATGCTTCAATTTCTGCTTCTGCGGCATGACTGCGTCCGCACTAGTGGTCCGTGTGGCCGCATCCTGGGTTTGGTTTACATCTGAGTTTTTCGCTAAGTCTTGGATGCGTCCGCACTTCGCCACAGTGCGTCCGCACTAGGCTCGGACTTTTCTTCCTTTCCTTTGGGAGTGTGTTGAATTTTGACTAAGTCTGGAATGCGGCCGCACTGTGGGTCTGTGCGTCCGCATTCAGGTAAGCATTTATTCTCCAAATTTTGGCTAAGTGCGGAGTGCGTCCGCACTAGGATCTTCTGCGTCCGCATTAAGCTCGGACTTTTTCTCTTGTTGCATTCTAAGGGCTCCGGATTCGACCAAGTATTGAGTGCGGCCACATCAATGGCCAGTGCGTCAGCATTTAGGGTCATTTTTCCTCTTTTTGCCTCATTTTCTGTAGATTGAAAACAAACAAACGCAGTAACTTGATTCTAGGTGTATTCTATCCTTTTTGTACGAAAATACAAGATATTTGGTATTGTTTTGTGATAAAAATCGGATCGAATATGTATGTATTTTAGACCTATCAGTTTCGCCCGTTTTCTGCAAAGTAAGAACAAATGCACAGCAGTACCACATTCTATAGATATTCAATGAAATAAACACGATTTGACAGTTTTAGGCACAGGTTTTGGTACAAAGTTTGGTCAGAATATAGATAAGAAAGCGAGATATCAACAAATATGACAACTAGAGGAAGATGAACGACAACCAGTAGAAGGTAAAAGATAACTAGAAGAAGATGAAATACAACCAGTACAAGATGAATGACAACTAGAAGAAGATGAAAGACAAGAGAAGGCTATGAAATACAATCAGTAGTAGATAAAAGAAGATGAAATACAACCAGTAGACAATTAGTAGAAGATGAAAGCCAACTAGTAGAAGATTAAAGACATCTAGTATAACATGAAAGACGACCAGTATAAGGTGAAATACAACAAGAAGAAGATGAAATATAAACTAGAAGAATATGAAATACAACTAGAAAAAGATGAAATACAAGTTGTAGTAGACGAAAGATAACCAGTAGAACATGAAAGACAACCAGTAGAAAATGAAATACAACTAGAAGAAGATAAAATACAACTAGTAAAAGGTGAAAGACAACTAGCAGAAGATGAAAGACAACCAGTAGAACATGAAAGACAACCAGTATAAGGTGAAAGAATACTAGAAGAAGATGAAATACAACTTGAAGAATATGAAATACAACTAAAAGAAGATGAAATACAACCTGTAGTAGACTAAATACAACTAGTAGAACATGAAATACAACTAGTGGAAAATGAAATACAACAAGAAAAGTATGAAATACAACTTGTAGTAGATGAAAAAAATAAATAGAATTGAAAGACAACTAGAAGAAGTTGAAAGACAATTAGAAGAAAGTGCAAGACAACTAGAAGAAGATGAAAGACAACCAGTATAAGATGAAAAACAACTAGTAGAACATGAAAAACAGTACAAGGTGAAAAACTACTAGAAGAAAATAAAATACAACTAGAAAAAGATGAAATATAACCTGTAGTAGACGAAAGATAACCAGTTAAAGCTGAAAGACAACAAGTAAATGGTGCAAGATAACAAGAAGAAAATGAAAGACAACCAATATAAGAGGAAAGACAACCAATATAAGATGAAAGACAATAAGAAAAACACGAAAGAAAACCAGTACAAGATGAAAAACTACTAGAAGAAGATGAAATAAAACTAGAAGAATATGAAATACAACTTGAAGAAGATGAAATACAACTAGAATAATATGAAATACAACTAGAAGGAGATAAAAGACAAACTAGTAGAACATGAAAGACAACTAGTAGAACATGAAAGACAACTTGATGAAGATGATAGACAACTAGTAAATTGTGAAAGACAATTAGAAGATGAAAGATAATTAGTAAAAGATGAAGGACAACTAAAAGAAGATGAAATACAACATGTAGACTAGTAGAACATGAAAGACAACCAGTACATAGTGAAAAACAACTAGAAGAAGATCAAATACAACCTGTAGTAGACGAAAACAACATGTAGAACTTGAAAGACAACTAAAAGAAGATGAAAGACAACTAGTAGAAGACAAAGAAAATTGGAACAAGAGAAAAGACAACCAGTATAAGATGATAAACAAGCAGCAGAACATTAAAGATAACCCGTATAAGATGAAAGACTACTAGAAGAAGATGAAATACAACTAGAAGAATAGGAAGTACAACTAGAAGATGATGAAATACAATCATGAGTAGATGAAAGACAACCAGTAGAAAATGAAATACAACAAGAAGAAGATGAAATACAATTTGTAGTAGACAAAACAAAAAGTAGAACATGGAAGGCAACTAGAAGAAGATGAAATACAACATGTAGTAGATGATAAAAGCCAACTAGTAGAACAAGAAATACAACCAGTTCAAGGTGAAAGACAACTAGAAGAAGACGAAATACAACTAGAAAAAAATGAAATACTACTAGAAAAAGATGAAATACAACTAGAAGAAGATGAAATACAACTAGTAGAACAAGAAAGACAACCAGCACAACGTGAAAGACAACTAGAAGAAGATGAAAGACAACTAGAAGAAGATGAAAGACAACCATTAAACAACTAGTAGATGAAAGACAACATTTAGAAAATGAAAGCCAAGCAATACAATGTAAAAGACAACTAGAAGAAGATAAAATACAACTAGAATAATATGAAATACAACTAGAAGAAGATTAAATACAACCTGTAGAAGACAAAAAGACAACCAGTAGAACATGAAAGACAGCCAGTAGAAAATGAAATACAACTATAAGTAGAACATGAAAGACAACCAGTAGAAGGTGGAAGACAACTAGAAATGAAAGTCAACCGGTACAAGATAAATGACAACTAGAAAAAGATGAAATACAATTATAAGAAGATGAATACAACTAGAAGAAGATGAAATACAACTAGTAGACAACTAGTAGAAAATGAAAGGTAACCAATAAAAGGTGAATGACAACTAGAAAAAGATGAAATACAATTAGAATAATATGAAATACAACTAGAAGAAGATGAAATACAACCTGTATTAGACGAAACAACAAGTAGAACATGAATTACAACGAGAAGAAGATGATATACAACATGTAGTAGACGATAAAAGCCAACTAGTTGAACAAGAAAGACAACCAGTACAAGGTGAAAGACAACTAGAAGAAGATGAAATACAACGTGTAGTAGACGAAAGAAAACCAGTAGAACATGAAAGACAACTAATAGAAAATGAAATACAACTAGAAGAAAATGAAATACATCCTGTAGTAGACGAAAACAAAAAGTAGAACATGAACGACAATGAGAAGAAGATGAAAGACAACTTTTAGAAGGTGAAAGACGACTAGAAGAAAATGAAAGACAACTATTAGAAGGTGACGGGCAACTAGAAGAAGATGAAAGACAACCAGTAGACAACTAGTAGAAGATGAAAGCCAACCAATACAAGATGAAATGCAACTAGAAGAAGATGAAATACAGATATAATAATATGAAATACAACTCGAATAAGATGAAATACGACTGTAGTAGACGAAAGACATCCAATAGAACATGAAAGACAACCATTATAAAATGAAATACAACTAGAAGAAGATGAAATAAAACCTGTAGTAGACGAAAACAACAAGTAGAACATGAAAAACAACTAGAGGAAGATGAAAAACAACTATTAGAAGGTGAAAGACAACTAGAAGAAAATGAAAAAGAACAAGTATAAGATGAAATACAACAAGTACAAAGGTGACACACTACTAGAAGAAGATGAAATACAACTAAAAGAATATGAAGTACAACTAGAAGTTGATGAAATACAACCTGTAGTAGTAGAAAGACAACCAGTAGAACATAAAAGACAACCAGTAGAAAATGAAATACAACAAGAAGAAGATGAAATACAACCTGTAGTACACGAAACAACAAGTAGAACATGGAAGGGAACTAGAAGAAGATGAAATACAACATGTAGTAGATGATAAAAGACAACTCGTAAAACAAGAAATACAACCAGTTCAAGGTGAAAGACAACTAGAAGAAAATGAAATACTACTAGAATAATATGAAATACAACTAGAAAAAGATAAAATACACCATGTAGTAGACGATAAAAGCCAACTTGTAGAACAAGAAAGACAACCAACAAAAGGTGAAACACAACTAGAAGAAAATGAAATATTCCCTAAAGGGCGCCATGGTTACGGACCGTATTGGCTGATACGGTCCGTATTCACACCATGTCGCTGAGGGGTTTAATGCGTATCGCGCTATCTCCTGGTCCGTATCCGGCTAGGTCCGTATCAACTGGTACGGACCATAACAGGGCCTTAGTCGATGAGTATCGCTTGTCCGATTTACCTGATTCTTGCTCCATTTGATGTGAAATATTCCCAAAACCTGTTTTCTGCAACAAAACATAAAGAAGGGTGACAGTAACCTTTTTCTCTAATTAATTAAACATAAGTATGAGATAATATGCAAAACCTAAGCCAAAACCCTACGTAATTCATCATCATTTTAACTCTGATCAGGTAGTTGCAACACCAATACAACACTTCAACTGAAGGTATTTGCAGAACTCTAGTAGTGTCTCCATATGGCAAGAGAAGTGGGTGGTTGCAACACGAATACAACACTCCAATATAAGGTTTTTGCAGCAATCTAGTAGTCTCTCCATATGGCAAGAGAAGAGGATAGTTGCAACACCAATACAACACTCCAATCGAAGGTTTTTGCAGCACTCTAGTAGTGTCTCCATATGGCAAGAGAAGAGGGTAGTTGCAACACCAATACAACACTCCAATCGAAGGTTTTTGCAGCACTCTAGTAGTGTCTCCATATGGCAAGAAGAAAGGGTAGTTGCAACACCAATACACCACTCCAATTGAAGTTCTTTGCACCACACAAAAAGTGTCTTCATATAGCAACAGAAAAGAGTAGTTGCAACACTAATACAACACTCCAATTGAAGGTTTTTGCAGCACTCTAGTTGTGTCCCCATATGTCAAGAGAAGAGAGTAGTAGGAACACCAATACAACACACCAATCGAAGGTTTTTGCAGCACTCTAGTAGTGTCTCCATATGGCAAGAGAAGAGGGTTGTTGCAACACCAATACAACACTCCAATCGAAGGTTTTTGCAGCACTCTAGTAGTGTCTCCATATGGCAAGAGAAAAGGGTAGTTGCAACACCAATACACCACTCCAATTAAAGTTCTTTGCACCACACAAGAAGTGTCTTCAATAGAAAAGAGTAGTTACAACGCCAATACAACACTCCAATTGAAGATCCTTGTAGCCCACTAGTAGTGTCTCCATATAGCAACAGAAGAGAGTGCTTGCAACACTAATACAATGCTCCAATTGAAGATCTTTGCTGCACTCTAGTAGTGCCTTCATACGGTAAGAGAAAATGGTAGTTGCAACACTAATACAACACTCTAATCGAAGGTTTTTGCAGCACTCTACTAGTGTATCCATATGGCAAGAGAAGAGGGTAGTTGCAACACCAATAGAACACTCCAATCGAACGTTTTTGCAGCACCCTAGTAGTGTCTCCATATGGCAACAGAAGAGGGTAGTTGCAACACCACTACAACACTCCAATTGAAGATCTTTGCAACACACTAGTAGTGTCTCCATATATCAACAGAAGAGAGTAGTTGCTACACTAATACAACCCTCCAATTGAAGATCTTTGCCGCACTCTAGTAGTGTCTCCATAGGGCAAGAAAAGAGGGTAGTTGCAATACCAATACAACACTCCAACCGAACGTTTTTGCAGCACTCTAATAGTGTATCTGTATGCTAAGAGAAGAGGGTAGTTGCAACACTAATACAATACTTCAACCGAAGGTTTTTGCAGCACTCAAGTAGTGTCTCCATATGACAACAGAAGAGAGTTGTTGCAATACCAATACAACACTCCAATCGAAGGTTTTTGCAGCACTCTAGTAGTGTCTCCATATCGCAAGAGAAGAGGGGTTGCAACACCAATACAACACTCCAATCGAAGGTGTTTGCAGCACTCTAGTAGTGTCTCCATATGGCAAGAGGAAGGGCAGTAGCAACACCAATACAGCACTCCAATTGAAGATCCTTGCACCACACTAGTGTCTCCATATCGCAACAGAAGAGAGTAGTTGCAACACTAATACAACACTCCAATTTAAGATCTTTGCCGCACTCTAGTAGTGTCTCCATAGGGCAAGACAAGAGGGTAGTTGCAACACAAATTAAACACTCCAATCGAAGGTTTTTGCAGCACTCTAGTTGTGTCTCCATATGGCAAGAGAAGAGGGTAGTTGGAACACCAATACAACACACCAATCGGTGGTTTTTACTGCACTCTAGTGGCAAGAGAAAATGGCTGTTGCAAAACCAATTCAACACTCCAGTCGAAGGTTTTAGGAGCACTGTAGTAGTGTCTCCATATGGCAAGAGAACAGGGTAGTTGCAACACTAATACAACACTCCAATTGAAGATCTTTGCACCACACTAATAGTGTCTCCATATAGCAACAGAAGAGAGTGGTTGCAACACTAATACAACACTCCAATGGAAGATCTTTGTCGCACTCTAGTAGTGCCTCCATATAGAAAGAGAAGAGGGTGGTTGCAACACTAATACAACACTCCAATTGAAGATCTTTGTCGCCCTCAAGTAGTGCCTCCATATGGCATGAGCAGAGGGTAATTACAACACTAATACAACACTCCAATCGAAGGTTTTTACAGCACTCTAGTAGTGTATGCATATGACAAGAGAAGAGGGTAGTTGCTACACCAATACAACACTCCAATCAAGAGTTTTTGCAGCACTCTAGTAGTGTCTCCATATGACAACAGAAGAGGGTAGTTGCAACACCAATACAACACTCCAATTGAAGATCTTTGCACCACACTAGTAGTGTCTCCATATAGCAACAGAAGAGAGTAGTTGCAACACTAATACAACACTCCGATTGAAGGTTTTTGCAGCACTCTAGTTGTGTCTCTATATGGCAAGAGGAGTGGGTAGTAGGAACACCAGTACAACACACCGATCGGTGATTTTGAAGCACTCTAGTAGTCACCTCACATGGCAAGGGAAGGGGGTTGTTGCAACACCAATACAACACTTTAATCGAATGTTTTTGCCGCACTATAGTAGTGTTTCCATACGGCAAGAGAAGACGGTAGTTGCAACACTAATACAACACTCCAATTGAAGATCTTTGCAGCACACTAGTAGTGTCTCCATATACCAACAGAAGAGAGTGGTTGCAACACTAATACAACACTCCAATGGAAGATCTTTGTCGCACTCTAGTAGTGCCTCCATATGGGAAGAGAAGAGGGTGGTTGCAACACTAATACAACACTCCAATCGAAGGTTTTTGCAGCACTCTAGAAGTGCGTCCATATGGCAAGAGTATAGGGTAATTGCAACACCAATACAACACTATAATCGAAGGTTTTTGCAGCACTCTAGTAGTGTATCCATATGGCAACAGAAGAGGGTAGTTGCAACACCAATACAACACTCCAATTAAAGATCTTTGCATCACACTAGTAGTGTCTCCATATAACAACAGAAGAGAGTAGTGGCAACACAAATACAACACTTCAATTGAAGATCTTTGCCACACTCTAGTATTGTCTCCAAAGGAGAAGAGAAGAGGGTAGTTGAAACACCAATACAACACTCCAACTGAATTTTTTGGCAGCTCTTTAGTAGTGTATCCATATGCTAAGTGAAGAGGGTAGTTGCAACACCAATACAACACTTCAACTGAAGGTTTTTTCAGCACTCTAGTAGTGTCTCCATATGGCAAGATAAGATGGTGGTTGCAACACCAATACAACACTGCAATCGAAGGTTTTTGTAGCACTCCGGTAGTGTCTCCATATGGCAAGAGGAGAGGGTCGTACCAACACCTACAACACTTCAATTGAAGGTCTTTGCAACACACTAGTAGTGTCTCCATATAGCAACAGAAAAGAGTTGTTGCAACACTAATACAACACTCCAATTGATGATTTTTGCAGCACTCTAGTTGTGTCTCCAAATGGCAAGAGAAGTGGGTAGTAGGAACAACAATACAACACACCAATCGGTGGTTTTTGCAGCACTCTAGTAGTGTCTTCACATGGCAAGGGAAGAGGGTTGTTGCAACACCAATACAACACTCTAATCGCAGGTTTTTGCCACACTCTAGTAATGTCTCCATAGGGGAAGAGAACAGGGTAGCTGCAACACCAATACAACACACCAATTGAAGATCTTTGTCGCACTCTAGTAGTGCCTTCATATGGCAAGAGAAGAGGGTACATGGAACACTAATACAACACTCTAATCGAAGGTTTTTGCAGCACTCTAGAAGTGTGTCCATATGGCAAGAGAAGAGGGTAATTGCAACACCAATACAACACTCCATTCGAAGGTTTTTCAGCACTCTAGTAGTGTCTCCATATGGCAAGAGGAGTGGGTCGTAGCAACACCAATACAACACTCCAATTGAAGATCTTTCCAACACACTAGTAGTGTCTCCATATAGTAACAGAAAAGAGTAGTTGCAACAGTAATACAACACTCTAATTGATGGTTTTTGCAACACTCTAGTTGTGTCTTGATATGGCAATAGAAGACGGTAGTAGGAACACCAATGCAACACACCAATTAGTGGTTTTTGCAGCACTTTAGTAGTGTCTCCACATTGCAAGGGAAGAGGGTAGTTGCAACACCAATACAACACTCTAGTCGAAGGTCTTTGCAGCACTCTAGTAGTGGCTCCATACGGCAAGAGAAGACGGTAGTTGCAACAATAATACAACACTTCAATTGAAGATATTTGCAGCACACTAGTATTGTCTCCATATGGCAACAAAAGAAAGTGGTTGCAACACTAATACAACACTCCAATGGAAGATCTTTGTCAAACTCTAGTAGTGTCTCCATATGGCAAGAGAAGAGGGTAATTGCAACACTAATACAACACTCTAATCGAAGGTTTTTGCAGGACTCTAGTGGTGTATCCATATGGCAAGAGAAGAGGGAAGTTGCAACACAAATACAACACTCCAATCGAAGGTATTTGCAGCACTCTAGTATTGTCTCCATATGACAGGAGGAGAGAGTTGGTGCAACGCCAATACAACACTCCAATTGAAGATCTTTGCAGCACAAAAGTAGTGTCTCCATATAGCAGCAGAAGACAGTGATTGAAACACTAATACAACACTCCAATTGAAGATCTTCGCTGTACTCTAGTAGTGCCTCCATATGGTAAGAGAAAGTGGTATTTCTAACACTAATACAACACTCTAATCGAAGGTTTTTGCAGCACTCTTGTAGTGTCTCCATATGGCAACAGAAGAGGGTAGATGCAACACCAATAGAACACTCCAATCGAACGTTTTTGCAGCACTCTAGTAGTGTCTCCATATGGCAACAGAAGAGGGTAGTTGCAACACCAGTACAACACTCCAATTGAAGATCTTTGCGACACACTAGTAGTGTCTCCATATATAGACAGAAGAGAGTAGTTGCTACAGTAATACAACCCTCCAATTGAAGATCTTTGCCGCACTCTAGTAGTGTCTCCATAGGGAAAGAGAAGAGGGTAGTTGCAATACCAATACAACACTCCAACCGTAGGTTTTTGCAGCACTCTAGTAGTGTGTCCGTATGGTAAGAGAAGAGGGTAGTTGCAACACTAATACAACACTTCAACTGAAGGTTTTTGCAGCACTCAAGTAGTGTCTCCATATGAGAAGAGAAGAGGGTTGTTGCAAGACCAATACAACACTCCAATCGAAGGTGTTTGCGGCACTCTAGTAGTGTCTCCATATCGCAAGAGAAGAGGGTGGTTGCAACACCAATACAACACTCCAATCGAAGGTTTTTGCAGCACTCTAATAGTGTCACCATATAGCAAGATGGTAGTACAACACTCCAATTGAAGATCTTTGCACCACACTGGTAGTGTCTCCATATAACAACAGAAGAGAGTGGTTGCAACACTAATACAACACTCCAATTGAATATCTTTGTCGCACTCTAATAGTGCCTCCATATGGCAAGAGGAGAGGGTAGTTGCAACACCAATAAAACACTCCAATTGAAAATGTTTGTCGCACCCTAATAGTGCATCCATATGGCAAGAGCAGAGGGTAGTTGCAACACCAATACAACACTCCAATTGAAGATTTTTGCAGCACTCTAGTAGTGTCTCCATATGGCAACAGAAAAGGGTAGTGGCAACACCAATACAACACTCCAATCGAAGGTTTTTGCAGCACTCTAGTAGTGTCTCCATATGTCAACAGAAGAGGGTAGTCACAACACCAATACAACACTCCAATTGAATATCTTTCCACCACACTAGTAGTGTCTCCATATAGCAATAGAAGAGAGTAGTTGCAACACTAATACAACACTGCAAATGAAGGTTTTTGCAGCACTCTAGTTGTGTCTCCATATGGCAAGAGAAGAGAGTAATAGGAACACCAATACAACACACCAATTGGTGGTTTTGCGGCACTCTAGTAGT